>JANFOE010000497.1:0-455352 GCA_025667525.1 Glebionis coronaria | reverse complement strand
TAAATTTATTAGAGTCATTTTTATTAGAATATTAAAAGAGATAAAAATGTATGTGTTAATATAGATTTGTATCACATAATGTTTCATTAATGTTGATTTGCAAACTTTCATATATGGTTTGTATATAATGAAAATTTTCAAATCAACATTAATGAATTAACTTGTTTAAAAAATTATTGGCATGTTAATTCAAAATGTTTTTTCTAGTTTGGCTTTACATAAAAAGAGAATACAAAACATGTAAAGTTATGAGGATTATATTACATGGATAGTCATCAAAATAAATATCATGACATCTTTATTTTATTTGTTGTTTTAACATTTTTAAGTATAAAAAGAATAGACTATGCCGACATGACGTATCTTCCTCGTCATGAAAATTTAATCACTTTACAAAAAAGAAAAAAATAGTTATCTACATAAATAGTAAAAAATAGTTGTTGATTAATCACCTTAAAATGACTAATTACCAACACTCTACCATTTTTACCATAAAACTACACAATAGCTAATCACCCTCAAAATAATTTTATTTTTTTTGAACTGACCTCAAAATAATTCACCTAGTTTATAATATGCTTTCTCAACACCTTAGTGCAACATACGTTTTTATGCCAAACATAAAGATATAAATACCATTATGACTAATATTAATTAGTCAAAACTTCGTTACACTTGGCCCAAGTGCATTATTCAGATAAAAGTGTATCAACCCAAATTAGATACCAACAACTATGGATATATATTAGCAATAATCCCTAATTTTCAGATCCCAACCCTAATCTCATAATTCATCCGCCACCACATATATCGGCATCTGCTTACAAATCAAACAAAACTAACGAACAATAAGCTCATTCCATCATTTCCAAACACAAACAATAATCCAATGAATTCATTGATAACCTTTATTCTTTCTGATCTAGAAAACCGTGTACAAAATAGATCATCATGGATTTGTTGATGATCTTAATATATTTCATTTTCTTGATCTTTTCTTCAAGATCCTTGAAAAGTGTCCCAAGTAGGTTCTTGATTAGCGCAATAGCAACACCCTTTCTCTTTACCACAGATCGCAACCCAAATGAATCTCACATCATCTTTCATCACATAAAACGAATCAACCTCAACCTTATTGGAGTATAAACTGTCTGAGCTTCAAGATCTTTGTAACAAAGGTCTCGAGTAGGTGGCTTGTTGTGGGGTTTGTCTCGTTTATTTTTTAAAACGAATCAAAAAAGAACAAAACAATCTTGTTTATGTTCTTATCTATGAGATTCGAATATTAAAGAATGTTTCCTTCACATAGATCGATGATGAAGTTCTTTTGTGTTTTTGGATCTCTTACCATTTAAAGGAAAACAGGAAATAATAACTGAGGTCATATCACCTCTTTCTGTTTCGATTCTTGTAAATGGATTGAAATGGGATAGTTTACTTTGTTGTTTGGAGATTGGTTTGTGAAGTGGTATAACTGGTTAGTTTATTGTTTCTAGTTTGAGGAAAGGATGTGGAATTATTACGACGGGATCAAGTAAATAATATTTATAGTACCCGTGAATTTTTCAAATGCCCAGAAGATTGTTTGTATACATCCGGTTTTAATTTAATGCCATAAATGGTGTAAATCAGCAACTCTTGGTATGCTACATAACCATTCGAATATGAAGTAATTATATGTGAAACTGTAAAAACCCTTTGTATCTCCTAAAAGTATTGAGGCTAAAACACTGAAAGCAAATACCATTAATACTGCCTATTTAATATTAGGACTGAATCTTTAGATATAATAGATAATTAATTTTTTAAAAAAAATTAACATTATATCAAGAAAAATCTCTTGATTTTCTAAACAACCGCGAAACACTTTTAACTTCGTCCCTGATCTAATGGAACATGGCTACCCATGTATGTAGCCTTTAATATTTAGAGATTTCATTGATCTTTTGAAGCAATGAAGCTTAACTTTAGAAAACATTAAACCATACCAAAACTTCTTACTCCATCCAACTTATTATAAGCAATCCTTTTGATGTTTATTTAGTACAACATATATCAGTAATTTACAATGCATATAAGGTAGTTGATTAGGGTTGAGTATTGGTTTAGAATTGGACCGGACCGGTCAAGATTGGACCAAATCAAGGATTGAAATGGTATGAAACCTCGGACCAAGATCGGACCGAAATGGTTCGGTCCGGTCTGGGTTGGTCCGGTCCGGTCTGGGTTGGTCCGGTCCGATTCTATTAAGAATAATCGAAGAGATTTGGTAAGACCGAACTGGACCGGACCAGACCGAATACTGAATTTGTCAAAAATTCCGGACTGAGGACCGGATCAAAATTGTTCGATCTGGTTTGGTTCGATCTAGTCCGGTCCGATTTTCCAGTTCAGATCGGTTTTAGGTCTGTCGTGCTCCGCCTTAGTTGTGATTGTACCATATCAAATCGACTTGACAAGACAAGATGGTGGGTGTTGTAACTTTCTAATGTGATGTGCGATATGAATGAATATTGGGAGGTATTGATTGCAAGTATTTAAGCCTAAACTTAATTGTGACATTTAAGACCGAACGCTTTTGCTTGCATTGCCCTCGTGATCTTTCAATCAATGCTAGCCTAGCTGGTATTAATTTGTTTAGTGGTCTCACCTCAACTCTAGACAAAAGAGGCCCAAATATATAAAACCAAATTCTTTTTGTGTTTATCTAACGTGTCAAGCTACAACAACTACTCCTATAACTATAACCATAACTCTCGTTACTTTATTTTACTGCAACGTAAATTCTGTAAACAACCTAAGTGCTCTTCTTTTACTCATTGTCTTAATTTTTCACCTTATGAGTAAAAAAACCCATTCCTTTCGACCACAAATTTAGCTCTCAACTGAACTTCAAAAATCACCGGTTTAACCGTGAATGGGTAGCTTAACCAAATCGATTAAAAGATTGGGTTTAAAACCATCGTGTCTAATGATTTGAATGATGCTTTTTTAATCATTGATGAGAATTTAAAGAAATAAATGTATATAACGCAATTATACAAGTTATAAACATCGCTAATATATTTAAGAGTAAAGTTATTTTAGATAATATATTTATCATGAATATCAATCATTACCATTCATCCTCATTATATCGAAAGAATAAGATTAAAAGTATTTAATTATTTTAATTATTTTTAAAATTTAAATATCTTTTAAACCGTTAGTGTTAAACAGAAAAAAAATATATCATAGTGACGAGCATTTAATTAGCTTTCTACAGATATGCAATATAATATACGTTTGAAGCAAAAAAAAAGTTTTTTTTAATTTACGTAAAATATCATATATGATAATAGTGTTTTATCATATATGATATAAGTGATAGGTTACAAATTATTACGATATCACATATGATATTAGTTTATAAAATATATGATAAGTATATCATATATGATACTAGTGTTACTATCATATATGATATTTAATATCATATGTGATAGTTTTCAGCAAACGAAAAAAAAAACGAATTTTTTTTTTCGAAAGTATATCATATAGTGCATATGTAGAAAGATAATTAAATGATCGTCGTAATGGTATATTTTTTTTCGTATAACGAGTAACGGTTTAAAAAAATCGATGTTTGAAAAAAAAATGAAAAATGAGTTTTTGGTTTAATCTTATCTATTGAATTAAAATAGATAAAGGATGGAGATTAGTTTTTGATATCTAAAATAAAGTTTGATATCCAAAATAAACTTAAATCTATATTTAAATCAAATTACTCTATGCAACATAATATAAATAAGGCAAGGATTACAAGATTCATCTTGTAAAAGCTCGAAAAGTCAGGTCAATTTACACTAAGATATGACCCACTATATCGTCTTGTGATAATTGTATATGTAGTAGACTAAAAAAAATAAAAATAGTGTAGCTTTCAATTATTAATTTAGCGTTGATGTCAATTATTAATTTAGCGTTGATGTCAATTATTTTCATAAATATCATAAGTTGGTATATATTTAAACCAAACAAACACAGTTTTTCCACACCAAATATTGACTTTTTGTGTATGTACTACTTGCTATGCTTTGTTTTCATACAACTTTCACCCGTGGTTACCTCACATGGAAGAAGAAAAAAGTTACCATGTGTGTCCTTGGTTTTATTTTTTCCCATAAAAATGTTTTTTCTAATGATTCATTTTCAGTTTTCCTCGAATGTATAAAAGTGAAAGTGTGGCAAAGAAACTAGGATTTGTGTATCAAGTTCTTCTTTTGATACATTTGAATTATTATTCAATGTCAAATAGTAATATTAGTAATCCTCAAAGATTTTTAAGTAAAGTAGATATAACACTTTTTACCAATATGAATGCAAGATGCATATGCTATTATGCTATACTTTGATTTATTTCTCAAAGTAATTGTTATTTAACTTTATTTAAATGTTCATATAATGATGTCATACTCTAAAAGATCACAACAAACTTGTGAATTATGCTTGACTTGGTCTAGTGAAGTACGTAAAGAGGTAAAAGTGTAGGCATTTAGTTGCTCATTTCTCATGTGTAAAGTTATCATGTTTTTCATGATTTATATTTCGATTAACTATTACAGTATTTTGCTGACTTTTGAGTTTGACGACATGCTTATATGCATTTCTATCATTACCATAAAAGTCCAACTTGTTATGTATTTGAGTACTTTGATTCTTTTCGCAACGCATGTAGTTTGACTGTTTGAGTACTATTTGACAAATGATCTAGCGATAACAATACCCTCATTTTAAAGCGGGAGTAAAGTTAATTCTCTTTTGGCTATGAAGTTACATGTGTCGACTTTGAATTATCCAAAAAAATTAGTCGTATTAAATTAATCGGTTCATAATAAATAAATAAATAACCCAAATAAATAAATGAAAAGTAAAAAACAAAATGTTACGGAGTTTTCCTAATGCCATTTTATGTAAACACTGGTGCATATGATGAGTGACTAATAATGTGGGTAACTCATATGAACAAATTTAATATTTTTCTTAAAACTGAAGCTATGAACATGGATGCTTTTTCGTTCAAGAAGAAAATGTCAAAGATTTTGTATCTTTGTTGTTACAACTAACACATATATAGATTCCAACAAATGCAAAATATCCGTATAACAAATAAAGAGGAGATAAAAACGACGAATACATGAAACAACCACTTGATAACAACAAAACAAACAAATTTTTTTAACGTAAATCGTTAAAGTCAATTTATGTATGCTAGTAAATAATAGTAAAGGTCAAATATAAAAATATTAACAAGAGTGATTCTCAATAAAGTTGATGTTGTTACCTTTCTTGAGATAAACGGAAATTGTAAATGCATGCTTTTTTCGTTATTGATTGTTTGTTCTTGAAATGATCTTGTTGTGATTACTGATATTGATTATTTTTTACATCTTTATATTATTTTCTTTTTGGAAAAATAATACAGAGTAGTTAAAAATGATAAAACAAATATATAGGCAAGTTAGTTAACATGTCACCATAAGCAATTGCAGATATTGGGGATGGTTACTAGTACCCCTTAAAATGATTCCAATACCTCCTCTAATTTTTGATTTTTTTTTATTTTCTTTTATTTTTTTTTTATTTTTTTTTAATTTTTTTTTTATTTTTTTTTATTTTTTTTTTGTTATAAAGCAGTGAAACAGAAAATACATAATAGAAAATATAAAGTTTAATATGTCAAAAACAGTAAACTGTAAAAAAATACGAAACAGAAACTGACAAAAAACTGTGTTGTACTGTATATGAGGGACAAAAGAGGTATTCCAAGTACTTTTATGTACTTTGTGTCCTCAAAGGGTAATTTTACGACTTACCATAATAATTCGTGTTGTCATAAATAATTAATGGAGAGAAGTGCAAAAATCATCCCTGTGCTATGTCGAAAAATCGAATTACATCCTTCGTTAACTTTTTGGACAACAGCCATCCCCCCGTTAGTGCGCGGGACACAATACATCCCTCATGGACTAACGGTGCAAATGTTTTCTCGTTAAAAATTAACAAAATCTAAAAGAGAGGGTATTCTTGTCTTTTTCCTTTCCCAGGGATGTATTGTGAACCTTATCATAAATAGTTTCAAAAAAAAAATTTATTTTTGAAAAAAAAAATTTATTTTCAGAAAAGATAAGTTTTATTTTCTCGAAAAAAAAATTATTTTCGAAAAAAAAAATTATTTTCGGAAAAAAAAGTTTTATTTTCTAAAAAATATGTTCTATTTTGGGAAAAAAAAAATTTATTTTCGAAAAAATATGTTTTATTTTCGAAAAAATATGTTTTATTTTCGGGAAATAATTTTTTTTTCGAAAATAATTTTTTTTTTGAAAATAAAACTTTTTTCCGAAAATAAATTTTTTTTAGAAAATAATTTTTTTTTCGAAAATAATTTTTTTTTCGAAAATAATTTTTTTTTCGAAAATAATTTTTTTTTCCGAAAATAATTTTTTTTTCGAAAATAATTTTTTTTTTCGAAAATAATTTTTTTTTAGAAAATAAAACTTTTTTTCCGACAATAAATTTTTTTTTCGAAAATAATTTTTTTTTTCGAAAATAATTTTTTTTTCGAGAAAATAAAACTTATTTTTTCTGAAAATAATCTTTTTTCTTTAAAATAATTTTTTTTTGAAACTATTAATGATAATGTTCACAATACATTCCTGGGAAAGGAAAAAGACAAGAATACCTTCTCTTTTATATTTTGTTTATTTTTAACGAGAAAACATTTGCACCGTTAGTCCATGAGGGATGTATTGTGCCCCGCGCACTAACGGAGGGATGGCTGTTGTCCAAAAAGTTAACGAAGGATGTAATTCGATTTTTCAACATACCACAGGGATGATTTTTGCACTTCTCTCTAATTAATGTAATGAGTATGTTTCCCTTTCTTAAAAAAAGACAAAAACTTGGTTAATTAAGAAACTCTGATGTTTGTTTGTTAGTGTTTGAGGATATTTTGGGCAATTAACCGAAACAAACTAAAATGTAATTTTATTTTTTTTCATAAATAAGAGGATAAATTTTTATTATTTATTTTGGTTTGATTTAAAAATGGTGATAAACTTAAGATTTAAAAACAACATGAAGTGATTACTTTTACCAAAAAATTCAAAAGTTTTAAAATCGGACGGAGGGACTAAATTGTATTTTCCGAACTGATTTTTATCAATTATGATATTTTACTAACGAAAAAAACAATGAAATATCGCCGGTGATAAAATAATTTTATCACTTGTGATATTTCATTAATTTATCACTAGTGAAAATCACCGTTAATAAATTAACAGTTCGAAAAAATTTTAATTTTAATTTTTTAACCGATTTTTTTGCATTTTTTTAATATTTTAGTAAAAATAATCTTTCCGTATTTTTTTAATTAGATTTAATTTTAAGTAATGAATAGCTAAAATAATCTCTTATTTATAAGTAAAAAGAAAAAAACTCTTTACTTGTTTGATAACTTTTTCTTTTTTTGACATGTAAACAAATAAGTATTATGGAATCAATATTATCTTTTTAAGAAAATCAAAATAGGCAAATGTTGAAATTTCTTCTGAATTAATAACGATAATTTTTAGAAATAAAATATACAACATGTGGCAAAAGGTGGACGAGTTTCATATGAAGCATGGAAAACTTGTGGGACGTGTAAAAGGGCTCCTGTCAAGTTCAGTATTTTTTTCTTTAGCTATTTTCGTATAACATCGGAAGATTCCTATTGTTTTATTTGGACACTTTGAGTAATGCGAAGAAATTTTAGTTTGATAAAATAAAGGTAACATACTAATAAGGCATGAGAGAATCATAGCAAAAGGAAGACTAAAATGAGACCTCATGAGAATAAATTTAACTTTTTTAGCTATGAAAATGTAAGGTTGTATGGTGATACGACCCTCTCAGGTAATATCGAGATAAGACATCATTATAGCGTGTGCTGTCTCTTTAAGAATTAGAGATGAGAAGAACTAGACATTTGTTGAACTTTTACTTTTATTGATTCATTTAATTGACTGCTTACATTGATAACAATAAAGGTATTTATAAAACATGAAAACCCTAACCCTAAGATAAATAATAGTGGCCCGTTTGGCCCAACCCATTCATACCATGGCGTAACATTCCTCACTCCTTCGAATTCACCTTGCCCTCAAGGTGACGTCTTGAAAAAAACTCTTGATTACCGGGTCCCAAATTTTGACACGTTTCCTAAGCATTTGCTCACTCTGTTCAAACTTGTTCTTTGGCTCTAGAAGTAAAAAAATCTGGATTTCTGCTCTTGATTCCTTCCATTCGGATGTAACAAGCCATATAGCTCTCTTGAGCGACTCGTCAACAAGTTGTGATTCACTAACAACAAGCTGCGATTTACCAACCATAGGTTGCGATTCACTCACCATAAGTTGCGGTTCATTAACTATAGGCTGCGATTCATTAGTAGGTTGTTGAGATTCAAGAATAAGGTGCTGCGATTTCCCAACAAGCTCAAGGTGATCTTTGTTAGGTTCGGATGTAACATTCCTCACTTCTTCAGGTGCAACTTCTAGTGCAACAACTGGTGTTGTAGAAGAATCAAGCGCTTTCTTTTCAATAGTATGTTTTTCTTCTACAATTTCTTCAAGACGAGTCTCTACTATACGGGCTAAGTAGAAGGCTTCGCCTAATGTTGTAGGTTTCGGGTAAAACCTCAACAATTCAAGCTGTAGCTTCGGTTTAAGTCCGGATATATAATACGAGGCAAGTAAACTTTCAGATATGCCCGTTACTCGAGTTATAATATACTTAAACTCACCTAGATATTCAACCACTGTACCCATTTGCAAGAGTTTAGATAATGCATCCCGATCGCTAGTGTTCGATGCCATAAACAATAAATCGAAAAAAATAAAAATAATCTTTTTCTGATGAATAGTACCGATGAACAGTACCCCCCCCCCCCCCCCCCCCCCCCCGAATGAACAGTAGCCTCGTGAACAGTGTCGGATGAACAGTATTCGTCTTATGAACAGTAGCAGTCGATGAAAACAGTAACAGTCTGATGAACAGTACCTCCTGATGAACAGTAATCACCAGATGAACAGTACTTCCGATGAACAGTAACTGCGGATGTATAGTTTTTTTTTAATGATTGGAACCCTAAATCAAAACCCCCAACGAATTGAGGGCTCTCAATGAAAGCACCAATTGATACGACCCTCTCGGGTAATATCGGGATAAGGCACCACTATAGCGTGTGCTGGCTCCTTAAGAATTAGAGATGAGAAGAACTAGACATTTGTTGAACTTTTACTTTTATTGATTCATTTAATTGACTGCTTACATTGATAACAATAAAGGTATTTATAAAACATGAAAACCCTAACCCTAAGATAAATAATAGTGGCCCGTTTGGCCCAACCCATTCATACCATGGCGTAACATATGGGGTGGAAGTTACAACACAATACAACATATATGCAAGACAAGCAGACACATGGTTGTGATCACCACCGAGACACATTGTATTTTCCCTAATGATTTTGGCTCAAGGGATCATAAAATCATTAAGATCGCTAGTGAGTAATTCCCAAGGAGTGAGAGCACGAATTTCTCCTTTAAGGTTACCAAGAATAGGATGCTCACGAGGTTTAGCAATGGCACAAGAAATGGCCGAAGGCAAAGGTAGCTCGGTCACGTAATGCACATCAATAAGGGCCGATTCTAAAGAGTTTATCATCCAAGCATCGGTGAACCTACATTGACCTTTGTATGAAACATTTAGAATTTCACCAAATTCTTCAAGAGTAAATATATACAAACGTTTTCCCCTTGATGGAAAATCTTATCGATAAGTCATTACTGATGCACATTAATGTGTATGAGCTAAAGAATTCCAAAAGGAAGGAAGAAAAGATTGGCTCATCAATATCAAGCAAGCAATCAAAGCCAATGGATTTGAACATGAATCGAATGAAGTCAAGTCCAAGAAAGTTAGAAGGAACAATGCGTCCTTCATGAAAACTACGAGATTCTAGAGATCGAAAAGTATTTTTGAGAGAACGGGATCGAAACGAAGAAGAAATATTAGGCATGTATTCTCTAGTTTTCTCATGATCTTTATGCGTTTCCAAATGCATGATCAAGTACCTAAACATAAAACAAATATTGTTCCAATTACTCTTATGTTACGTAATGACTTGAAAGTCAAATCCATGAGAGTGTGCTTAGTCAATTTCTTGATAAACAAAGGGTTAATCCTTATCATTCTCATGTTCACAATGAACTCAATTCATCATTGACTAGTACATATGATCAATGTAGAATCAATCATGAACTCAAACAAAGGTTTTAAAAAGACACTTTTAGGTAAGCATTAACAATGCAATTACCAATTTTGTTCATGGGTTCATATCAATTCCATCATATAACTAAAAATATTTAGTCAAAATTCGGATTGTTATCTAAGTGGGTTTTAGTGAAATCTCAATGATCTCGAGCCTAAGGAATCATAGTAATATAACTATGTCAACCCACATTCCTAGGAAGGTTCTAATTTAATGTTAATTTTAAAAATTCCCAATTATGAAAATAAAAACCCTTAAACAAAATAGTTGAAATTGAATGAATGTACTTACAATTAATTGATGTTGAAAGAGGGATGAGTGAAACCCACAACTTGGAATCAATTAATCTTGAGCAAATTGGAGCTTTTGAAGATTCAACAATGGTGGAAATGATGAAACCCGTCGCTTATATGGAGAAGAAAGGGAGGGTTTGTTTGAAATAGTGTTATTTATTAAAAGCTGATTAATTTAGTCACATGGTGGTGCCGCGGTGCCTTATCGATAAGGAACCGTGGATTAGCATCGTGAAAATTAAGGAACCGCCGACAGTGGCAGGTTTTTAACAAAGAAAAACAAAGAAATTTTCAAAACCAAGTTTTTCTAAAATACTTAAAATATAACTTAAGCCATTTGGACATCATTAGACCACTTCAATACTAGGTGATAATGCCTAAATGAAGGATTACGAGTTGAATCGAGACCGAAAGAGATCGAAACGGAGAACGACTACTCGTAGCAAATAAGAAAAAGAGAGAGGACCCAATGGGAGTGAATCAAGACCAAGTTCAATGCTCAGAAAACAAGTGACAATCTTCAAGTAGTAGAAACGAAGAGCTTGTGTCATTTATAGTGGTTTTAAGACGTGTCTTTCCGGCGAAAGTCTAAACGGCTTTGGTAATGATCATACCAAGAAATTTTGTACAAAATAGATTAAGATCATTTTCAAGAGTAGTCTTAATGCTATTTAAAACAATGAGCAAAGTATAGATTCACTTTCTCTCCCACATGATCGGACAGTTATTATTGCTACGACTTACAATAACAACATCCTTGGAATATTTCAATTCCAAATGTGTAATATCCTAACTACAACTTATGGAGTAGTTTGGTATCTCAAGAGATTAATCAATCATCATAGAGATGAGATCAATTGCACATATTACACATGATATAGGGCCTACTAACCGTATGGGTGCAAACCATGGAAATCATGCTTGATACTTTAGGCTACTACTAACTCACTCTACATCTTCGAAGTGAGTCAAGAAGCAATGAAAGGTTGAGAGGATATAAGAATAGAATCACAAAACACAAACAAATGTCAAGGCAAGGAATCCTAGAACAATCATATAGTCAAGCAATGATCAAAAGAATGATCAATTGGGCGTGTGGAAGGATGAAAACGTACCTTAGCCGCAAAGAGCACTCCAAGACTTCAAGGAGCTAATGCAAAGCCCAATCATGACTAAAGTGACTAATAAGTCTTCAAGGACTAGTATCACTCTCATCCATCTTGGTATCATCATTCAATGATTTTGGGAATCAAAGAAGATGAATCTTCTACGAGTGTAAGTAACTAATTCCACAATCACTTAAGTGAATAATCTTCATGAGTACCTACACATAGCAAGATACAAACTAGTAGATACATTTCAAGGATAACTCAAAAATGTATAAATACTACTAATCTAGATGAGATGCAATATTACCAATTAAAAGGCCTATTTTCAATGAAAAAATAGTTTTGACCAAAGAGAAACTTTAGTACAACGAAACCTTCTAATTTGAGGAGACAATGGATCGATCTAAGTTTTAAAGTACAATATACTTCAAAGACCTTGAGTGACCATCTCTCTGATACCAATTGCAGAAACTAGAAAGGGGGGGGGGGGGGGAGGGGGGGGGGGGGTTGAATAGTTTCTCTTCGGTTTATGTCCTAATTAAAATTCCTTTCAATTAGGTTTGTCTCAAAACTACCTTTTACTTGAAAGCTAGTTGCATAATGATTAGGTTCAATTCTAATGCATTAATAATGACATATAGTAGATGTGAATGATGAGATAATAATAGTAAGTAAAGAGTAAGGAAATAAACGACCTAATAGGAAGACACCAAGATTTATAGTGGTTCGGAAACGAAGCTCTATCTTCGTTCCTACTCCACTCCTCGGGTACACTTTACTCGATATTTCCACTATATCTACAAGCTCCCTTCTCGGCGGAGAAAACCTTACAACGTCGCTTACATTATTTTCCGACGCTAGGCTAAATTTCGAGACCTAATCTTAGCCAGGACTAATCTACACAATGTCACCCACTTCACCATTTTACGACACAAGGCTAGATGTCGAGTTCTAATCAAAAGATAGAACCAATATTCACAACGTTGCCTACTTCACCATTTTACGACACAAGGCTAGATGTCGAGTTCTAATCGAAAGGTAGAACCAATCTTTACAACGTTGCCTACTTCACCATTTTTCTACCCAAGGCTAGATGTCGAGTTCTAATCGAAAGGTAGAATCAATCTTCACGACTCTTCACTTTGAAGCTAAGTGAGAACTTCACAAGACACAACTACACATCACTTTATAGTTTAGTGAGAACTCACAAGACACAACCACATCACTTTATATTTTAGTGTCACAATTCACAACTATTTCAATAAAACACATATCCAAGTATACACATGTAACTTGGATCTACACAACACAAATCCAAGTATACACATATACAATGGATTTACACAAGACTAGATTCAAGTATTCACAAATACATTGGATATACATAAGACTCAAATAAAAAAAATGATGAACATGACTAGATCTTTAGCAGGGGATGATCTTCATCAAGGCTTCATCTTTAATCACATCAAAAGTGTGTGAGTGATCTTCTCTTTGGACAAGGTAAAGAAGGAGATAATCATAAGTAAACATACTTAACATATTAAGTGATCGTTTACAAATGATTAGGAATTAGAAAGGAGAAGGATAGCAGAAAGAGTGTCAAAAAAGGATTGTGGAAAATGCAGATTTGATCCACTATGTATAGGAGACAAAAGACAACAGCTCTCTAAGCGCGGTTCCTTAATTGTCCTGCGGTTCCTTATCACTAAGGAACCGCATAGGCCTTTAAGGATCCTGTTCATAGACTCTGCTCCCTTTTGTCTTTTAGTGGGGGAGTAATATCTGAGATAAGCTTTTATCTTTAAAGGATATTCCTATGGAATTTGGAATATGCCATATTCAAATTTACATTTTCCATTTTAATAAAATATTTTCTTAAAATGAAAGTTTATTAAAAAATCTTTTGTCACATTTGACAAAATGTAAGTTTATGATTAATCACTTTTATGATCACTAATTGTGATTAAGATATGTTAGTGCAATACTTAAATGATTATTACCTTGATGATAGTGTTTGTTAAATAATTCGTCTTATGATTGTATTTGATGATAAATGTCTTTTTAATTTGTCGTGATCAAAACTAAGAAAGATTAGTTAACACTAATAATGTTTTTAGGCATTACTTTGCATTAACAAGGAGGATTAACAGAAGGGGATTCAGAGGAAAGTGGGATTTCTTTCCTCTTCCTCTTCTTATCCTTAAGCCCCTTGGGCTGAGAGGAGGACTGCACAAAGGTCTTGGACAAAGACTTGTCCGTCGATCCTTCAGTATTTACCTCATGTTGAGGGAGCAAGGGGTCCTCTGATGGTAGCAGACCATCAACCTTCATCATGTGCCTGGTGATTGGTACTTTATCCTTTGATGGGTTCTTTAATGAGACAACAGTGATGTGGGAAGGAGAGAAGGAGTGGAGTTCTTCATTGTGATAGTGCTCTCCTAGGATATCCTCAAGGATGAGAGAGAGAGATATCTAGTGTAGCAGGGTGGGCAGACGGTGCTTCTTCCCTTTTTTTCCAGCTTAGCAAGGAGATCAGTATAGAGAATGTGAGCAATCCCTATGTCTAGCCCCCAGATAATAGTATAGGCAATCACCAGTTGTGATCCATTCAATTGATCATGGGATCCCTGGTTCCCTCCCAAACATTTAACAATGTACAACATTAGGGTTCTCCAAATGGATGAGAAGTAATTGACCTTGATCAAGGATTTGTTTTGAAAGGTGCTGGATGTGAAAGGCTTGTTGTCGTCATCATGAGGTCTAAGGGTTGCAAGAGATTTCTTCATAGTACCACCGTTAGGCACAGAGCCCATGTCTTCATTGACAGTCAATCCAATGACTCTAGCAAAGTCATTGAAATCAAAAGTGAGAGGATGGGGATGGATGGAGAGGTTTAAGGTGATGCTCATAGAAGGTTGGTCCACTTCGGCTGAGAACCAAAACTCCTTAAGGTATTATGAGTAGCAGGTAGAAGGAGTTCTGGTTATCGCCTCCGCGATGTTGTAGTTCTTCAAGAACTTTAGCAGTGATGCGTAGAGAGGGTTTTGGTGTTCGAGAAGAGCAATATAGTTGTTTAGGGCTATCTTCCCATCGTTTATGCTGAAATCAACGTTTGATGCTGCCAAGACGGTGAACTTTTGGTTTTCGCTTGAAGACGCCATTGATGAAAGAGTGAAGGTTTAGAAGGTTTGAGAGAGGTGAAAGGTGTGTGCGTGTGTGTGTGTATGAGAGAGAATGAGAATGATAGGAGGAAAATTAATTGAGTCAATGGGTAATGAAAAGTTTTGCCGTTTTATAATTAAAGCATTTAATGCAAAATTTACCTTTTGAGAAAACGTGGGACCCCTTGACTCTTCATGTGATCTTTGTCCCCTTGAAAAGCGGGAAAGTTGTTGACATTTAAAGGAAATCATTTAAATTAAATACAAGAATATATTAAATCCCATTGGAATGCAACTACCTAGTTACATTCAATTCCATTAAATGCCCAGAGACAAGGATCACTTATCACATTTATTTCCCAATATTGAGCATACCCAGCTCAGCGACGAACCTATTAAAACTTGGCTCAGCTAGAGGTTTAGTGAAAATATCAGCGAGCTGGTATTTAGTGGGTATAAAATGAAGCTGAATATCACCTTTTAAAAATGGTCTCTGATAAAGTGATACCTGATGTCAATATGTTTGGTTCTGGAATGAAGTACCGAATTATTCGAGATGGCTATTGCACTTGTGTTGTCACAAAATATGGGAACCTTTTCATAGTTGATCCCATAATCAGCCAATTGACTTTTCATTTAGAGAACTTGTGCACAGCAGCCAGCAGCAGCGACATACTCAGCTTCAGCTGATGACATAGCCACATAGTTTTGCTTCTTTGCACTCCAACATACTAACTTTCCTCCAAGTATTTGACAACTCCCAGAGGTGATCTTCCTATCAAGGCAACACCCAGCATAGTCTGAGTCTGAGTAGGCTTTGAGGTCAAAGCCTGATCCATTTGGATACCAGAGACCCAATGAGGGAGATATTTTGAGGTCCCTGAAAATTATTTTGACAGCTACAAGGTGGGTTCCTTGGGGTTAGCTTGGTACCTAGCACAGAGACATGTGGAGAATTGGATATCTAGTCTGCTAGCTGTAAGATACATCAGTGACCCTATCATGCCTCTGTATAAGGTCTCATTGACAGAGACCCCTGAGTCATCCGCACCCAAATTGTTTGGAGGAAGCATGGGGCATTTCACTGATGCATAGTCAGACATATCATACTTCTTAAGCAAGTATCTAACATATTTTTCTTTACAAATAGAAATTCTTTTTGAATTTTGTTTGATTTAAAAAACCAAGAAAAATGTTAGTTCCCCCGTCATGCTCATTTCATACTTTTTTGTCATAGTTTGGCAAATTGCTTGCTCAAGGTAATGTTGGTTGAATCAAAAATTATATCATCCACATATATATGTACTATAATGACATCACCCTTGGACCTATAAGTGAACAAGGTTTTGTCAATAGTACCTCTGACAAACTTATTTTCAAGTAGAAATTTTGACAGAGTTTCATACCAGGCTCTAGGTGCTTGTTTCAGCCCATAGAGTGCTTTCTGAAGTCTGCATACGTGGTCAGGATAGTCACTGTTCTCAAACCCTAGGGGTTGTTTGACATATACTTCCTCTGCAAGCTTCCCATTAAGAAAGGCAATATTTACATCCATCTGGTATACCATGAAACCCATATAAGCTGCATAGGCTAGAAAGATTCTGATAGCTTCTAATCTGGCCACTGGTGCAAAGGTTTCATCGTAATCAATACCCTCTGAGTAATTGTAACTCAACACCACAAGCCTAGCCTTATTTTTAATGATTATGCCAACTTCATCCCTTTTGTTCTTGTAGACCCATTTTGTTCCAACCACTTGCTTTCCAGGTGGAGCTTTTACCAGAGTCCACACCTTGTTTCTCTTAATCTGATTCAATTCCTCTTGCATGGCCACAACCCATCCTTCATCCATCAAGGCTGAAACAACGTTCTTTGGTTCATCTTCAGAGAGAAAATCAGCGAAAAGGCATTCATTTCCTGAGGCTATTTCCAGAGATCTTAACTTTCCTCTGGTGGTGACTCCCTCAGAGGGTTCACCAAGAATATTCACAAGAAGAATATCTTGGTTTCTACTCCACTTGGATTGAGGAGCAGGAGTCTCTATGGGATCAAGAGTCACAACATGTTGATAGCATGATGGTGTTTCATCACAAATATTTTCTTCATCCATGATCTCTTCATCCATTGGAGAGATTGGAGAGTCATGATCAGCATTTTCCTTAGCAGGAGGTAGAGTGTGTGATTCAGCTACACCAACCTCTAAAGTGAGATCAGAGATTGAGTGAGGATCAAATGCATGAACATAAGGTAAGTCCTTGTGACATATTTGAGATGATTCCTTAGGGATTGAGAAATCATCCTCTGGATATGAGTTAACTTCATTGAAGTCAATGTCACAAGCATCTGAGTTGGTGTGAGTGATTACAGCATCTGCTTCATTGAAGGTGACATGAATAGATTCTTTAAGCTCTTGCATGTAGATATTGAATACTCTATCTGCTCTGGAGGTATGAGAGTATCCAAGAAAGAACCCATCATTTGAGTTTTCATCAAATTTACCCAGATGATCCTTGTAGTTGTGAATGAAAACAGAAAAACCCAAAGACGTGGAAGTAGCTTACATCAGGGGCTCTCTTCCTATACACTTCATAAGTAGTCTTGCCATGTCTCTTCACAATAATGAATATGTTTTGAGTGTAACATGCTGTATATACAGCTTCACCCCAGAATTGCTTTGGAAGTCTTGATTCGCTGAGCATAGTTCAGGCAACCTCTATGAGGGTTTTGTTTCTTATTTTAGCGACACCATTTTGTTCTGGGGTGTCTGGGTTTGAAAAGTTATGTGAGATTCCCTTTTTATCACAAAAGGCTTCCATGGCATGGTTCTTGAATTCGGTGACATTATCACTTTTGATAGCCTTTACTCTGTAGTCATTGAAGTTCTCTATTTCTATGATGAAGGACATGATCCTTTCAGCTGCATCACTCTTTCTTTGAAGAAAGAATACCCAAGTAAACCTAAAGAATTCATCGACAATGACCAATGTGTACTTGTTGTGATTAAGGGATTGAGGTTTTACTGGTCCAAATAAGGCACTTATTTATCGAGAATGATTGTTTGGTTTTGAACGATGCTCTGTGGTGCTTCCTTTTTTTGCAGGTTGAGCATGGTTTGTCTTTGCTGAAGGTCAGAGACGGAAGCCCAGCGACTAAATCATTCTTGGACAGTTTGTTGATGTTTTTAAAGTTGAGGTAAGAGAGTCTCTTGTGCCAGAGCCAATTTTCACTATTAGAGGCGTTGGCAAAGAGACAGCTGTTGTTTACTTCTGGATATGATGTCATGTCAATAACATACACATCCCTTCTTCTCGGTGCAACAAGAACAACATCATCATTTTGATTGAAGATTGTTCCTTGGATCTTGGTGAATAGAACTTTGAAACCAGCATCACATAGTTTACTGATGCTGATTAAGTTGTGCTTCATTCCATTGACATAAGCGACCCTTGTGAAGGTGATTCCATTACAATCCGCTGAGCCATATCCTTCATTATCCCCAAAGGAGTCATCTCCAAAGACTACCTTGGGACCAGACTCCTTTTTATATCTATGCATATATTGTTTAACCGTTGTCATGTGTCTGGAGCACCCACTATCCAGATACCAAACAGATTTATTCAAGTATTCCTGCATAGATATAATGAAACCAAATTAGTTTCGATGATGAACCCACTTTCGAGTGGGTCCATGTTGTCGCTGACCAGCGACATTGGGTCATCTTTGGTTCCTTTATCCCCCTCTTTGGTTGCAATCTCTAGTTTCATGATGCATACTTCCATAGATGTCACATCCGGGATAATGTTCACACTCATCATAGTGATGATCATAGAAACCATAGTACTTGCAAGGAGGAGAGGGTCTGAAACTCTGAGGATGATCTCTAGGTCTGGGTTCTGGTCTCCTAGAGGACATGTGACGAGTTTGAGACCTAATTTTGAGTATGGCATTTTGGATAGTGATAGTCTCCTCGTGTTCTCTAAAGGTATGTTTTAGTAGACTCACATGTGATACATTTGGTTTCTTTGAACAATTTTCAGACAAGTGATTTTTGAACCCACAATGCTTACAAGGTCTGAACATAGTTCTCCCATTTGAGCTGCTGGACCCCTCACCATGAGAGCTAACAGATGAACTCTCAGATGATGGTTTGATATGTGCTTTTAAACCTTAACTTCTTTCATTAGGGTAAGAAGAAGTTTCTTGGTGGGAGATAGCTCTTTAGATACATGTTTTGTTTTGGGCCACAAAAACCTTTTTATGGGTTTTTCCAGCAACTCTGGTTGTTGATGTGACAAGGTGGGTGTACCAGAGGATTTGGTGATTGGTTTGGAACCCAATATAGAGTCAGAAGGCTCAGCCCCAACAAGTTTTGGAAAAGCTGGATGGGGGTTGGAATCATCTGACTCTTCTTCAGAGACATTCTCTACCACTGGGGTGGTATTTGGAGAAGAATCATATGTGGGACAAATTTAACTTTGTCCACTAGTATATGTTTCTTACACCTACCCTTTCCCCTATTTACTTGAACTACGTTTCCCAGAATGGTTTCAGCAACAAAATCTTCCACAGTGTATTGACCTTTGTTCCATTTTTCAATGGTCTTTCTAAGTTCAGCATTTTCATCAGTCAAAGATTCATTTTTAAAGGTGAGTTTGCTTACTTAATTTTGAAGTTGATTAGCCAGATTTACAAAAGGTTTAAGATTGGTTAACTTAGATTGACAAAGATTTAACTCAGTTTTAAGATTATGAAATTTGTTTAACAGATTTTTTCTTTGTTCTTACACAAAGTGGAGGTCAACCAAGGTGTAGTCACTGAAATGGTCTCTATCAGGACCTTCATGCATAAAAATTAATTTGTGTACCTTTTTCATGGTGATATCAACCCATTGTCCATATCTTGCTTCACCTTTCAACAGTTGGTTCCTCATTAGCGACAGCCATTAAAGCTCTGCCAGTGGTGGTGGCTTCATCCTATGATGTAAGAGCTTCATCATCCCAATCAAACGAAGCAACGATTAGACCCTTTTCAGTCTTTTTGATATCTTTTTTCTTGGCTGCTTCCTCAGCTTTTTGATTGAGCTTCACTAGCTCTGCTTTTAGTGCTTTGTATTTAACCTTGTAGTCCTTCTTTCCCTTAGAGTCAGAGTGAGAAGTTTGCTTGAAATGAGATGGAGAAAACTTTTTCTTGCTGCTATGATCATTGTTAGAAGAGGGAAAACTTGGAGAGGAGGTTTTGTTGGACCAGCAGTCTTTCTAGAAATGACAAGCTTTACCACAAGTGTAGCAAATCACTTTGGACTTGTCAACTTTAGCAGCTCCAACTCTACCAGATCTCTTGTAATATCTCTTTTGATCAGCGAGAAGAGCTCTGTCATGGAATTCAACATCCAGCTCATCAAGAAATTCTTGACTGCTTCGAGTATCTTCTTTTATATCAGAGTCGTTGTCCTAAAAGGAATGGTTAACAACAAGAGCTTTTGATCCAGATATTTGAGTGGTAAACCTGTCAGTTTCAGACTTATATATTGAATCAATCAGACCTTCTTTATAATTTTATCTACCAAACAGTTGAGACAGAGTGTCATTTTTTATTGCATTATTTGCTCTAAGGGTCTAGTTTAAGCTAAGCCATTTCCTAGGCAAATTGTTAACAAATGTAGCATTGACCTCAGCCTTTGGTAGAACTACACCATTATTTCCTAGATCATTCAGCAAAATCTTAAGCCTAGTGTAAGTTTGAGAAACAGTTTATGTTTCTAAGGCTTTAGAATCATTAAACTTAAGTCTCAAGGCTTGGATTTTGGTTTCTTTTGGACCTTCATACCCTAGAACCAATTCAGTCCACATTTCTTTTGCAGAATTGCATTTGACGATGGACTTCATTATGTTCTTGGGTAGGTAAGAGACTTTAATTTGATACTTTTGAGTCTCTTTTCTGGTTTGCCAGATGTCTATCTGTTGGAAACCACTGCTTAACAGGTTTCTTGATGGGTCTTTCAGGGGTAGATGAAACAGCTAAAGGGACATAGGGTCCATTTTCCAATATTTCAATCAAGAAAGGTTCTAAACCATCTAGATATATTAGAAATTCGCTTTTCCAACTAGAAAAGTCTTCTTCATCAAATGCTGGGACATAGACACATGTGACCCCTCTCGAACATCAAGAAGTTGAGGAATGATAACTAGGTTTTTACCTAATTAAAAATTTTAAAGATTAAGTTCTCGTTCTCGGAATCTTAACGAATTGATCTAGGCCCTATGTGTGACTCAGTTGATCTTTGGTGAAAAAGAATATTTTTGGTTGTTTTTAATTAAATGTGCAAAGACTTAAAGTAAAGGTGCTCTTAAAGTAAATCTAAGTCTAATTAAAATAAAGGTGCAAGTATTTAAAAACGTGACTAAAATTAAAGGGTGCTAAAGTAAATGACGTAAACTTAAATCTATCTAAGGTAAACTTAAAACGCGACTAAAACTAAGGCAAATCTGAAATACAACTAAGGCAAATAAACTTAAAGTGCAATTAAAATAAAGGCGGGAAAAATAAAGCTTGAAAATAAAAATCAAAGACAAAAGTTAATAAGAACCTGAATACAACTCATTCGGAATAAACCTTCGTTTGGAACAATCACTTATCCGGAATGTCACCTTTGGTTGAAATGATTCTTCTTCGCTAGGAATATTGCCAAAATCCTTGATCCGGAACAAATTGATCTGAATATGTCACTTATCCAAAACAATCCTTCGTTCGGAACTTTGCTGATTCAGAACTCTAAATCTTGCCTTGATTCGGAAGTATTTTGTCACCCTTGATTCGGAAGTTTCCGAGTGAAGCCCCTTGATTCGGAAGATTAGAACTTCCGAATGAACACCTTTTGAGTCGGAAGTTGTCCCTTGATCCGGAAGTTTATGACTTCCGAATGAAAAGCCTTGATTCGGAACTTGGTCCTTGATTCGGAACTTTGAGTTGATTCGGAACTTCTGAGAAGTTCCGGATGAAACCCTTGGTTCGGAACTTTGGAGTTCCGAACGAATACTCTTGGTTCGGAAGTTTTCACTTCGTCCGGAACTTTGAAAGTTCCGGATGAACAAGTTTGGGTCGGAAGTTTTGTTGAGTTAAAATCTTCCGAATGAAGCCTTGATTCGGAACTTTAGAAGTTCCGAATGAACACTTTCCCTCCTTCTTGATTCGGAACTTTTCCTGGAAAGATCAGAAACAAAGCAAACACCCCCGAAGAACAAGGAGATACAGTAACAGCAGAAATAAACACAAATTAACCAAAATCAAACACACGGATAAATATAAACAGTAACGAATCAACAAATAAACATCAACAAACAATTAAAAACACGAAATCAAACAACTTTTACCACAATAATCAAAAACCACTTGGATCAAAATAAAAGCATGAACATAAACATAAACACAACAAATCAAAGATTAAGAAAGGTAGATAAGAGATTGACAAAATAAAGTAAAGATTTGACAATAATTAAAATGAAAACTTACTTGGAATTAAATGGTAATTAAGGTGCATAACATGAATTTAAATTGACAAGATATGTAAATGACAAGATAAGTAAATGGTGGAAGGTCTAATTGTCACTATTAGCCAACAACAATGAAAAGTGAACAATCCTAATCTATTAGGGGAGGATTAAGGAAGCTTCCTCCCCTCCTTCATTTCTTGTTAATTGCAAGATTAAGTCCCTTTCTTCTTAATTCTTCATTAATTGCGTCATTAGTCCTTTTCTTCTAGTATTCTTTAAACTTAGACTTAAGGGACTTTTGGCTTCGGGATTTCTTCGAACTCGTCTTTAAATTCTTCAATAGAATAGACTTGAATTCTTCGGCTTTTGATAAACTTCCGTCTTTTGACTTTTTCTTCGATAAATCTTCAGAATTGGTCGTGGACTTCCGTTCTTTTTGCACTCTTGACTTCTTGACTTCGTCTTTCATCCTTTTCTTCAATAAAAGTCCGTAAATGCCCGTGAATGTCCGTGTTTTCTCTACTTTTCACCTTTTCATCCTAAATCACAACAAAAACACAAACCACGCATAATTCCGACATAAAAGACATAAAATACACGTATTGGTCCGGTTATTATTGTAATTAAGTGGTAGAAAAGATGGGTGTTCACACACCTATCAAATCCCCTACACTTGACCATTGCAATGTCCTCATGCAATGCATTAGTTACAAAGCAAGATTACACTTTTCAACATAATCAATCCACGTTGGCCTTTATTAAAGAGATAGAAAATTAAAATCATGCAAAATAAAGAAATCAAAAGCATACCTTGGGTTTTGGAAATGTCATGAATAATCATCATCCTCAAGTTTTCACTTTCTCCAAACCAAGCTTAAAAACGAGATCATTGTTATTATAAGTTAGTAGACTAACACGAACTCATGTGGGCCAATTATTCACTTAGACTCCCTTATTCCTAGGGGCATCTCTTATATTTTATTGCTGTCTTGAATGATCACGAGGATGCATTGTTTGACTTATTTCGACAGTTATTTATTCTGAAAATAAAGTGAACGATTTAATCAATAGTTAGCTAAAGGACCAAATCTTTTAAAACTGCTTCTCGGGACCTCATAAAGTTCATATCTTGACATAACTCGCTTCGCGATTTGAGACCTTTCTCGGACCGATATTTGGCAGCGACTTCATACTTCGAATCTTGAGAGACGTTCATGAAATAATGGTCTTCTCTTCATATAAGAATTTCTTCACTTGAAGTTTTGAGAGATTCATACTTGGACCACGACTTCTTCATTTTTCTCCAATCTTTATTTTGGACTTTGATATACAACGATCCGCCTCCTTTTATGACTTGGATCTATTTATCCTCATACCTTGTTAGGGTCTTTTCGGATACACTTCTCCATGACTTTTGGGGAGTTTTTTGCTTTTCGTCGTGTGTCTCGATCCTTCATATTGATTTTCGATAAATGATTCTTCACATCACTTTGGATCTTTAGCAACAAAATATAGCCCTCATGCCTTGTTAGGGCCTTTTCGGACTCGCCAATCTTCGCATCCCGCTTCAATAAGTTATGCCTTGGCTATGAACTCTAATCCATACCGAGCAACTTTTAAACGATCTGGGGCTAGAAGCTAAGTAACTTTTCAAATCGTACAGCCTTATTTATTAGCAGATAAATTTATTAGCAAGCGATGGGAGAATAGGCTTATAATTAGCTCACAGAAATTCACGAAAGAATACCGAACTTATAATTGGCTCTATCATCTTTCGTTCTCCACAGTTTAAAATCTCAAGTAATGAGACTCGTGGATGCTTAGCCTTTTAAATCAAAGTTTTGGGTTTTCGAGTCGCCTATAGGATCTTGCAAATTCTTAGACTTTTTCAAGTTTTAGAAATCGCATTTTAAAGTTCCCTTGATAAACGACTCTCTAGGATCAATTATAGGAACTTGCGAAAAGTTCTTGTTCTTAACCCGTGTGACTTAAGACTTTCGCGTTTTATAGCTCCCTATATAAAAGCCTAGCAAAACTTGAGTTAAACACGTTAAGGATACTAGCTAGAGTAAACTCAAATTGAGTCAAAAGATTCACAACGTTTGAAAATTAAAACCACTTATTAAACATTTATTCTAATAAGGAAAGAAAATAACTATACAAAGGGAAAAATTAATAGGCCAAAATAGATCAAAAATTTTGAAAAATGTCGAAAAATTGATTTTCCGGTTAAAATGAGGAAAAATACAAGTAAAAGACCACTTAACTTCGATAGAAGTCCCCCCTACACTTAAGATAAACATTGTCCTCAATGTTTAAGCATATGGGAGTAAACTCCCCTACACTTAGGACATTGTGCACTTTGTTTAAATCTCGCTAAGGAAAAGACAACTAAAGAGATTCCTATTTTAATATTGAGAAAATATAAAATAGTGAATCAAAAAGAGTTTAGGAAAGAACCGGGAAGAAGTAGAACACGGGATCACGGGATCACGGGTCGTCAAGAATCATCAAAAGTGGATCATTGAAGCTCGAATCCCTGATTAAGAAGTGAGGAGAGGAAATAGCAAGCCAAAGGGTCCCCCCTACACTTATGATAAAGAAAGCGAAAAGATAGATGCATGGGTTGCCTCCCAAGAAGCGCTTGGTTTTTGTTTACCGAGTCGTGAGCCTGACTCGACCTTGATCATCAACGGAAGTAGCATGAAACATATCCACCAGGATCAAAGACATAGTTTTCGTCCATCAAATAGCACAGGCTTAAGGCGAACAAGGCAAGCCAAAGAAGAGTAAGCAAGGTTCCCTTAAGCAGCGATGGAGCACGGTGGAAGCAAAGTTGAAGTGGAGCAAGCATGTCTTCAAAATTTCCAAAGATTTTTCCTTTTATTTCATCAGGTGGATACTAAGATGGCTTAAAAACTTCAATACCGGGGTCGAACACCTTTTCCTTTAGGGGAAAATAGCACTCAGGCTCAGCCGAGTGTGAAGAAGATCCGCAAAGAAGCACAACCTCGTCCTCAGCAGGGGGACAAAGAGGTGTCAAATCATAAGTGCAACGGATTTCGGTGTCGATCGATTTCTTCTCCTTTGACAGAATGCTCTTCAAATCCAAAGTAGGATCAAGACGATAATCTTCAAAGTCATAAGGAGGAGCATCACTCTCATGAGGGAAGTATGTGTTGAGAAATTCAGAGAAATCTTCCTCAAATGAATAATCGTCCAAAGTAGGATCGAGTGATGGCGGAGGATCTTCATCATGTGAAGAATCGCTCGAGAGAGTATCGGCCTAATCAAAATCATCGAAAGTGGGCAGCTCGGGATACTCAGAAGTACAATCAAAATCATCCGAATCTGAGCTAGAATCATAATCATCATAAGCATCGAAGATCGGTGGCGAATCATAAATGGGAGAAGGTTCCAAAGTAGGGAGAGAATCATCCACATCATCTTGAAAAAGTGGATTATCGATGCAAGAGTCGAATAGAGGATTGTCGTAGACGGTAAAGTCATCGAGCACATTTATCATATTCACTGATTCTCGGCCTCCAAAGGATTTGCCTGTAAGCTTCCCCATTTTAAAAACTTTTGAATCATCCCTGACTCGTAAGATTAACTCACCTTCGGCCACATCTACTAAAGCACGTCCGGTCCTCAAGAATGGCCGACCAAGTATTAAAGGAATACGAGGGTCCATTTCATAATCAACTACGACAAAATCGACCGGGAAAGTAAATGTGCCAACTTTGATAAACACGTCTTCGGCTATACCAACGGGGTAAGCGAGAGTGCGATTTTCAAGTTCGAGTGTCATCTTTGTTGGAATGAGGTCGGGTAATGATAGTGTTTTCCAAACACTTAGTGGCATCAAATTAATACTAGCCCCAAGATCAGCAAGGGCAGTAAATTCTTCAGTTTTGTTGAACACGCAAGGTAACACAAAACGACCGGGATCTCCAAGTTTTTCCGGAAGTTCTCTAAGAAGAACTGCAGAGCAGTTTTCATTTAATCGTGTGTTGGCGAGTTCAATCAGCTTCTCCTTCTTGCTAAGCAATTCCTTGAATGCTTTGACAAATTTCGGCATGTGGCAAAGTGCTTCAACAAGGCTAATGTTGATGGTCATTTTAGATAGCATATCCACATATTTCGATACTTGACAGTCATTCTTGGTTAGCTCGTTGGTCTTGCCTATGCGAGAAGGGTATGGGATTCTGGGTTGATAGGGAGATGGTGAAGGTGTAGTTGATGAAGGTTGTGATGTTGAAGGGTCCTTCCGAGATACATCGTCATGACGAGGCGGAGACGGTAATGGTGTACTAACACTAGGTGTAGGAGGAGTAGGGATATATGGTGGTGGAGGAGGTGTAGATGATGGTGGTGGGTCAGGTGGATTGACAATGGTAATTCCACTACGCGTAGTTATAGCACTCACCTTAGCTCGCGGATTGGTGACGGTGTTTGAAGGTAGAGATCCCGAAGAAGAAGAAGGTTGAGCTTCGGGCAAGAAACTAGCCAATAGATTCTTTAATTCAGTTGTTTGAGTGATGAAGGAGGATTGAAGATTATCACGAACCTCGGTTCTGATGTCATTTCCTTGCTTCAAGATATCTCCTTTCAAATTGATTATTTGGCTCTATAGATTCTTGATTTGCTCACCTTGAGTTCTCATGATGGTGTCAACATCGGGATTAATGGGTGGGTGTTGTTGGGTGGGTGGTTGATAAGGGTTAGAAGCTCTTGGTGGGATTTGGTTGCTTCTATTGTAGTTGTTGGCAGGGTTTTGGTTTTGAGGAGAAAAACCGGGTGAAAGATAGTTGTTGGAACGGTAGCTCAGCAGATTTCTATCCCCTTGTTGTCTAGCTTGGTAATTTTCCGGTGAATAATTACCGTAAGCAGCATACACATTTTCCGGATTTCCTTGTGTCGAAGGACAATCGGTGTATGAGTGAGGACCGCCACATGTTTCACAAGGATTAGCAACCACTTTAACTTGTTGTTGTTGTTGGTTTGAAGCGAGAAGCGTAATACTTTTGCTCATTTCGGCCATCATGCGGGTGAGTTCGGTCATCTCAGGGTTTGCTGAGGTAAAGGAAACATTGACTCTCGGGTTGTTCCTTGAAGAAGCAGAGGAATCCCAGTTCTTGTGGTGAGTAGTCATGTTCTCAATTAACTCTCTACACTCCTCGGGTCTCATTTTCATGAATGTGCCACCGGCGGCTGCATTGATCGTATCACGATCTCGAAAAGTCAAACCGTTGTAGAAAGTATCAATCAATGTGACGGGAAGCATGTTGTGGTTTGGACAACGGTCGATCAAGACATTATATCTCTCCCAAGCGTCAAAAAGAGATTCATCGGGATCTTGCATGAAACCGCTGATCTGATTGCGAAGGCTCGTGACCATGGATGGTGGAAAGTAGCGCGATAAAAAGCGTTGAGTCATATCATCCCAAGTGTGAATAGAATTCTTCGGGAGACGATCAAACCATTTCTCGGCATGATGCGATAAAGTATGTGGGAAGAGTTGTAGGCGGAGTACATCCATTGTGGCCCCAGGCAACTTCATGCTTTGGGTGATTGTAATGAACTTGTCGAGGTGTTTGTTGGCATCATCATCAGGCAATCCTCTAAATGGGTTTGTTTGTACTTGCTGAATCATGTGGTGCTTTAACGAAAACTCAGGAGCGTTGATTTGCATCGGCGCAATCGGTCCTCCTCGTCCAAACATGGTTGGTTGACAAAGTTCCTCCATGGTCCGAAAATCGGGCTGTGGAAGAGCATTGTTGTTATTATTATTATTATTGAGGTTCGGTGGAATGTTGTTGTTGTTAACACCTGCCATATCTAAATCTTCTTGAGGCTTGGGCTCTTGATAATTAGAAGATCTAGTACGCATACTAATATTTTTATTTTTAGTTCGTTTTTCTCGGTATCGATTCGAATTGATATAACGTTTTCTAGCAAAGACTTAATTGTTTTTGGTTAAAAATCGTAATTCTGGTATTTAAGCTACTTGACAAACAAAACACTTAAAAAAAATGAAAATAGTATCTATACTACGTAATACGTACTAAACTAAAAACATATTGCACATACGACAATTAAATGCATGAAATTTAAAAATGTAAAGCACAAGTCTATTCTAAAAATTACAAAATACAAAATGCTAAATCATAAAAAAACTAATACTATATTATGAACTATCTTTTTTATACTAATATTACTTCTTAAATGCAATTAATCATGAGAAATCAAATTTAAACTTTCAATTCCAAAATGCAAATTCAGTTCTTACGAATTTACCTATGGCCCAAATCCTACAAAAGCCCAAAGTTCTATTAAGTGACCCAATAGTCTAACGAATTCAGGGTACAAATTCAGGGTCTATATCTGGCAGTTATCAAAGTCTGACTTAAAAGAAAGAAAAGAAATCAGGGAATCGATTCTTAACACCTACCAAAATTTACTCCTATTTGAGTTCTAAAACTATAAAACTTTCATCAAGATTATACTAACTTATTTTTCCTTTGAAAATCTATATTATACTAAAATGAACAGAGCAGTAATGAATCAAATGCAAAAATTTTACAATCCAAAAGACTCTTCTAAAACTTGCTGCCAATCACTCATGAAACTCATTCAAACAACTTTTATCAGCAGGTTTAATATTCTAATCGATCGAAAACGAAAAACTTAATAAAATGCTAAAATCACATGAATAAAGGAAATAGCAAAATCAGATAACATGAATCATCTATCTAGTCAAATCAAACTGATAGCAATCCAAATCTGCACTACAATTCTAACTAGCAAGCAGATTATATAAAAAAATGCAAGAAAATAAAACGTGCTTGACCTGCACATCCGTGGCCTAGTCCGCTGATGACGAAGCTCGGCGCTGAGCCGGCTTAGCTAATATTGAAACTAAATCTACACCTTTCTGCTGAGATCAATCTTGAAACACCAACCAATCTCCAACTCTATCAGTCGAAACATTACTTGAAACGGTAACCTGCTCAATATATCAAACTAAAACAGAAAACTGATTAAAGCTCATAAGCTATGAGCTTATGAACTATTTAACAGATTAAACTAAAAGATCAATCCTGAAATCCTTTGTTCTAATAGAAATATCAATGTAAGTTCGAAACAGCTTATCTAATCAGCATCAAATCCAAAACGTCTCGACTAAACTGATAATCTGAAACTACCAAAACGCTAAAATTCAAAGGATTGTAACAGCAACTCTAAACTAACTGCAAATTCCTTATCCTGCAAACTGAATATCCAAACAAAATCATGCACAAACTTGAACAGAAATGTATTGTTTTGCAAAACTGTCTACTGAACCGTAACGAAAAAAAACTTCATTAACAACTAATATATTGTTGCTCTCGGTGGTGAACAGTACTTAAAACACCAAAACTCAAAATCATTAACTACCTAACAGAAAACTTAAATCTGATGATTTAAACAAATTCCTAGTGCGTAAACAGTACTATATGAACTAGAATCAACAAACTTATCAATTGAAATCAATCTCGATGAACAGTAACAGTCAAAGAAAACTTAAAAGAAAATTCAAGAAAGCTTTAAGAATCTAAACTGAGTTTCATTAATGGTGGAATTAGTTACACTTTTAACAGAAAACTTAACTGACTCCCTAACTGATTCGTTTATCAGAGACTTGTAAAAACAAGATTTTGAGAATAGAGTAAGAAATAAAAGAGATCAAATGCTGAATATTCATTAATGGCTGAAAGATGAATTCGGTTACAACTGATTAAGAAGGTTTGTTACAAAATTTAACTAGAAACATGAGAGAAAACTAAACTAACTAACTAACTACACCTACAACTATGTGTAAACTACCCTAAGCTAACCGACTGAAATGAAGCCCTTCTCTTCTATTTATAGCCGCCGTGTGGTGGTGGAGTGACGTGGTTAATCCAATGATTGGATGCCACGTGGAAAATACGAGGTTTAATCGATCCCGTTCTTCATTCTTGAATTTGGGGCTTTCTTCGTTCTTCATTATTGATCTAATTGACTTGTATCTTCATGTAGAGGAGAAGGAGGGGAGTATTTTTGCTGTTATAAGCTTCGACTGAATCTCTCTTGATTGTTCATGATATGGGTTTGCAGGTTTGTGGTGGAGGTTGAGATGAAACCGTCTATCTCCTTTCTCTCTCTCTTCAAGGTTGAAGAAGAAGCGTGTTTATGTGTACACGTTTGTGTTAGTTTGACTGGTCTTGGTCAAATTGACCAAGTTAAGTAAATATTAACTTTCCAAAATTTGCCATTTGGTCCTTTTCTTTTAATTTCTTTTCAAATGATTATAAAATCCTTTTAAGTAATCACTTTTCCATCCTTTAACATTGTAGAAATTGCACTTTAAGCCCTTTATCTTTGGAAGTTTGGCAAATAAGGTCCTTGGAGCATCTTTCATCCTTTTCTTCGTCTTTTCTTCAAACAAATCCCTTAAAACGTGTCTTTGCTCCAAAATGTATCTTCTTTACCTAAAACACACAAGATACAAATACACGCGTAATTCTGACATTTAAAAGTTAAATATAATGTATTTGACTGTGTTTTTAGTGGTTTATGGATCATTATTGATGAGTGTTTTCACACTTATCAACTCCCCTCCACTTGACCATTGCCATGTCCTCATGCAATGCAGCATTTTAAAGCACCAAGTTACACTTTTCTCATAATTAACCAACCTTGGCCCTTTTATGATTTAATAAACTATACTATACTACATGATGAATGATTTTGAATATTTACAATGCAGTGCAAAGAAAACAATTCTATTTATATATTTTTTTGAATTTTTCATAAATGGTTTTGATGGAAATAACTCATAAAGAAATCAATGACTTAGATTAGGGCTTGGGTACCATGGACATTTATCACCCTCAAGTTTCACTTTCCCCATACCAAGCTTAAAAATGGGATCATTGCATTCACAAGTAAAAAGTGCATCAACTTATTCATAACAATTAAATGTGGAACCGGTTATTATTTGAGCAAATTGCTTGTGGGCAAATTTGTCATTATTCAAGTGTGAAGTATAAGAAGTGTAAAATCCAAAAATAAGGAAGCACGGTTTTAATCCTAAGTAATCTTCTCATCCATTACTTGAAAAACCGCTCACAATTGATACAAGTCCGTATTAAGAGTAATAAGTCATTCGCCTTATGTGTAAAATCCTCATGTCATGCTTTCATAAGTAACTACACACTCGCTAAGGAAAGAAAAATAAAACTCACGCAATAATTTACATCCGCATCTTTTTGAGATTTTGGATCTTCAACCCCGCAACCCGTCAAGGTAATATTGGATTGGAGCAATCTATTGAATCCCCGAAACCCGTCAAGGTAATATTGGAACTCAATAGTCACTATAATTAACACCACACTGCCCCTCTTGGGAGTCTTGCATTTTTTTTTTCTTTTTCTTTTTTTTTTCTAGCCACTCATTTTTTTTCATAAGCCGCTCTTATTTTTCTTTATTCCTCACTAAGAAATTTGAAAAGAAGAAAAGGAAAAACACCCGCTAAATATGGAGCATGACATAAGTCTAGTACACATAAAACGTGCTAACTTAGAATCTTAAGACGTACTCATATCAACCATAAATGATTAGCCAAAAATGCATAAGAGATTACAAACCAATTACAACCGTACTTGATTATTTATTAACAATTATATACATGCGAAGAAAATAGAGGTAAAGAAGAGAAGGGTTTATCCACAAGTAATTGCCATGAAGTCTATCTAGCCCTTTTACACTTGCTTCAACTCTATCATTTCCCATTCTCCACAAATTTAAAATTTCAAAGAATGAAATTGGTGGATGCTTAGCCTAATAGACCAATGAAGGACTACATGGTTAAGGATACTAGCTAGAGAATGCTAAGATAAGCAAACTCGGGTTGAGTCAAAATATCCATGGCGGGCCTAATATTTCAAAGAAATCTAAAATTGTTAAAACCATGTTTTATTATATTTTTTTCTTTTTATATCTTTTTGATGAAAATAAAAGAAGAAATATATACAATGCAAATGTGATATGCAAATGAAAAATGATTGATGCAAAAAAAAAAAAAAAATATGAATGCATATTTTTGGTGGCCAAAGTAGATCAAAAATTTGAAAAATGTTTGAAAAATTAATTTTCCCAATTATCATGAAGTTAAGGCAATGGTCTAGGTAAGGTCACTTCGATAGAAGTCTCCCCTACACTTAAGATAAACATTGTCCTCAATGTTTAAGAGTATTGGAGTGAACTCCCCTACACTTATTACATTGATTACTTTGCTTAACCCAAATTAAGGAAGAGACAACTAAAGGGTATCCATTTTAAGCACAAGTGTTGTGAATATCACGATAGCAAAAACTAATCGAAGTGAACCAGATACACGGGCCTCCTCCATAAGCTCCAAGCATGAAATGAGAGAGAGCAACCCTTGAAACAAAACACGAAAAGACGAAGAAAGGCACCCCTCCACTTCAACTCTACTATAACATCCTTTTAATTAAACCTAACCTATTAAAAATCTACTCTACGTTTTCTAACCTAGTTATTCAATGCTTGAGTTTTTTTTAACCCTAAGTCGCTAGCTCGACTCGGCCCCGAATTAGGTTGTCCTTGGGGAAACCATCATGGAGAACAAAGGATATACACTTTGAAGCACATCTCACATGATACACTCAAACTTAGCACGTTTCCATTTACTATAAGATTTACAAAAGTCGTCTCGATAAATGGAACGGTCCAACGTGTCTCAAGTTTGTCCAACATATGAAATCTCTCAAAGAGGAAGCACTCCAGGATCAAATACATAATTTCCATCTCGACATGTGAACAACTCCAAAGTAGGTAGTATCACCAAAGTAAGCTCATACAAGAAGCCCATATCAATTGAAGGCACACTCTTAAATGAAGTAGATGAAAACCAAGGTGTCTCAAATTTACGTATCCCAGGATCAAAAACCTTTCCCTTCATGGGAAAATAAGAAGATGAACTCGTATCAACCATATAAGATTCCCCCTTAGATATCAAAGCATCATGAGACAATGAAGGTGTAGGTATCAAAACATTCATAACTATTATGTCCATATTGGGCTCCTCATCATTATCAAAAGGTGGGTAATCTTCCATAGAAGGCATAGAAAAAGGAGGATCAAGATGAATAGTGTCTTGTGAATGAGGTGTAATCTCTATGTTCCCAAAAAGCAAGTTCTCACTAAGACGAATCTCCTCTTCCCAATTAGAATTACTATCATCATCCTCAATATCAATATCAACAAGATAAGCCTCTATGGTGGCATCAATATCCATATGAGAATCCATATCAAAGGTTGTAGGTTCTAAAGGTGCCATAGGTGAAAAAGGATCAATCTCTAAGAGTATAGGATCTTCATCAATAACCAACTTCAAGGGTGGGAGGGTGGGAATAGAAGGCTCAAAAGAAGGTGTATTGAGAGAATCACTCAAAGGGATGATATCATCATGAAAGTCAATAGGTGCAACCTCAAAAACCGGTGAAGAAATATCAATGAAAGGTTCTTCTTCTATGGACTCATCATTATGGTTTTCATTCAAAGCTTCAATCGAAGAGATAAGATTATAGACGTTTGATAAAACCTCTCGAATATGAACATCTTCCACTTCTTCTATATGATCAACATCATCATCCAAATTAGGAAGGTCATCTTGACATGAAAAGTCCTCGGATAATATATCATAAGATGCCTCACTAGAATCACAATCATCATCCTCTATATCTTGCATAAACTCTTCCTCAATCTCATTATCCCTTTCTTTGAACAATTCATCAAGACCAAAATCACCAAAATCACTAGTAGTAGCATGAAGGTCAACATGTGATGAAATCTCAATGTGATCATGAGGAGAAGAGGTATCAATACAAAGCTCATCACATGGTTCAATGGAAATACCCTCAAACTCTCTTTGGATTGGGATAAGGTTCTCAACACTAGAAACGGTTAATTCTTCTAAATTGGTGTTTGTATTAGTGCTAAGAGGCTCGTCCCCCATGGTTAAAGAGTCGGTGAGTGCCACGTGAGGTAAAGGTGATGAAGGTGTGTCATCATTAAGTGTCATACAACTCGAAGGATAGTCATCATCGTCATATAAGCATTGTTTAAGCAAACGAGCACGATTAGCAAAATATCGTTCTTCTTCCTCTTTTGTAGCAATCTTAAAGAGGAATTTATCTAAATTTTCCTTGAGGAACCGAGAGGAATCGTTCATCGATTCACTATACATATCACCAAATCTCTTATTATTAAACCGCGTGTTCCTTACATCATCCTCAAGAGACTTAATTTCCTCCCTTAACCACCGAGTTTCTTCTTTCATTTCCTCGATACTCATTTCTCTCATAAGATTAAGAGCCTTCAAAATATATCTATTTTTTCTTCCACTTTGCCCGAGTATAAAAGAAAGCTCATAGAGATCACTAAGAGCATAAGAAGGCGGATCCCTCGGTCGACAATCATAACCATAATGGGGTTCTTTTCCACAAAACTCACATGAATAAGTCGAAGAATAGGGTGGAGGTGGATTTCCATAATTAGGTGAATTATAGGTTTGAAAAGAGTCTTGATTATGAAAGTTCTCATGATTGTAACCTTGAAAATTCCCTTCATTTTGAAAACCCTCATAATGTGAAAATCCTTGATTTTGAAAAGTATCTTGATTATAGCATGGAAAATTTTCATCATTATTTTGAAAGCCTTCATGGTTTGAAAATCCTTGATTATGAAAGGTTTCTTGATTATAGCCTTGAAAAGTATCATTATTTTGAAAACCTTCATAATTGGAAAATCCTTGGTTTTGGTATGGCACATTAAAGGTTTGATCATGAAATGATGGTGGAGGTTGTGATGAAAAACCGGAATATCCCATATAGTCATTACAAGTGTAGTCCATTTGAGTGTTAGGTTGAAAATTAGGGTTCTCGGTTCCATTATAAGCATATCCCTCCCCATAATAACTATTATTTTGATCACATAAATAAGTATCGTGTGGACCACCACAAGTCGAACAAGGCGAATAATTAGCGTTGGTGGATCGTTGTTGCAAAATCTCCAACATGGAACGAGTATCCATGTGTAACAAGGTGGTCGAATGTATATACAAGTATAATGACGTTTAAAAGCTTCCTCGGGGAAGGAAGTAATACACCAAAGGTGGTATGTTTACACGTGTGCGAGTACACGTGTAAGTAAACACGAGGAATGAGGGAGTAGCCCTCGGTCGACTTTGAAAAGAATAAGATTATCCTCTTCGAGTTTCGATATGAAATATCCACAAGAAAGTATATATATAATTACTACTTGGGTGCAAGACCTCCAGTTAAGCTTTCCTTCTTAGAATACGCACTAGTGAACGGGGGGTTAGGTGGCGCGAAGCACTTAAGTACCTATTAACCCTTAGACGGCATTTTATAGCACGTCGCCTATCTATTCACTTTGATAGTTTGTATTCTTCGAATTATTGCCAATTGGAAGTATTTATCTATTCTTGCTTAATTAAATTTTATCGATACGCGTGTCAAGGACCGGAACGCCCCTCAACACGGTGTAATGCCTCGGCAATACTTATGGAGATAGGTAACTTGGTTGTTTTTATACGTATACTTATTTACATATAATAATATATCAAAAATATTTTTGTATTTATTTGATTTTTTTTAAGAAAAATACTATATGTACGTAAAAAGCGATGAAAACGATATAATATATATTTTTGGGTGTAATCTTTTAGGAAAAAGATTACTTTTTGGATTTTTTATTTTTTTGGTTCAATTCTTTAGGAAAAGAATTGATTTTTGTGATTTTTTATTTTTTTGTATTTTTATCTTTTTGATTTTTTTTTATCTTTTTGATTATAATACGTAAAAATAACGTTCACAAAGTGAACGGATCCCAAAATCCAATCGTCTCACTCGAAATCGTTAATCTTCACGAAAAGAACCGGCAGCGGCGCCATTTAATATTTGTCTTTTTAGTTCGTTTTTCTCGGTATCGATTCGAATTGATATAACGTTTTCTAGCAAAGACTTAATTGTTTTTGGTTAAAAATCGTAATTATGGTATTTAAGCTACTTGACAAACAAAACACTTAAAAAAATGAAAATAGTATCTATACTACGTAATACGTACTAAACTAAAAACATATTGCACATACGACAATTAAATGCATGAAATTTAAAAATGTAAAGCACAAGTCTATTCTAAAAATTACAAAATACAAAATGCTAAATCATAAAAAAAACTAATACTATATTATGAACTATCTTTTTTATACTAATATTACTTCTTAAATGCAATTAATCATGAGAAATCAAATTTAAACTTTCAATTCCAAAATGCAAATTCAGTTCTTACGAATTTACCTATGGCCCAAATCCTACAAAAGCCCAAAGTTCTATTAAGTGACCCAATAGTCTAACGAATTCAGGGTACAAATTCAGGGTCTATATCTGGCAGTTATCAAAGTCTGACTTAAAAGAAAGAAAAGAAATCAGGGAATCGATTCTTAACACCTACCAAAATTTACTCCTATTTGAGTTCTAAAACTATAAAACTTTCATCAAGATTATACTAACTTATTTTTCCTTTGAAAATCTATATTATACTAAAATGAACAGAGCAGTAATGAATCAAATGCAAAAAAATTACAATCCAAAAGACTCTTCTAAAACTTGCTGCCAATCACTCATGAAACTCATTCAAACAACTTTTATCAGCAGGTTTAATATTCTAATCGATCGAAAACGAAAAACTTAATAAAATGCTAAAATCACATGAATAAAGGAAATAGCAAAATCAGATAACATGAATCATCTATCTAGTCAAATCAAACTGATAGCAATCCAAATCTGCACTACAATTCTAACTAGCAAGCAGATTATATAAAAAAATGCAAGAAAATAAAACGTGCTTGACCTGCACATCCGTGGCCTAGTCCGCTGATGACGAAGCTCGGCGCTGAGCCGGCTTAGCTAATATTGAAACTAAATCTACACCTTTCTGCTGAGATCAATCTTGAAACACCAACCAATCTCCAACTCTATCAGTCGAAACATTACTTGAAACGGTAACCTGCTCAATATATCAAACTAAAACAGAAAACTGATTAAAGCTCATAAGCTATGAGCTTATGAACTATTTAACAGATTAAACTAAAAGATCAATCCTGAAATCCTTTGTTCTAATAGAAATATCAATGTAAGTTCGAAACAGCTTATCTAATCAGCATCAAATCCAAAACGTCTCGACTAAACTGATAATCTGAAACTACCAAAACGCTAAAATTCAAAGGATTGTAACAGCAACTCTAAACTAACTGCAAATTCCTTATCCTGCAAACTGAATATCCAAACAAAATCATGCACAAACTTGAACAGAAATGTATTGTTTTGCAAAACTGTCTACTGAACCGTAACGAAAAAAAACTTCATTAACAACTAATATATTGTTGCTCTCGGTGGTGAACAGTACTTAAAACACCAAAACTCAAAATCATTAACTACCTAACAGAAAACTTAAATCTGATGATTTAAACAAATTCCTAGTGCGTAAACAGTACTATATGAACTAGAATCAACAAACTTATCAATTGAAATCAATCTCGATGAACAGTAACAGTCAAAGAAAACTTAAAAGAAAATTCAAGAAAGCTTTAAGAATCTAAACTGAGTTTCATTAATGGTGGAATTAGTTACACTTTTAACAGAAAACTTAACTGACTCCCTAACTGATTCGTTTATCAGAGACTTGTAAAAACAAGATTTTGAGAATAGAGTAAGAAATAAAAGAGATCAAATGCTGAATATTCATTAATGGCTGAAAGATGAATTCGGTTACAACTGATTAAGAAGGTTTGTTACAAAATTTAACTAGAAACATGAGAGAAAACTAAACTAACTAACTAACTACACCTACAACTATGTGTAAACTACCCTAAGCTAACCGACTGAAATGAAGCCCTTCTCTTCTATTTATAGCCGCCGTGTGGTGGTGGAGTGACGTGGTTAATCCAATGATTGGATGCCACGTGGAAAATACGAGGTTTAATCGATCCCGTTCTTCATTCTTGAATTTGGGGCTTTCTTCGTTCTTCATTATTGATCTAATTGACTTGTATCTTCATGTAGAGGAGAAGGAGGGGAGTATTTTTGCTGTTATAAGCTTCGACTGAATCTCTCTTGATTGTTCATGATATGGGTTTGCAGGTTTGTGGTGGAGGTTGAGATGAAACCGTCTATCTCCTTTCTCTCTCTCTTCAAGGTTGAAGAAGAAGCGTGTTTATGTGTACACGTTTGTGTTAGTTTGACTGGTCTTGGTCAAATTGACCAAGTTAAGTAAATATTAACTTTCCAAAATTTGCCATTTGGTCCTTTTCTTTTAATTTCTTTTCAAATGATTATAAAATCCTTTTAAGTAATCACTTTTCCATCCTTTAACATTGTAGAAATTGCACTTTAAGCCCTTTATCTTTGGAAGTTTGGCAAATAAGGTCCTTGGAGCATCTTTCATCCTTTTCTTCGTCTTTTCTTCAAACAAATCCCTTAAAACGTGTCTTTGCTCCAAAATGTATCTTCTTTACCTAAAACACACAAGATACAAATACACGCGTAATTCTGACATTTAAAAGTTAAATATAATGTATTTGACTGTGTTTTTAGTGGTTTATGGATCATTATTGATGAGTGTTTTCACACTTATCACATACACCTGAAAATGCAAAAGAAAAAGAAACCAAACGCAAAGACAATATATATACACAATAAAGATAAAATCTTTTTGGATTTTTGAAATTTTTAATTTTTATGGTTTTTTATCAATTTTTTTTAATTTTTATGATTTATTGAATTTTTTATGCAAGAAAAATAACGTTCACAAGTGAGCGGATCCCAAAAAGCAACGTGTCTCTCACAAAAAACCGTCAATCTTAACGAAAAGAGCCGGCAACGGCGCCATTTGATTACTCACGTTTTACCTACTTAAAAATTATCGTTCTGATGTTCTCTTCGAATTGAAAAACTTGTGTTTAATGTGTGACTCTATTGTTTTTGGTGGAACAAAGATGTGTCGTTGTAGTGTTTAAAATAAAATGTGCAAAGACTTAAAGTAAAGGTGCTCTTAAAGTAAATCTAAGTCTAATTAAAATAAAGGTGCAAGTATTTAAAAACGTGACTAAAATTAAAGGGTGCTAAAGTAAATGACGTAAACTTAAATCTATCTAAGGTAAACTTAAAATGCGACTAAAACTAAGGCAAATCTGAAATACAACTAAGGCAAATAAACTTAAAGTGCAATTAAAATAAAGGCGGGAAAAATAAAGCTTGAAAATAATAATCAAAGACAAAAGTTAATAAGAACCTGAATACAGCTCATTCGGAATAAACCTTCGTTTGGAACAATCACTTATCCGGAATGTCACCTTTGGTTGAAATGATTCTTCTTCGCTAGGAATATTGCCAAAATCCTTGATCCGGAACAAATTGATCTGAATATGTCACTTATCCAAAACAATCCTTCGTTCGGAACTTTGCTGATTCAGAACTCTAAATCTTGCCTTGATTCGGAAGTATTTTGTCACCCTTGATTCGGAAGTTTCCGAGTGAAGCCCCTTGATTCAGAAGTTTAGAACTTTCGAATGAACACCTTTTGAGTCGGAAGTTGTCCCTTGATCCGGAAGTTTATGACTTCCGAATGAAAAGCCTTGATTCGGAACTTGGTCCTTGATTCGGAACTTTGAGTTGATTCGGAACTTCTGAGAAGTTCCGGATGAAACCCTTGGTTCGGAACTTTGGAGTTCCGAACGAATACTCTTGGTTCGGAAGTCTTCACTTCGTCCGGAACTTTGAAAGTTCCGGATGAACAAGTTTGGGTCGGAAGTTTTGTTGAGTTAAAATCTTCCGAATGAAGCCTTGATTCGGAACTTTAGAAGTTCCGAATGAACACTTTCCCTCCTTCTTGATTCGGAACTTTTCCTGGAAAGATCAGAAACAAAGCAAACACCCCCGAAGAATAAGGAGATACAGTAACAGCAGAAATAAACACAAATTAACCAAAATCAAACACACGGATAAATATAAACAGTAACGAATCAACAAATAAACATCAACAAACAATTAAAAACACGAAATCAAACAACTTTTGCCACAATAATCAAAAACCACTTGGATCAAAATAAAAGCATGAACATAAACATAAACACAACAAATCAAAGATTAATAAAGGTAGATAAGAGATTGACAAAATAAAGTAAAGATTTGACAATAATTAAAATGAAAACTTACTTGGAATTAAATGGTAATTAAGGTGCATAACATGAATTTAAATTGACAAGATATGTAAATGACAAGATAAGTAAATGGTGGAAGGTCTAATTGTCACTATTAGCCAACAACAATGAAAATTGAACAATCCTAATCTATTAGGGGAGGATTAAGGAAGCTTCCTCCCCTCCTTCATTTCTTGTTAATTGCAAGATTAAGTCCCTTTCTTCTTAATTCTTCATTAATTGCGTCATTAGTCCTTTTCTTCTAGTATTCTTTAAACTTGGACTTAAGGTACTTTTGGCTTCGGGATTTCTTCGAACTCGTCTTTAAATTCTTCAATAGAATAGACTTGAATTCTTTGGATTTTGATAAACTTCCGTCTTTTGACTTTTTCTTCGATAAATCTTCAGAATTGGTCGTGGACTTCCGTTCTTTTTGCACTCTTGACTTCTTGACTTCGTCTTTCATCCTTTTCTTCAATAAAAGTCCGTAAATGCCCGTGAATGTCCGTGTTTTATCTACTTTTCACATTTTCATCCTAAATCACAACAAAAACACAAACCACGCATAATTCCGACATAAAAGACATAAAATACACGTATTGGTCCGGTTATTATTGTAATTAAGTGGTAGAAAAGATGGGTGTTCACACACCTATCAAGGAAGGTCGTCATCATTATTACTAGTGCTTACAAAAGGTGTAGGCATGGTAGTAGTGGATGTGGTGGTCGAAGCATTAGCTTGACTTGTTTGACCAAAGGGTGGTGGCATAGGAGGCAAAGTATCAGTCATTTAGGATCTTGATTTAAAAAAAAACAAGAACGGTTTATAAAAGTTTTACAAATCAAACCGCTCTGATACCAATTGAAAGTGCCAAAATATAACAATTGTTGATACAATGTCTCGTATACAAGATAACACAATATGAATTACTTTTCAAACGCGTAATGCTTTATTAATCTTTATAGACAAAGTATTACAAAGTGCTATGAATACACCCGTTGAGTGACAATAAGAAATTAACCCTAGAACAAGTAAACTTGATTCGAGACTCAAGTCTACGAGAGACCCTTAGAGTCACTGGTAGACAGCTAGGGACTCAGAGGTTCTAGAGGGAGAAAGGACTTAGATAATTTATCCAAGCACAAGGGTTAACTTTAACTTCTTTCTCCCTCCTATTTATAGTAGTACGAGGTTGCATCCTTAGTGGGGGTAGTTGATACGTGTCCACTTCTGTGTTGAAGAGTACAACGTATTAAATGTATGTCCATAAAGGGACATACCTTTAAACAACTTTAGATGAACAGTTCTGACAACTGTTCACTTTATCCCACTACGTCGTACTAGGATTTATCTTGAATCTTCTATTTTGTCCCGCTCAAAACATTTTGGAGATTCTCCTGCCTAAATTATAAAAAGGAAAGGCAAGTCTCTGCTTGCCTTTTCTTCATAGGGTTGTAAGTGATCTCTAAGTATTTGTAGAAACTAGAAGGGGGTTGAATAGTTTCTTAAATTTACTTGTTAAAGGTTGGTTTAAAAAAATCCTTTCTCAAAAACTTAAGCTTGAGTATTTATGTGAAACCTTCTTATACACAATATGAACAAGGTATAGTGCAACTAAACTAATAATCACAAGTATAAAGAATAATGAATGTATACTGAAACTAAACTAATAATCACAAGTATAAAGAATAATGAATATAAAGAGATAAGGGAGGGAAAGATCAAACCAAACACCAAGGATTTATAGTGGTTCGGAAACGAAGCTCACTCCTTGTTCCTACTCCACTCCTCGAGTACTCCTTACTCGAGAGTTCACTAATCAACAAGCTCCTTAAGGTGGAGAAACTATACACAACGTCGCTTAACCAATTTCCAACTCTAAGATAAAATTCGAGCCCTAACCTTAGCTAGGACCAATCTACACCAATATACTTTGAGGACTAAGTATTAACCTTAATACATACACAACTTCCAAATAGACACAACTACTTGGATCTTCACGATAATGACACAACTATGAATTAATAAGTTTAGATCTTCAGTGGATCTTTGAGGTAGACACAACACTTAAAGAATGATAGTGTTCTTCTTTTTGCACTTTGAGAGGAAAAGATGAGAGGAGAAAGATTCACTTCTAAACAAGTAGTAATCAAACAAATGATCAAGGATTTGAGTGATTTAATAAGTATGAAAGAATCTGGAAATGTATGTGCAAAAGGGGTAGATTGAAAGTCTGAGAATGGTCCACTATTTATAAGACAAACATCCAACGGCTATATCTGCCCGCAGTTCCTTATTGGAGCCTGCGGTTCCTTATCGATAAGGAACCGCCATAGGCGCTAAGGAACCGCCGGCGTAGAGTCCGATCCCTTTTGTCTTTTAGTGGATTGGTTTAAACTTGGGGATTAAAATATCCTAAAAGGATATTTCAAACCAAGATAGAATATGCCATTTTCAAATTTCAAATTTTCAAATAATTAATTTAATAAAACATTTTCTTAAAAAGAAAGTTTAATAATAAAACTTTGTCACACTTAATAAAAAGTGAGTTTTAAAAAAAGATTAAATCATTGATCACTTAATTAGGATAATTAGTTGTTTGTTCATAGCTTAAGTGATAATGGTTAAAATGAAAAATACTTGAACTCAAGAATTTGTTTTTCATTGTTTTTGTAAATGCTTGTTTTTGCATATTGTCGTAATCAAAACAAAGTGAGACTGAAAAATGCAAGTAACATTTTTAGGCATCATTGCATTAACAATCTCCCCCTTTTTGATTCCGAAAATCCATAAACTCAATCATCTAATAAAACAAGATTTTTGAAAACGAGTTTATCATTTCTCCCCCTTTGTCGAAGCAAAAAGGTTGCAAAAGTCTTTGAAGAAGAAAAGAACCGGACTTTGCAAATCCTCCCCCTTGGTGCTTACTCCCCCTTGCTTGGGGCACCAAGGAATTGATATATGGTGACAAGCTACATAGAAGGGTTAGTAGTAGAGAAGCGACACCCAACAAGATATAGCAAAGGTCACAAAAAAATAAGAAATAAAAGATCCAAGATAAGTCATGTTAAAAGAAAACATGATAGAAGATACAAGGAAATAAATCATACAAAGATGTATGAGACACAAACACAAGCCAAAAGAAAAATCATAAATCTAATCATAGTTAAACTAGAATCCTAAGATTTGCTTGAACTAGATGTCTTGAAGATAAGCAACCAATGCTTAGATAAAAGACAAGGTAGTGGCGGAAGGAGGTGGTGGTGGCTTGCTAGAGATCTCATAGTTATAGTAAAGAGGAGGTTTGACTAAGAGACTCTTGATGTAATTCAACTCTTCATAGATATGAGCCATAGCAAGATGTTGATATTGACAACATTGACAATATGTTCCATGATGCATGACATTATCATGTGAAGGAGGTAGAACACTAAAGGCTAGTAGTGGAAGATAAGAAGTTCCACAGTCAACATTCTTAGAAGGAGAAGAGATGTGATTTGAGTGTTCTTGGGTGAATTAGGGTTAAAAGCAATTGGAGAGAATAGAGGAGAATCAAAGCTTTCATTTGGGAAATAAGACATTTTGATTTGAGAAAGAATTCAAAATGCTTAAGGTTAAATAGAAAAAGCCCAAGATAATTTGGGGGTGGTCAAAGGGGTGAAACAAAGATTCCAAAAAGTGTTGGAACAAAGAATACCCAAAAAGTAGAGTACTGGGTGTGGTTCCTTACCTCAGCCGGCGGTTCCTTATCACTGGGGAACCGCGGTATCAATAAAGAACCGCCCACAGTGAGTTGAGTTTGGTGATGAGGGAGGATTTTCCAATTCACCAAATCCTATTTTTCTAGTCTAACTATTTATGGGGATATGCTAAGAAGCAAAGATAGACAAAGAAAACACACAAGAGCTCACCAAACAAGGTTTAGACCAAAATACATAGATTTTTAATAAAATCAATGTAGGAGGTGTGTAGAACTAGACACAAGGTCATGACACAATGATCCTCCATAGTTCTCTTATGTTCTTGATATATTTGAGAGACCCATACATATGAATTATGTAAGCTCATTATGAATATCAAGAAGCTATGAAAAACGTTTTTAGATTGAATTAACAATGCAAAAACATTTCTCGACCATTTTCGAAAGAACTTTGAGAATTTTGAAAAAGGGAAGAGAAGTTTTCCAAAAAGAGTTTATTATACTCAAAAGCTCAAAGAAACAAAAGACTCAAAAGCTCAAAGAAACAAAAGACTCAAAAGATAAAAGATAATTGATAAATAAGAATGCATAATTAAGGAATATGTTTCATTAAGCCTAGACCTAGACGCAAGTAATTAAAAGGTTCCCTCTTAAGTGGATTAGTGAAGATATCGGCTAAGTTTTCTACCGAGAGTACCTTCTCTATCGAAATGTTCCCCTTTTGAACATTATCCCTAAGAAAATGGTGGCGAATCTCTATGTGCTTAGTTCACGAATGTTGCACGGGATTCTTGCTAAGGTCTATTGCACCCTTGTTGTCGCACATGATGGGAACATGATCATGAAAAATCTCGTAATCAACAAGCGCTTGCTTCATCCATAGAGCTTGTTGACAAGCTTTACCGACACTCACATACTCGACTTCCGTGGTGGATATAGCAAGAGCGGTTTGTTTCTTAGAGAACCAAGAAGTTAAACAACAACCCATGAAGGTACAAACTTCACTAGTGCTTTTTCGGTCCACATAGTCTCCCGCATGATCCGGGTCCGCGTAGACAATGGTTTCTACGCCGGTCCCTTTAGGATACCATAATCCTAAGTGTATAGTGCCCTTAATGTATCATAAGATCGCTTCAAGGTGAGAGGTTTTGGGAGCCTCTTGGAAGCGAGCACAAAGGCAAACACTAAACATGATATCCGGTCGACTTGCCGTTAGGTACAACAAACTACCAATCATACCTCTATATTTGGTGTTGTCTACCGACTCACAATCATCATCTACGGTGAGTTTAGTATCCGAGGCCATAGGGGTCTTCATTGGTCTAGAGTCTTCTAATCCAAATTTCTTAAGCATTTCTTTAACATACTTGGATTGATTAAAGAAAATACCATCGTCCATTTGTTTAATTTGAAGTCCTAAAAAGAAGTTAAGTTCTCCCATCATACTCATTTCAAACTCGTCATGCATGATTTTGGCAAAGTCATCACACAATGATTGACAAGTTGAACCAAATATAATGTCATCAACATATATTTATACGACAATGACGTGAGAACCTTTCTTCTTTGTAAAGAGTGTATTGTCTAACATCCCCATGGTATACTCATGTTTTACAAGAAACGCTTTAAGTCTATCATACCAAGCTTTGGGTGCTTGTTTGAGACCATAAAGAGATTTCTTAAGCTTGTAAACATGATCTGGTTTCTCAAAATCAATGAAGCCAGGAGGTTGAGCCACATATACATCCTCATTGATCAAACCGTTCAGAAATGAACTCTTTACATCCATTTGTTGAAGCTTAAAGTCTAAAGCACAAGCGTAAGCTAAGAGGATTATAATGGGTTCTAATCTAGCTACGGGTGCGTATGTCTCGTCATAATCAATACATTCTTGTTGATTATAGCCTTGAGCTACAAGTCTAGCCTTGTTACGAGACACAACACAATTCTCATCTAACTTATTCCTATATACCCATTTGGTTCTTATAATGGTCTAACTTCTAGGTGGATGAACAAGTTCCCAAACGTCATTAGCAATGAATAGATTCAATTCTTCTTACATAGCGATGACCCAACTCTCATCCATCAAAGCTTCTTTAACATTCTTTGGTTCAATCAAGGAGACGAAACAAAAGAAGTTACTTTGATTTTGAACTTGAGATCTTAGGGTCCTTTGATTTAATTCGCCTATGACGTTATCGAGAGCATGATCCTTAGACTCCTTAATGTTTACTCCATTTTCAACACTAAGGTCTTCAACTCCTATGTTTCTAACATCTTTGGTATTAACTATGTCTATTTCATCTAAGTCATCATCTACTAAAGGTGGTGTCTTAGATGTAGGAGGGGTTTCATCAAATGTCACGTTAAATGATTCTTCAATTACACCCGAGGTTCTACTGAGGACTATGTAGGCTTTGCTAGTTTGAGAATAACCTAAAAAGATACCTTCGTAAGACTTTGGGTCGAACTTTGTAAGGTAATCTTTGGTGTTGAGAATGAAGCACTTGCTTCCAAATACCCTAAAGTATTCCAATGAGGGCTTCTTACCTTTAAGAATCTCATAGGGGGTCATTCCTAGAAAAGGTCGAATAAGAATTCGAATGAGAATGTAAGTCGATATGTCCACGGCATTGCACCAAAATTTTTGAGGCAAAGATTGCTCATTTAACATCGTCCTACTCATCTCTTGGATGGTCCTATTCTTCCTTTCAACTACCCCATTTGATTGTAGAGTGCGAGGAGCCGAGAAGTTATGGGTAATACCATGAGCTTCACGAAAGGCACCAAATTGCACTTCATTATCAAATTCCCTACCATGATCCGTCCTAATAGATATAATTGAACATCCTAGTTGATTTTGAATTCTTCGACTAAAGGTTTCGAAGTGATCGAAAGCTTCATTCTTAGACGCCAAAAATCTAGTCCAAGTGAATCTAGAGTAGTCGTCAACTATAACTGGGGTATAAAGGTTACCTCCATAACTCCGTATGGTGGAAGGTCCAAAGAGATCCATATGTAAGAGCTCTAAGCACCGAGAGGTCGAAACCAAATTCTTGGCTTTGTGGATTGAGTGAACTTGCTTCCCAAGTTTGAAAGCATTACAAAAGTGACTATCAAACTTCATCTTGGGGAGATGTCTTACCAACTCCTTAGAGACTAAAGATTGAATTAAACGCATATTAGCGTGACCTAATCTCCTATGCCAAAGAGTAGAACTATCATCTAAAGTCGCTAGACATAAGTTGTCCTTTGACTTCCTATTAACCTTCATGACATAAAGCCCATGCTTTCTAACACCTTTTCCAATGACTTTTCCATCTTTTACGATTTCACTGTCATATTCCAAAAAGATGACCTTACACTTATGTATGATATTGTAAATCTAGCTTATGTTTTAGAGAGAGAAAGAGATAGAAATATGGTAAGAACACACACACACTTTAAGAGAGAAAGTATGAAAACACACTTTTACTATGTGTAAAGTTATGTGAACCAACCACCCTCTCCATCTAAGGAGAGGGTTTATATACCAAGCCCATAAGATGGGCTTGGGCTTACAATTGGGCCGACCATTACAAGCATGGACCGGGATTTTCCTTGTTTGATATATATAAAGATATCTAGACTACGAGCTATTACTTAATATATTGTTGGAGTGACCGAATCTTCCTAAATACGTAAAATCGTATTTCCAACAATCTCCCCATAAGGGAGGTCACTCCAAACAAGGGCGTTACCCAAGTTACAATAATAAAATAAACCTAGCATACTATGCTTGTATTGAGCTCGTAGTCTTCGTCTTTCTTTTCTTTTTCTTTTCTGGTGAACATGCTGATGTGATCTTTGATATCAATCTTTAGCATTAATCTCTTGCCTTGATCTTTGATAGGTGTGAAAACACCCATCCTTTTACCACTTAACTATAATAATAACCAAGCCAAAACGTGTATCTTATGTCGTAAATGTCGGAATTATGTGTGGTTTGTGTTTTTGTTGTGATTTAGGATCAAAATGTGAAAAGGGAAGAAAACACGGGCTTTCACGGGCTTTTATCGAAGAAAAAGACAAAAGACGAAGTCAAAAGATCAAGAGTGCAAAAAGAACGGAAGTCCAAGGCCTATTCTGAAGATTTATCGAAGAAAAGACTAAAGACGGAAGTTTAATAAAAGCCGAATAACTCAAGTCTAAATTAATGAAGAAATTACAAGACAAGTTTAATTAATCCCGAGACAAAGTCGAAGAATTAAGAAGACGAGAAAGAAAGAAAGAAGGAAGCAACACATGCTTAACCTCCCTAATCACTATAAATACCATCATAATCTCACATTAGGAGGTGTTGGCTATTTTGACGAACTAGTCTTCCATTTTAATTACTTGCACTTTACTTAATTGCACCTTTAATTTCTTGTCTTGCACCTTAAAATTGTAAGCTTTTAATTCTTGTCTTTACTTTAATTGTTGAATCTTAATTTTAATCAAGTTTTTAATTAATCTCTCATTCTACCTTTCTTGTTCTTGATTTAATCTTTATGTTTATGTGCTTATTGTTATGCTTGTTTGATTATTGGTTATGCTTTTATGTTTTTGATTTTGTTAGCTTATTGATTTTATAGCTTATTGTGTTTTTCTTAAACTTAATCAAGTGCTTATTGGTTAATTTTTTTATAAAAAGTTGATTTTTAATATTTTTATTATTTAGTGTTTCTAAAAGTTTTAAAATTTTGGTTTAATTGCTTTTTCTTAAAATTGATTTTGGTTAAGTTTTAGTTAAGTGCTTATTTGTTTCTAGCTTAAATTTAGTTTTAGCTTATTTGATTCTTACTATTATCCGGGTTTGGTAAACCCTTGTATTCCGAATATAGACCAAAACAAGTTATTCCGAATATCCATCAGGAAGTTTATACCGGATAAGGGTTCAAAAACCCTTTATTCCGGATAAGTGACTCAAGAAATTATTCCGGATAAGCTGCACGATTTAGTATCAGGATAAGGCTTCGTTTCATTTATTCCGGATAGTGGTGACAACGCACATTCCGGATAAGAGGCACAAGTTATATTTCGGATAAGAGTTCAAAGATTTATTCCGGATAAGGGCTTGAAGAAGGTATTCCGGACAAAGGATTGGTGTTCATTCCGGATAAGTGGTTATTCACTTATTCCGGATAGGAGTGACTTGTGGACTCCGGATAACGCTAAGAAGTTATTACGGATAAGTATCCGGAATATATTCCGGATAGTGACAGTGTTTGAGGAATTCCGGATAAGGTCCCGGAAATTATTCCGGATAAGGTCTAGTAGGGGATTCCGGATAAGTTGTTTGAGGAATTCTGGATAAGGGTTTAAACTAATTCCGGATAAGCAGATTCAAACTTATTCCGGATAAGGATGTGAATTGGTTATTCCGGATTAGTAGCAGCAGATTATTCCGGATAAGGAACAAGTTGGTGATTCCGGATAAGAGTGACAGTTTTATTCCGGATAAGCAGCAGGTTTGTTATTCAGGATAAGAGTTAGATTGGACTCCAAATAGTGACTGTATTTTGGATCCCTGCTCAGGTTCTGTTTACTCTTCTTTTTATTTTTAAGCATTTAATTTTCTCACCATTTTTCTTTAAGTCATTTTAATTGCTTTTCTTTATTTTAAATTTCAAGTTTACATTTTTATTACATTGTCAATTTAATTTTTCGTCACACTTTAATTTTAAGTCATTTAATTAATTTACTTTTAAAAGTTTAATATTGCACCATTTAAGTTTTAATTAGTTTTAGATTTATTTACCCGTCATTTTACTTTAAAGTCTTGCACATTTTACTTTACAACGACCAAAAATATTCTTTTTCACTAAAAGACGACTGAGTCACACTTAAACTGGTAGTCAATTCGAAAAGATCGGACGAACAAATTTTTATACTTGGCAAAAACCTTGTATTAAATGTTGATCTTGTGCATCCTTCACTTGTGATCTTTGCCTCTTCGTGACTTCATGTCCCACATACTTAGACCTTAGTAATTCTTGAAAGCTTCAGAGTTCGATACAGCGGAAGACTTGACTTTTAGGCTTTCTAGAATTGGATGAAGTATTAAGTGCATAAAGTATAAGCATGCGGGGACGACTTCTTCTCGGATTCCGCAACGCCACCGTCTTCAAATGCCGCAACATAAGTAGACACGAACAAAATGGCTTTGAACATTTCATTCTAATTCGGTAGCATTTTACCTCCGGTTGGTGAAGACCGTTGGACGATATAAAATATCGTACTTGTGGCAGGTAGATTTAATTAAGAATCTCATTGACAAGATTTCGCGGGTAAACCCGTTCTCTTTACTCGACCGTCCAAAGCTGACTGCGAACATAAAGAGTGAATCATTTGGATAAAATTATCCGCATTATTGAAGCCGTTAATTCTGATTCCTGGAACTAGTTTGATTCATTAAAAATCGCACCATCTTTGCTTTCCAGTTGTCACGAGCTTGATTCGTATAGAATCTTGCAAGTTACCTACCAAGTGCAGTTTGAGGTTAACACTAGAAGGATTTCCACTCATCACTGTGAACACTAAGGTATCACTCTGAGTGTTCTGGCAAGATCACTAAGATATTACGTAGAGGCCTAGAACGTGTTTAAATTCAGTTAAGAATTAAACCACTTTTGCTTTCCAGTTATCACAAGCTTGATTCATAAAGAATCGCACAAGTCACCTACCATGAGCTTTTTGATATTTGCTCAAGAAGGATTTCCATCTTCATTGTAAATACTTTGGTATTACTCGGATGTTCAGGCAAGATCATGAAGATTTTGCGTAGGACTCTTAAAATCTTTCTTACTTTTCACAGTGTGTGAAGAAGCAAGGAATTATGAAAGTGTGTCTTAATGAGATATTTGATGATCTCAAATGGCTCTAGACTCGATCGTGCATTTTGGATTTTAGTAATCGGAGGCTGGGGAGGAGTGCCACCATTTCAATACCAACTTTTTCGGAGTGAATAAATCGATAGAAGACATGTTGATCTCCGTGTGATTAAAACAAATACCTTTTGAGAGATATCTGAGTTAGCTAGGTTGGGTTGTGCATTGCATCATTGGATCCATGATGTCTATCTTCAATATCGAGCATCATTAAAAATGATCTCAATTGCATATGTGTTGACCCGGTTTCTGCCTAAGGTTGTAAGGAGGGCTTTTTCTTTATACCCTTTATCTTTACAATTCTTTTTCATTCTTCAACCCCTTCAATGCTTACCAATACGTCATAACTAGCACCTTGTTGTGATTGTTCCAGTGCTAACTTAAGTACTTGGTCGGCATTCAGCTACATTCACATTCTTTCTCCATCTTTCCTAAGGACTACTATTTCTAGCTATGGAATGTCCTTGGGAAGATTCCTCCAGTTTTGGAAGAATCATTGGACTTAACCTATCCTACCATCCTTATGTCACCATAATCTTCATCGTCGTGAAATAAATGGGTTGTGGGTAAGTATTTGTCACCATGAAATCCATTTTGATATAGCAAATCCACTTTGCTCCCCCTTAACATATGCCACGATATTCGAAAACATTTCGCACATGGCGGGATGAGCCATCACGTTAAGTCAAACCATGTGATAATTTCCCATATTAAATCACACTTTCTCCCCCATATTAAAAATATTAACCCAATCGATGTTTTTAATATCAATTGATTTAATGAAGTTTTAACAAAGGTTTTGGGAAGAAAAATGCAAGTCCTTTTAATCTTCATGAGACCAATTTGAGAAATGATACCGATTTGTAACATGATCACATATTCACCATATTCGAACAAATTGACAAGGTTGGACCTGATTGATGAGAACATCATATGATAAGATCAAATGGTTCTTGTTCACGAATGTTGGTCGCCTCGTCACGTCTGAAGTCATCTCTTGACACCACATGTACGATTGGTATTGTTGTCTTGACACCAGTTAGTGAACTTGGCACTTTCGGCATCGAGGATTTTGAATGCTTGACATTTGCTCCCCCTCAATTGTTGACCCATGTTCTATTGAAAGAGCTGTAGTCGTCGTTTAGGTAGTCGCATCGTCGAGTATGTAGATACCAATTGTAGATAGCTATGGTTATAGAGATGATAACTTCATAAAAACAAGACTTCTCTTGTTTTAACAAATAAATACACTGAAGCATACATTAATTTGTGTTAGACCAAGTTATAAATTAAACTTGATCCCTTACAAGGTTTTAAAGTAAACCTTGCCCGAGAAAATTAATTCCCGTTGTGAGCCTAAGCTTTCATAAGAAATACTTGACTTTAATGTGAAAACCGGGTTGCAGTCAGAAATAACTACAAGCCAGTTGGGCATGTTTTATGAAATATTTACAAATTTTGTACGAACTCTATTTATGGCGCCGTGCCAATATTAATCAACATTTCTAAGGCCGTAAATATTATCGTACCAAAAGACATGCCTTTGAAAAATAAAGTAACAATATTTTTGGATTTTTATGAATTTTTTAATTTTTATGGTTTTTATATGGTTTTATATTTTTGTATTTTGCTTTTGTGGATAAAAATATAAACAATATATACAAATGATCATCAAGGATACGGAGAATAGTTTACCACCACTATTCTTTCGCTTCATCTGCCAGTTCCTTTAGAGTCTCCGGCGAGAATGTTCTCAAACCTAGCTTGTCGGCTAAAATTTCCATTCGAGTGCGATCTAAAGCCTTCGTGAAAATATCCGCCAATTGATACTCAGATCGGACAAAGTAAAGCTCAATCACTCCATTTTCCACTTGCTCCTTGATGAAATGGTAGCGAATGTCAATATGCTTTGACCGGGAGAATTGAACATTGTTGTAGCATAAGGCAATTGCACTCTTGTTGTCGTAGTACATCGGAATTTTGTTGAAACCTAGACCATAGTCGGTTAATTGTGATCTCATCTAAAGAATTTGAGCACAACAACCGGACATAGCTATGTATTCTGCTTCCGTACTTGAAATTGCAGCGCTTTTCTTCCTTTTCGATGCCCAACTGACTAGTCGATCTCCTAGTAGTTGCAAAGTTCCACTCGTGCTACGCCTTGTATCTTGACAACCCACGTGATCCGCATCTGCATATGCCATTAGTGCAATCGAAGAGTCCTTCGAATATCAAAGTCCCCGATTAATGGTTCCTTTAAGATATCGAAACATCCGTTTAACAGTAGCTAAGTGTAACTCAGTAGGTCGAGTTTGATACCGAGCACACATACATATAGCAAACTGAAGATCAGGTCGACTAGTTGTGATATACAGAAGGGTACTGATCATTCCACGATAAAGTGTCGGATCAACGGCAACTCCATGTGGATCTGCATCAAGCTTAGTTCGTTCCACCATTAGAGTATCCAGGGGTCGCAAGATTCCATCTTATATTTCTTAAGCGATTCAAGGGCATACTTGGATTGATTGATAAAGATGCCTTTGGGACTCTGAGATATCTGAAGTCCTAAGAAGAATGATACCTTGCCCATCATTGACATCTTAAACTTGGAAGACATGAGTGTCCCAAACTCATCAGATAAGGTTTGGGTCGAGGCAGCAAATATAATATCATCAACATATATTTGTACCATAATCATATCTTTACCTCATTTCTGAATAAACAGCACGGAATCCACCTTCCCTTTAGCGAAGCCTTGCGTAATGAGGAATTGTGACAATAGATCATACCATGCGCGTGGAGCTTGCTTCAACCCATAGAGAGCCTTTTTAAGCTTGTACACATGATTAGGATATTTAGGATTCACAAAACCATCCGGCTGTTGAACATAGACCTATTCCTTGATTTCACCATTGAGAAATGCCGTCTTCACATCCATCTGATAGACGATCATATTCATGTGGGCTGCATAAGCAAGGAATAGCCTAATAGCTTCCAATCGGGAAACAGGTGCAAAGGATTCCATAAAGTCGATGCCCAATAATTGCTTATATCCACGAGCTACTAGTCGAGCTTTGTTCTTCAATATTCCGCCTAACTCGTCGAGTTTCACCTTATAAACCCATTTGTAATTGCACTTGATCCGGGCATGGGACAAGTTCCCATACTTCAAGACGTATAAATTCATTAAGTTCTTCTTGCATAGCTTCTATCCAACAGGATTGAGTAAAAGCTTCTTGCCATGTCTTAGGTTTAACTTCAGTGAGAAAAGCATCAAAGTGACAAAACATTGCATTTTCTTGTAACTGACTTCGTGTGGATACCGTTCGATTAGGGTCACCAATAATAGAATCTATAGGATGATCCTTTGTCCACTTGTTGTCATGTTCACGAATTCGTGGATTGGAGTAGACCGTAGTAGGAGCTTCCTCTGAGGTGGACGACCTGGCTTGATTATGGTCGGGAATTGGTACACCAAAGAATGGAAGTTCACGCATTTGAGCGAATTCCAAATCGTGATCATCATCATCCTCTTTATCATCAATAGGCATGACATGGGTAGTTGAAACATGTGTTGGTTGCGAATTACTCGTTGAAGGTATATCTTGACCAATTATAGACGTATCTGATTGTGCAACGGTTGCTGGAGCGACAACTTTGGTTACCGGAGCTATTACCTCGGGTTCTGGAGCAACAATACTTGGAGGATTAAAAAATTCATCAAAGGACGGTTGAAACAACGTATCCCATTCATTCCTAGTAGGTGGTATAAATGATGATGAAGTAGGGTTGTTTGGGACAAGACCAGAGCTAATGTTACTAGGTCCCATTTCATGAAGTGCCGGTTCAGAGCTGCTTTGCTCAGAAGCACATGTACCTGAAATCTCGTGAGAATAATGAATAAGATGAATTACATATTTTTTGAGAATCAGCTGCTGATCGAAATTCTCTACTCATAAACTCTCCATGGCTATCTTTACCAACCCCCTTGTAGGAAATTTGAAGTGACGACTGATGGAATGAACCAGATACATCAAACATGAAACTGAATAAAAATCCTTCGATCTTGTGACTTAAGCTTGCACAATTGTTGAATGAGGAACGGTGGAGAAATCTCTAAGTACCCAATACATTACTGAAGAAGTATATAAGCACAACACCTCTTGAAATTATCCACGTCGACTATGCGCGTGACACGAAGTACAATAATGTAGCTCATTAAAGTGATAGTTATCCGGGTCATCAACCAACCACCCCGAACCCGGAAACTAGATAAACAAGTCTTCATTCTAAGATTAAGTACGAACAAGTTATATTTCAAAGATAAAATAAGTTCACGCCTTCGATAAATTCGTCTCCAACTTCAAATAATAATAATATCCGATCAGACAAATCCGTAGCCACTAAAAATATAGCCATTTTTCTTGGTCTCGTATAATAAATCTCGTCACTTTGTCACGTCTTTTTGTCTCGTCACGTTGTCTCGACGGAGTCCCGAAAAATTAAACATTAAATTCATATAAATGATAAAATTTTAAAATTTAAAATTTATCATTACAACTAATGAAACTAACTTTTCGTCCCATGTCAAATGTTCAAACAAAGTTTAGTTTTATCCGGCCCACATATGATATTTGTTGCACCCGGTCCAAAACAAAAAGTGATATAAAAACACCACTTAACCTAAATTATCTCATAGTTTAACCTAATCACAAACTTTCATCAGCCGTTTTCTTCTCTCAACAATTCTCTCAAACCTAACCCTTATCTCAAAACTCATCTTGTTTCCATCGCCCCCTTTAATTTTCCTCTCTCACCAAACTGATCTTATATCATCAACCCCAAAATCATCTAAACTCGATACAATCTCAGTCATCATCTAATCTCCGTATTTAAAAAGCATAGATGCTACAAAGCACGCGCCATCAGAAAACAAACACCATCTAAACAAATCTAAACAGAAATCGATCGATACACATGACAGAGCCATGACACAAATTGATTTCATCTTCAAGGCATTATACAAGGTCTCGGGTAAGGTTAAAGTAGATTGCATGTTGGTTGATATTTGTTTTATGTTTCATACTGAAAAAAATGATGATTATAACACATATGTTATAGTCATTATTTATATTTGAATGTCAAATGAGGTTTATGCCTTCACAGTGATATTTAGAAGAGATATTTAGAGAGAGAAAGAGAAGAAAAATAGAGAGAGAAACAAGAGAGAATTTGGAAGGTTTATGTTTACTAGAGAGAGAAAGTAAAATGAACCAACACCCTCTTCCACACATGGAAGAGGGTATATATACCCATGGCATATAGGCCGTAGGTTTAGAATCCTTGGGCCGGGCTTGGCTTTGTTTTGGGCTTACGCCCCTAACTTAAACAATATTAGCTTAAAGTCCAAGCCCGGTTTTCCTGACTAACCTATTACAATACAAGACCATTTACGACTAAGATGACCTATTACATTCTTGTTCGACTATATAAAATATAGGGCTAACAATCTCCCCCAATGTATCGGTCATCTTAAAAAGCTTAAAAAGCATAAGATGGTTGAATGAATACATTCTTGTAGAGGAGATCTTCCTGCTTTGGTCTTGTATCTTGGTCTTGATCTTGTTTGTAACAACTTTGTTCCTTCATGCTTTCGTGATCTTTATCTTGAGCCTTTGTCATTTTACTTTGAGTGCTTGAGATCTTCATCTGTGCTCCTTGTAACTAAGATGACCTATTACATTCTTACATTCTTAGGTATCTTGATTATCGCCATCTTGTGCTCTTGTGACTTCTGAATCGACATCGGTTGCACAGCTACGCCACCTTCTTGATATGCAGCAACATATATAGACACGGATAAAATGGCTTTGAACATTTCATCCTAACTCGGTAGCGTTTTACCTCCGGTCGGTGAAGACCGTTTAGACGGTATTAGATACCGTACCTGTGATCGGGTAGATTCGATTAAGAATCTCCTTGACAGGGTTTCCCGGCGGTAGTAGCCAGTTCTCTTTACTCGACCGTCTCAAAGCAGACTGCGAACGTAAAGAGTGAATCAAAAAGGATACGGTTATCCGTTTGATTAGAGTCGTCAATTCAGAATTCCTGGAACAAGTTTGATTCTATAAGAATCGCACCATGTTACCTACCGCAGTGCTGTTTGATGTTGACACTGGAAGGATTTCCATTCGTCACTGTGAACACTAAAGAGTGTCACTCTGAATGTTCTGGCAAGATCACACGGATTTTGTGAAGAAACCTGGAATCAAGTTTGAATCAATTAAGAATCGAAACTTAGTTGCTTTCTAGTTCTCACAAGTTTGATTCGTGTAGAATCGCACAAGTTACCTACCATGAGCTTGTTTAATGCTGGCTCAAGCAGGATTTCCATCTTCATTGTGAATCGTATCACTCAGATGTTCTGGCAATATCACAAGGATAATGCGTAGGACTCGATTGTGTCCTAATGAGATGATAGATTGATCTCGTTTGGCTCTAGACTCAATAAGTGCATTTTGGTAATCGGAGGCTGGAGCAGACTGCCACCTTTTCAATATTAACTGACTCGGAGTGAGAAAGTCAATAGATACGTGTTGATCTCCGTGACAATGAGACAAGTTTCTTTTGAGAGAAACTCGAATGGCTGGGAAGGGTTGTGCATTGCATCACTGGGTCCATGATGACTTGTCTTCAATAGATGTATTGACCCGGTTTCTGCCTAAGTTGCATAGAATATTCAACTCCTTCAATGCTTACCAATACGTCATCATTAGCACCTTGTTGTGATTGTTCCAGTGCTAACTTAAGTACTTGGTCCGCATTCAGCTTCATTCCACTCCATCTTTCCTAAGGACAACTATTTCTAGCTATGGAATGTCCTTGGGTAGATCCCTTCGGTTCTGGTTGGATCATAGGACTTAGTTTCCTATCCTAAACCACCTTTTGACTCCATCGTTTCGTCATGGATAGTAGGTTGTTTTGGGTATAGATCGTAACCATAAACCATTGAAAACCATTCAAAGTGTTTGATAAAAATCAAAACTTTTAACACTTGAAAGTTTTACATTTCCGAAAAGCTCCCCCTACACACATGCATCGATATACGAAATAGTTTGGCATGTGAAGGAAAGAGTTGCACTTGAGTCTTTAAGATCACATGTTGCGATATATTACATTTTAATCACATTTTCTCCCCCTATCTCTAATATAAAAATATAATGTTAGAGATACCAATTGATTAAATTTGACATTTTCCGAAAAATCGACGGGAGAGAAACATGTGTGCACGCATGAATCATGGAACATTTTCAGTCGGGTCGCTCCCCCTCAACAATATATGTGTGTCTTGAGACAAAATTTGACAAAATTTTAGAAAAACGACACCACAAAATAGTTGAGGTACGAAGTTGAGATGCCTTTTCCAATATAATATATTACATTTGACAATTTCATATCATTTTCGGAATGTGTTGGATACATAAAATATGACAATTTTAGAGATGTACCCAACAACATTAAAAGGCTTGATTTTAAAACGCTCCCCCTCAAAAATTGATCAAAATAACATATGACAATTTTGAGATATAAAAACCACTTATGAGGAAGGGAGTGTTGAACACACATTTTTGAAAGGTTTAGAAAAAACTTTTTTAGAAATTCTTGAAAAATTGTGTTCAACGGTTTTAAAATAATCAGGATAGAAGACTTCTCTTCTATTGATTAGGGAAAGCGCACTGAAACGTACACTCCCCTTTCGGGTCCGTTTTTCATGAGCTCAAAACTTTGATTGTTTTGTGACTAGTTCATGACCGAGAAAAATAAATTTCCCATTGTGAAGGATAAGTTATCATCCGTGATAAACTTTCCTTAAGTTGAAGTTCGAGTTCTAAGCTGACATTTACTTAAAAATCGTTTTTCATGAACTTAAAAACTTTGAATGTTTTATGAGAATCTCATGACCGAGAAGTATGAATTTCTCGTTGAGAAGGATAAGTTATCGTCCGAGATAGACTTTCCTTAGTTGAGGTCTGAGTCCTAAGCTGTGATGCGCTTAGAAGTCGTTTACACGAGCTTAAAACGTTCGAATAGTTTTAAAAGAAGCTCGTATCTGAGAAAAAATTTCTCGTTTTGAGGATAAGTCATACTCGGGATGAACTTTCCTATCTTGTGAGCCCGGGTTACAATCTGTAATTTGACTTTAAGCCATGTACACGAGCATAAAACTTTTGAATAGTTTTAATAGAAGCTCGTGACCGAGAAATATGAATTTCTCGTTTTGAGGGTAACTTATCGTTGAAGAGATAAAGTTCCCTTTCTTTGACGTTCGAGTTACAGCCTGATATGTGACTGTAAGTCATCTTGAATCTTACTTGTGAAACCCTTGAGACACGTATTTCTTTGATATCTGCTTCTTCAACAACCAAACTCTGAGAGTGTCTTTTGTTGAACGGTATGAATATGGAAAACCTTTGTGTTCTTGTTGAATCTTTACTTTATTACCTGCACTTTTATCAGTAGTTTGTATGCTTGCATGTGGGTTAGTGATATCTTTGTGAGAATCATGTGGGGGTTCACCTTGAACCTTTTTCAAGCTAGAGGGAAATATCTTTCCAGTAGGAACCCACCTAAGACCTATTGTTTTGAAGGTTCTACCCGTTGGAATCCACCTAAGATAAGGTCTAGGAGTCATAGATTTCTCATGCACAGCGGAAGACTTTGTTGGAGAAAACCTATTTCTTGTAGGGTTTCGTCTTTGAGATGCTCTAACTTTGTGGTTCACCTTGTTCAGGACTTGCGTTATACAATCATCATGAATGGCATTAAACACGCATTTGTTACATTTCATGCAAACAAAGTTCTTAGCATCTGAGAAGGCTCTAGAGTTCCTAGGGTTGGCAGAATTGTGCACATCATAGAAGGGTCTAGAATTCCTAGATGTGTGAACAACGCTCCTAGGTTGTGGTTTGGTCCTATCTCTTGCTTGTGTATTTTTCTGAGCATCCTCTAGATAGCTTTTATGACCCGTGTCATTTGAACTACGCTTAGGCAAGTTCTTGGAGCTATTTCTAGAGTTGGTTGAAGCATTCATGTGATCGGGCTTTGCAGAAGCGGATTTTCTTAAGGAGGTTCTAGATTGTGGAGTGACTGGTTTTAGGAAAATTGCTACGCACGTCAACTTGGGATGCAAACCTCAGATTCGACGTTTTGAGTCGTTCAGATTTAAACGCATTCGGTTGTCTAGCAACTGAGCGATTTCTGACTGGTTGAGAAGGAGGTTTCCCCAAGACTGACTGTTTTGCTGACTTTGTATCCACACTATTTCCTTTTAGTTTCCTTAATTCATTTTTCACCGCTGTCAATGAGAAAACCTTTTCCTGAATCTAAGCCTTTAATTGCTCATTTTGTAGAAGTAATTGAGCGACACGTTGTTCTAACTTAATATTCATATTGTCAAATATGTCGTTCTCAGAATTCGCGTCATTACTGTCTACAGTGTCGATAGGTTGCACAGATAATTCAGTTAATGAAGCAGGCGGAGGACTTGGATTTTGAGAAGCCAACTTTGATTCTAACAAATTTATTTGTTTCACAAAATGTTCTTTTTCCACATTAAAATCTTGAATCTTACGATCCAATTTTTGTTCAAGAACAACATTTACTTTTTCAAGTTTTTCAAAGTAAGCCTCAAATTTGTTATTTTTCTTTGAAAAATCGAGTTTGGCATCCTCAAAATCTTTAGTCTTCTGAGCTAACAGAATTTCAAGCTCGTGAATCTTAGAATCAACATCCTGAGAAGTCTCTCCTCCATTAGTACTCGTATCTGATGAATCAGGTGTGGTATTGCTATCAACCTTTTCCACTAGATACGTGTCAAGAATGGGTTCAGATTGCTCAGTATGTTGAGAAACATCGTATTCAGCATTTAAATGTACCATAGCCATTGGCTGATCATCATAAATGGGTCTGATATCCGCATCATTGGTTGTTTGATCATTCGCTGAGCTGGTACTGATATGCTGCGTTTCTGATTCTGTCCCGCTGCTCTCTGTATCAACCGAAGAAGCATCCAATGCTTGATCTATATCGACATTGCTCTCTTTCGTCTGCATCAGTATTTGATTCACCCTTCTTTGAAAGTGCCTTTGATGGCGTGTTCTTTCAGCAATTGACTTCTTTATATTGCTCATATGTTGAAGAAGTTTCTCTTTGAACGCTTGAAGATCTACGAGAGTATATTTGGTAAAGTATGTGCTTGTGAACTCTCGATCGTTTTTGGATAAGCCACTTGAGTCAATGAATTGCTGGAACTGATTGTTGAGAGCTAAAAGGACCTCCATGGATATATTCTCGTGAAAATCGTCTCTGTCAAGTTCTTGTTGAAGATGGTCCACATTAAGTAGCATCGTTCTGATGAATGCCTCAACATCTTGACCAAATAGTAAAAAGAATACCCGTTTGAATCCAATTTCAAGACGAGTGCCTTTTAGGTCTTCTCTTGAAAGAACCTGAAGGTGTGACTGAAGCAACTTTATGTGTTCCATGTATCTTTCTTTTGATTTCGACATCTTGTATTTGATTGCATGGACGGTTTTGGTGGTAGAATCCTTGTTAGAAGGTTTACTGATTGGAGTCTCAGTATTTGTCTGAACCTCTGGATTCTGCATCTTCTCTTTATTCATCTCAGTCATGGACGTTGTTGGTGTTGAATCCACGAAGATGTCCATTGAACGGATGTCTCGAAGAGGATATGATGTGTATGGATTACGGATCTTAGTGGATGTGTTGTGATTTGATTGTGGTTGAAATTTCGAAAATTCCAAATTTTTTCAGTCCGACAATAAATTCCTCAGTCCGACAAAACGGTAAGCCGAAAAAATTTTGAATCACCAAATTTTGAAATCGGGTTAGAAATATCCAAAAACTAGTAGGGAAAAAATTTGAAAAGTGAAAATTTTTGACAAAAATAAAACCTAAAATTGGCCTAACAATTTGAATTTTGGTCCGAAAATTCGAATTTTTGGTCAAAAAAATTTTCACTTCGCCAAAATTTGAAATTGAAGCTTAAATGGCCTAAAAATGGTCTAGGAAAAAATAATTTTTAATCTTCGTGTAAACGATGTTCCGAAACTAGTCTAGATAGTGGCTAAGTCTAAAAATTACTCAAACAGAATATCCATCGGAATAACCTTGTCGGAATGTCCAAATCGGAATGGCCAAATCGGAATGCTCAGATCGGAATGTCAAATCGGAAAGCTCAGATCGGAATGTCAAATTGGAATGTCCAAATCGGAATGTCCAAATTGGAATGCAATCGGAATGCTCAGATCGGAATGCCAAATCGGAAAGCTCAGACCGGAATGTCAAATCGGAATATTCAAATTGGAATATCAAATCGGAATCCCTAAACCCTTTTCCGATTACACTGATCGGAATAAACTATCAACCCTTTTCCGATGACCTGATCGGAATAAATCCCACTTTTCTCGGACAAAACTCAACCAGTTCGTGATTTTAAGCCAAAAAATGATCAAAACACCCAAAAATTTTGTGTTTTTAGCCAAAGTAACAATACCAAATCTCTACCACAACTATGTAGAAGATTTGTATCAAGAAAAAACCATAAAAAACACAAGAAATTTTTTTTTGGGACGTGATATATAGATCAAAATGACCACGAAAAATCAAGAACACACCACACGAATCTTCAATCACCTATCCATTATAGGCTCTGATACCAAATGTTAATCCCATTCAATCCATAACACAAGTTTTAGAAGAGATATTTAGAGAGAGAAAGAGAAGAAAAGTAGAGAGAGAAACAAGAGAGAATTTGGAAGGTTTATGTTTACTAGAGAGAGAAAGTAAAATGAACCAACACCCTCTTCCACACATGGAAGAGGGTATATATACCCTTGGCATATGGGCCGTGGGTTTAGAATCCTTGGGCCGGGCTTGGCTTTGTTTTGGGCTTACGCCCCTAACTTATACAATATTAGCTTAAAGTCCAAGCCCGGTTTTCCCGACTAACCTATTACAATACAAGACCATTTACGACTAAGATGACCTATTACATTCTTGTTCGACTATATAAAATATAGGGCTAACATGTGATGATGAGAGTTCTAAAAAAACCCGATCTAAATAGATCTTTGGTTTGATAGAACGAATCTGAGATCAAGATTTGAGTAATGTTTTAGATACGAGTCTAGATGGGGGATAGGAGACGATGGGATTAGTTAGATAGAGTGGTTTTGATTGTGGAGTAAAAATATTGGTGATAAGTTGGTACTGGTTAGATGTTGTTACAATTTTGGTCACGGGCCATATTTTTAAACAAGTCATTCTGTTTTTGTTAAAACTGTCACAAAGTTTTTGTTTATCGCAATGACAAAAGAATGAGGCCATCGCAGTCTATTTAAACCCATCGCAACACAAGAAATATGGCCATCGCAGTCTATTTTTAAAACCCATCGCAAGTCAAAAAAATATTGCCATCGCAGTCTAGAACTTCCATCGCAACATGAGTGCTGATAGGTGTGTAAACACCCATCCTTTTTACCACTTATTTACAATAATAACCGAGCCAAAACGTGTATTTTATGTCATTTATGTCGGAATTATGCGTGGTTTGTGTTTTTGTTGTGATTTAGGACGAAAAGGTGAAAAGTGGAGAAAACACGGGATTTCACGGGCTTTTATCGAAGAAAAAGACGAAAGACGAAGTCAAGAAATCAAGAGTGCAAAAAGAACGGAAGTCCAAGACCAATTCTGAAGATTCATCGAAGAAAAAGTCAAAAGACGGAAGTATACTAAAAGCCGAAGAACTCAAGTCTAATTTATTGAAGAATTACAAGACGAGTTTGAAGAAAGCCCGAGACAAAGTCATTAAAGTCAAAAGATTAAATAAGATTAAGGACTAATGATGCAATTAGAGAAAGAAGAAAGAGGGAGGAAGCTTCCACTAAGCACCTCCCTAAATCCACTATATATAGTTTTCATCTCCTTCATTTTGCAGTTGTTGGGTGGCTTGACAAACCACTGCTTCCACCATTTTCATACTTGCACCTTAATTCTTGCACTTTAATTTCTTGTATTGCACTCTTTAATTCAAGTAAGTTTTATTTAATTGTTGTTGAATCTTTACTTTTCTTGTTTAATCTCTCATCTACCTTTCTTGTTTATGTTTAATCTTTGTGGTTGTGTTCTTGGTATTTTTATGATTTTCAATCAAGTGGGTTTTGATTGATTTGGCTTTATTTGTTAGCTTCGTTGATTTGTTTTGATTGGTTATTGTTAGTGGATGTTTATTGGTTGTTTTGGGTTAATGTTTTGGCTTGTTTTGGTTAGATTTGATTAAATTTGTGCCTTCATGTTCTTCCCTGTTATGCGTACTGTTTATGCTACCCAGATTCCGGATCAGTCGTTTTCTTCTCAAATATTCCGCATCAAGGTGTTTCATTCGGAATAATCATTTATTCCGGATAAAGGTCTTTCATTCGGAATATTAATATTCCGGATCAAGTCTTTTGTTCGGAATAATATTCCGGATCAAGTATCTTTATTCGGAATATTGATTATTCCGGATCAAGTGTTTCATCCGGAATAATATTCCGGATCAACTCTTTTATTCCGCATCAACCATTTTCCCTTTTTATTCCGGATCAAGCCTTATTCCAGATCAACTGGTTTATTCCGGATAAGTAACATATTCCGGATGAGCTTTGTTATTCCGGATGAGTTTGATATTCCAAATGAGTTTTTCAGTTTTTTGTAGTTTTATATTTTTAATTCTTAAGCTTTACTTTTCCCGCCCTTTTCCTTATTTGCATTTTTATTTGCTTTCCTTTTAGTTTAAGTTTAAGTTTGTGTCATTTACTTTATTTCCCTTTTAATTTCTCGTCATTTACTTTTCGTCAAGTTTTAATCTTTCAGTATTTCTTTTTACCGTCTTTACTTTATTTTTATTTGTTTCAAGTCTTTATCTTTCATTAGTTTAGACAACGACAACCCTTTCATTTGATTCACCAAGAACAACTAATCTCTTGCACTTAACCGGAAATCAATTCGAGAAGATTCCGAGAAACGAACTTTTCAACCTAGCAAAATCTGTTTATCAAATGGCGCCGCTGCCGGCTCTTTTCGTGAGGATTAACGGTTTTTTGTGAGAGACGCGTTGGCTTTTGGGATCCGTTCACTCGTGAACGTTATTTTTCGTGTCAAAAATTTCCAAAAATCCAAAAACATTTGAAAAATCATAAAAAGCAATTCTTTTTCAAAGTTTTGCACCAAAAATATTCTTCTTGCTTATCTATTTTTCTTTATGGATTCTTATGTCCATTGCGTCGGGTGTGGGAGACGATTATACGGGAACGACTCATGTCAATGGTGTACATGTGAGCGGTGCGGAAACGATATCGACAATACACAATTCCTATTCGGATTTTGTCCTTTGTGCAACTCGACTAATTCGTCCTTTTTGAATCCACCTCCTGTTCCCCCGTGCATCTATTGTGGAAGCGATTCTCATTGGCATGTTACGTGCCCGGTTCGATACCCGTATGGTCACGGGCAAGAACCGGGTTACAATTATGACAATGGTAATAGCTATCCACAAGAAGCACCAGATTTTTCTCCATACCCGTGGTGCTATATTTGTGGGGGCCCACACGATGCTTCTTCTTGTGATCCGTCGATGGTCTTTGAGAAAGTTCCGTTTTATCATCCCAGTGTCTATAACTTTGAGCCCCCACATCACACCCTCAATCATCAATCCTCTCAGCAAATTAGTCTTGACCAACAACTCACTTCTTTGAACCATATTCTAGAAAGTATAGCTCAACTCCGAGCTGACTTGCATCAGGAAAGGCAACCTTTGCTTGATGTGGACGAAACCTTGAAAACCACCGACACCTTTTTAAGCCAATTTAGTCGTTTTCCCTTCTTTTCTACACCAAAATGTTTAATTACAGCGTGGGATAGAATTGGTGAAATTGAACATACTCGGGGAGATGAACAACAAAAATTGCTTCATGAGCTTCTTAAAGATGTGGAGGTTATCAAGGAAGAGTTAGCCGACTACGTCACTCCTAACTGGACTCGTCCCATCTATTATGATGATGACGACGATGATGATGTCTACACTTTCAACCAATCTTCTGAAGTTACTGCTCCTACTCTCGATGTTCCTACTACGTCTAAGGATCTAGATTCGTTGAATGAGCTTAGTGATGTTGGTCTCGACAAATTATTAGATGATGAGGTTTGTGACTTACCTGCTATAGAGCCTGAGGACGACGTTGCTCTTACGGAAGAGGTAGATCCTAGTGATGACGATTCTTCTCTCCGCTATGAGAATTTTACTTTTGAAATTTCTCAATCTCCACCGGGAGATGCGGGCGATGACGATTTATTCTCTCCGGCTTACGAGAAGTTCACCGATGAACTTGATCTTGTGGATGAGGTGGAAGACGTGCTTCTTCGCGATAGATTACGGAAAGTGCACCTTCTTATTTCTCAAATCGAAGAGTTGACTTCTCCTCCTCTCTCCGAGTCTTTGCCTCCATCTATTCCTCCCGTTGAAGATAATGACCCATTGCTGGAAGAAATCGACATTCACTCCATACCTCCAGGTATTGATGACGATGACATGGAGGGGGATATTATTCTTGATAATTTGCTGCAGGAAGGTATTGACCCAAGTCCCCCTCCCGAGCACCTTTCATCCTCCCCTTTAGCCACTATTACGGAGGATGAGTGCTTTGACCCGGGAGGTGACATTGATTATGCTATCATTGATAACATTACGGCTTTGCCGAGTGCTCAACATCCATTGTCTTTGGGGGATGACAATGTGCTTACCTTACCCACCCCACCTCCCGTGGATCTTGATTTCACATACTTCTCGTATGTTGAAAGGACCTTTCTCCCATTTAAGACTTATCTCCCCGCCTCTCATTTGTTGATGTCAACCGGGAACGAGGACAAGGTCTTTGATCCCGGTATTACGTTCGAGGCTTCCTCATGGACCATTTAATTCGGGGACGAGTCAGGCTCGTGACTCGGTTAATATAAACAAGCGCTTTTTGGGAGGCAACCCAATTATCTATTGATAGGTGTGTAAACACCCATCCTTTTACCACTTAATTCTGGCTAAAACGAGACCAAAACACGTGTTTAATATCATTTGTTTGGAATTATGCGTGGTTTTTGTGTTTATTGTATTTTCAGAGCCAACCGGATGAATATTGAAGAAAACATGGGATTGCACGGGTTTTACCGAAGAAAAGGACTCAAGATAAAGTCTATTGTCCAAGAGATGCAAAAGATTTGAAGTCACTGGGCCTATTCGAAGATTTACTGAAGAAAAGGACCAAAGATGGAAGATTTACATAAGTCGAAGAAACTCAAGTCTATTAAACGAAGAAATTAAAAGACGAGTTAAATTTAATCGACGACAAATCCCGAATCAGAATCGAAAACGTCAACTTTTCTGAAAAGACGAGAAGACAAGAAGAACGGGAGAAAGCCCACTCACCAACCAAAGGAAACACCTATAAATAGTCCACTCCTCACACTTTCCTTCCAGTTAGTTTTTAGTTTTTTCTCTCCTCCACCTTTTTCTCTTTTCTGTTTCGTAGGATCACCATCACCACTAGGGTGTTTGGTGATTTTAATCTTTGATCTTGAAATCTTGTAATTTTAATCCTTGTTTTGTTATTGTTGAATACATTAAATCATCAATACAAGTTCTTGTTTAATCTTTCCATTTCATCTTGTTCATCATCATCTTTATCTTCAAGTTCTTAAGTTCTTATTTTATTGATTTTGATCTTTAAAAGTTGTTGGGATTTGTGTTTTTGTTGATGGGATTTGTAGTTATTGGTTAGTAAATCATTTGTGTTAAGTTTTATTTAAGTTTTTGGTGAAAAACTTGGTGATTTTTGGCTTTAAATCTTTTTTCCTTGTTCTTCGAGTAAAACGACTGTGTCTGTGTTCCCAGGTTCCGGATGAACACCAAATGTTCCGGATGAACACCCAAGTTCCGAATGAGTTATTTGTCTAAAAAGTTCCGAATGAGTTTTAGTTTGAAAGTTCCGAATGAGTCAAAAAGTTCCGAATGAAGTGATAGTTCCGAATGAATGTGTCTTTAAAAAGTTCCGAATAAATTTCTTTCAAAATCTTCCGAATAAAGTTGTTTTCCAAAAAGTTCCGAATGAACAGTAAGTTCCGAATGAACAGTAAGTTCCGGATGAACCAAAGTTCCGAATGAAACAAAACTTCCGGATGAACCTAAAGTTCCGAATGAAGCAAAACTTCCGGATGAACCAAAGTTCCGAGCCAAGTTCCGCATGAAAGTTCCGACTCAACTTCCGAGCCAAACTTCCGAACGAAGTTCCGAATCAAGGGGTTCCGAGTGAAAAGTTCCGGATGAGCAAAGTTCCGAATCAAGGTTAAAACTTCCGAATCAGTTTTCTTTTGAGCATCTTTTATTGTTACTATTTCTTTAGAATTTCTGTTTCTTCATTTTATTCTCACAATTTATATTTTAACTGTAATTTTAATTTTAATTTCAATCTTAATTTTAGTTTTAATTTTAATTCAAGTTTTTATTAATTGTCATTAAAGTAACTGATTTTGATTTAAATTTTCATTTTAGTACATTTAAACTTTTTATTAGATTAGAAAACCAAACCCCTTTTATTTAGTAACCAAGAACAATCATTCCACTTAAGGCCGAGATCAATTCGAGAGGACTGAGAGACATAAATTGAACCCATACAAAACTGCATGTATCAAATGGCGCCGCTGCCGGCTCTTCTCGTTAAGATCAAAAGTTTTTTGTGAGAACTTGGATTTTGGGATCCGTTCCCCGTGAACGTTAATTTTTCATAAAAAATTTTCAAAAACACACAAAAAAAATAAAATATAAAATTTTCAAAAATCCTATAAAGTAAAAAACATAAAAAACCAAAAATATTTTTGCTTTGTTTTTGCCTTGTTAGTTCTTTTGCAGGTGTATGCGCACTCGATCCACGTCTTATCAAGAGCCCGAGCCTCTCGATCACTTAGACATGGCCGGCATACCACCTCCAAACAACAATAATAACAACAACAACCCGCCTTTCAACAACATGAACAATAACAACAACAATGAGCCTCAACCGGATAATCGCCTGATGATTGAATTGTTGCAAGCTCATGTAGATGGCAACACTGATCCAATTGTCATACCTCCAATTGCCGCCAACAACTTTGAGCTAAAATCAGGCTTTATCCAGATGGTCTCCGCTCAACCATTCTTGGGACGTACCATTGATGATCCACACGACCATATCAAGAGATTCTTGCAACTCACCAACACGGTCAATTTCAATGGTGTTCCACAAGAGGTTATAAGGTTACAACTGTTTCCCTTTTCTTTAGAGGGACAAGACCGGCATTGGCTTTCTAAGGAACCGCCACAGAGTATTCTCTCGTGGACGGATTTGGAAACAAAGTTTATCAATTACTTTTTTCCACCCTCTCGTACTACCGCTTTGCGGAATGAAATCATAAATTTTGAACAAAAGTACGATGAGTCGTTCAGTGAATCTTGGGATCGTTTTAAAGATCTTTTAAGAAAATGCCCACAACATGGTTTTGCCAAAGTACATCAAATTAATACTTTTTACAATGGTTTAAGCATGAGTGACCAAGATTCACTGAACAGTGCCTCGGGGGGTAATCTATTGGCTAAGACTTCCAATGCTGCTTGGGATATCATTGAGAACAAGTCTCGTGTGCAAACCAATAGTGTTCGGACCAATGTCGCTAGTGCTAGCACTAATGACAGCGACAAGCGACTTGACAAAATCACTACGCTTCTTGAATCGCTTGTCACCCACACCGTCAGCAACAACAACAGCAACAACGCTAAGAACGCTCAAGTTAACGCTGTCAGCCAACCTTGTGAGATATGCATTGGTCCTCACTCTTACACCACTTGTACCGCCACCCAAGACTACCCTGCTGAAAATGTTAATGCAGCTTATGGCACCTACCCTCAAACCTCTTATCAAGCTAGACCTCAAGGTGACCGTAATTTGCTTAGCTACCGTTCTACCAATTATCTTTCCCCACCCGGTTTTTCTCCAAACAACCCAAACCAACAACAAAACCTCAACCGCCCTCCTCAACAACAACAACAGCCTCGTCAACCATACATACCTCCTCACAAGCAGCAACAACCACCTCAACGTAACCACCAAGTTTACCAACAACCTGCTTATCAACCACCCGCATACAATGCTCCTCCCAACCAATCCACCGCTCTACACCAAGAAGTGCAGACCTACATGAGGACAAACGATGTGATCGTGGAAAATCTTCAGCGTGAAGTGATAAATTTGAAAGCAGACTTGGTCAAGCAAGGAAACGATTTGAGAGCCGACATGAGAAATACATTGGATAGCCAAACTAATGACTTGAGGAACATGATGGCTAGTTTCTTCCAAGGTAGTCAACCCTCTTCTTCGGTTACTCTTCCGAGTAACACCGTTGCGAATCCAAGAGGGGAGATGAAAGCAATCACCACTCGAAGTGGCAAAGGTACCAAGGAACCCGAGCTTCCTATACCTCCACCGGTGGTTGTGACTAAGGAGAACGAGTCACCTGCCCCTATTCCTCACCCTTCTCCTTCACCAATTTCTCCACCTCTTCCTTCTACCCCTCCTCCACCCAAGGATGTGAGTGATCCTATTCTTCCAAAGCCTTCCTCTTCTTCCAATATACCTTATCCATCTAGGTTGAGGAAAGAGACGCTCAAAAGCAAGGACGATATTCAGGTTTCGAATTTTCTTAAGATGTTTAAACAACTGAATTTCAATATCTCCTTCGCTGAGGCTCTCGCTCACATGCCTAAATATGCGAAAATGTTTAAAGATCTTCTGAGCGACAAGGAAAAGCTCCTCGATATTGCCAACACCCAACTTAATGAGAATTGCTCTGCAGTGCTCTTAAGGAAATTGCCAACCAAGCTTGGTGATCCGGGTCGTTTTCTTATCCCTTGCAATTTCCCGGGAGTAGAGAATTGCATGGCCCTAGCCGATCTAGGTGCCAGTATTAATCTTATGCCTCTAAGCGTTTGGAAGCAATTATCTCTCCCAGAGCTAGTCCCCACCAAAATGACTTTGGAATTAGCTAACCGTACGGTTGCTTATCCAGTGGGGATAGACGAAGACGTCATTGTAGGAGTCGACAAATTCACCTTTCCTGCTGATTTTGTTGTCGTCGACTACGAGATGGACCCTCGTGTTCCCTTGATCGTGGGACGTCCATTCCTTAGGACCGGTCGCACTCTCATTGATGTTGAAGCCGGTGAGCTTATCATGAGAGTGGGTGACGATAAAGTAGTCTTCAACATGGGAAAGTTGTCTAAACAGCCTTATTCATATGAGAGCGTTAATTGTATTGAAGTTCTTGATGAGGCTTGTGAAGAACACTTTAATGATGCTTGCAAAAGTATTCCTACCTCTCTTCCCAATGTTGAGACCGTGTCCTCTATTGATTCATCGTTGTCTCTATTTGGAGATAGTGATTTATTTTGGAACAATCTTGATCCCATGGGAGATGTGAATTTAGCTACTAATGATTCTCCCACCGATGGGGATGAAGACATGAATTTCTTTGACAATCTTCTCAACGAAGACAATCCTTCGCCTCCATCTCCCACGGTCATTGCTATCGATACTCCGACTTTGAATACGCCTCCCGTCGAAAATCCTACGGATTTAGAACTTAAGGAGTTGCCGCCCCATCTTGAGTATGTATTCCTTGAAGAAAAGAAGCAGTCGCCAGTCATCATTGCTAAGGATTTGAAGGATGAAGAGAAAACTCGACTGGTCGCCGTGTTGAAGAAGCATAAAACAGCTATCGCTTGGAAAATCTCGGATATTCGTGGAATTGATCCTCACTTCTGCACACACAAAATTCTCATGGAGGACGACTTTAAGCCCACAATTCAAAGCCAACGAAGGGTGAATCCAAAAATCCATGAAGTCATCAAAACAGAGGTTATCAAACTTCTTGATGCGGGTATGATTTACCCTATTTTGGATTCACCATGGGTTAGTCCGATCCATTGTGTGCCCAAGAAGGGCGGAATAACCGTTGTTCCCAATGAACACAACGAGTTGATTTCCACTCGTCTCGTTACTGGGTGGAGAGTTTGTATAGACTACCGCAAACTCAATGATGCCACGAGAAAGGATCATTTCCCTCTACCTTTTATGGACCAAATGCTTGAACGTTTAGCGGGTAATGAATATTACTGCTTTCTTGATGGTTTCTCGGGTTATTTTCAAATACCCATCGATCCCCAAGATCAAGAGAAGACAACATTCACTTGTCCCTATGGCACATTTGCATACAAAAGAACGCCTTTCGGCTTATGCAATGCCCCCGGGACTTTCCAACGGTGCATGTTAGCTATCTTCCATGACATGGTTGAACAAACCATGGAAGTCTTCATGGATGATTTCTCGGTCTTCAGGGATTCCTTCTCTTCTTGCCTTGCCAATTTGGAACGTATGCTTAAGCGGTGCGAAGACACTCGCCTTGTTCTGAATTGGGAAAAATGCCATTTTATGGTAAAAGAAGGCATCGTGCTAGGACACAAAATTTCCAAAGCCGGTATTGAAGTAGACCGTGCAAAAGTCGATGTTATCGCCAAGTTGCCTCCACCTTCAACCGTGAAGGGTGTGAGAAGTTTTCTGGGTCATGCGGGCTTCTACCGTCGATTCATCAAAGATTTTTCTCAAATCGCTCGCCCGATGACCCACCTCTTGGAAAAAGATACTCCTTTCATCTTTTCCAAAGAGTGCCTTGAAGCCTTCAACTCGCTTAAGGATAAGCTTACTAAGGCACCCGTCTTGGTTACCCCTAATTGGGAGCTTCCCTTCGAATTGATGTGCGATGCCAGTGATTTTGCTATTGGAGTGGTTCTGGGACAAAGAGTGAACAAACACTTCCAACCAATCCATTACGCTAGCAAGACAATGACGGGGGCACAATTGCATTATACGACAACCGAAAAAGAGCTTTTAGCTGTTGTCTATGCCTTTGAAAAATTTCGCCCCTATCTTGTCCTTTCCACCACAATCGTTTACACCGACAATTCCGCGTTGAAGTACTTGTTGACAAAGCAAGATTCCAAACCAAGACTTCTTCGCTGGGTTTTGCTACTCCAAGAATTTAAAATCGAAATTCGCGATAAAAAAGGAGCTGAAAACCTAGCCGCGGACCATCTCAGCAGACTTGAGGATCCTTACCAGGGAGATCATCCGAACAAAGAAATCAATTATTCTTTTCCCTTGGAGACCTTAATGTCTATAAACTCGAAGTCTAATGAAACCCCGTGGTTTGCGGACTTTGCAAACTAATTAGCGGGTGGAATTCTCAAGGAAGGGTTGACGTCTCAACAAAAGAAAAAGTTCTTCACCGACATTAAGACTTACTTTTGGGACGACCCTTACCTATTCAAACAATGTGCCGACCTGATTATTCGTCGATGTGTTGATGGACCGGCAGCTTCGGAAATCCTTGATGCTTGCCACAAAGGACCCACCGGTGGTCACTTTGGTCCCAACTACACCGCCAAAAAAGTGTTTGATTCGGGATTTTATTGGCCCTCCATATATCGTGACGCTCAAGATATGGTTAAACGATGTGATGTTTTCCAAAAACAAGGCACGATCACACATAAAGACGAGATGCCTCAGAATTTCTATCAAGAGTGTGAAATCTTTGATGTTTGGGGTATCGACTTTATGGGGCCATTCCCCTCTTCTAAAGGAAACAAATACATCCTTGTAGCCGTTGACTACGTTTCAAAGTGGGTTGAAGCCAAAGCTTTACCCACTAATGACGCAAGGGTGGTTTATAACTTTTTGAAAGCTCTATTCGCTAGATTCGGTGTGCCTCGCGCCATTATTAGTGATCGTGGGACTCATTTTTGCAATGACCAATTCGCAAGAGTCATGGCTAAGTATGGTGTAAATCATCGTCTTTCCACAGCCTACCACCCACAAACTAATGGCCATGCTGAAATATCCAACCGAGGACTTAAGCGAATTCTGGAAAGAACCGTGGGAGAGCATCGTGCCTCATGGGCTGATAAACTTGATGATGCTTTGTGGGCTTTCCGTACTGCTTACAAGACCCCGATCGGCTGTACGCCTTATCGTCTTGTGTACGGGAAAGCGTGCCACCTCCCCATTGAGTTGGAGCACAAGGCTTAGTGGGCCTTGAAGTGGGCTAATTTTGATATTAACAAAGCCGGTGACCTACGCAAGATCCAACTCAATGAGCTCAATGAACTTCGGAATGAGGCTTATGAAAATTCTTTGATCTATAAGGAAAGAACTAAGCTCATTCACGACTCCAAGATCAAAAACCGAGAGTTCCATGTTGGAGACAAAGTCTTACTTTTTAACTCTCGGTTGAAAATATTTTCGGGCAAGCTCAAATCTCGTTGGTCCGACCCATTCACCATTGCCCAAATTTTTCCATATGGTACTCTCGAGCTCGCTCAACCTGATGGACCTAATTTTAAGGTGAATGACCAACGAGTGAAGTTGTACTTTGGTGAGGACACCTCTCAGGAGGTGATTCCATCCCTCACCACGTTCCCCATGAACTAATTTTGGGTCGAGTCAGGCTCGTGACTCGGTTATAAAAAACAAGCGCTCCTCGGGAGGCAGCCCGAGTATCTATCCTTTTATGTTTTTACCTCCTAAGTGTAGGGGGACTTCTATAGGTTGTTTGTCTTTGTGTGGTGATGTGATTACAGGGATAAGTGCACTCTTGGAATCTTTGAAGAACCGTGCTCCCGTGTCATCCAAAATCTGGTTCTATCTCTCAACTATCGTGATTCAATTTTCTTCATACTCACATTTGAAATTGATCACTTTAGTCGTCTCTTCCTTAACTTGAGTTAACCAACGTGCACAATGTCATAAGTGTAGGGGAGACTTTTGCCACATGCTTAAACATTGAGGACAATGTTTATCTTAAGTGTAGGGGGGACTTCTATCGAAGTTTTAAGTGGAATTTTCCATGAAAATGCCTTCATTTAACCGGAAAATCATATTTTTCAACATTTTTCAATTTTTTTATTAACTTTGGCCATTTAGTCGTAATTTTTAAATTTTTATCGTTGCTTTCATATGTATATATCCCGCAATAAAGTCAAAAATATTAATAAAGTGGTGTAGCTAGTTTAGAAATCTTTGACATATTAGGCCCGTTGCGTTTATTTTGACTCAACCCGAATAGACTTATCTAAGTTTATTCTAGCTAGTATCCTTAACCATGTAGACCTTAATTGGTTTATTAGGCTAAGTGTCCACGAGTCTCATTATTTGAGATCTTAAATTGTGGAGGACGAGAAATGATAGAGTCAATTATAAGTCGGTATTCTTGTACAAGCTCACTTGGTGTAATTATTTGCCTATTCTCCCATCACTTGCTAATAAATTATCTGCAATAAGTAAGGTCGTACAATTTGAAAAGTTACTTAGCTTCTAGCCCAAGATCGTTTAAAAGTTGCTCGGTAATGATAAGAGTTCATAGCCAAGGCATAACTTATGAAGCGGGGCGCGAAGATTGGCGAGTCCGAAAAGGCCCTAACAAGGCATGAGGATTCCATTTTATTGCTAAAGATCCAAAGTGATGTGAAAAACATTATTCCCAAAGTCAATATGAAGGATCAAGACTCACGACGAAAAGCAATCAACTCCCATAAAGATCATGGAGAAGTCTATCCGAAAAGACCCTAACAAGGTATGAGGATAAATAGATCCAATTCCGAAAAGGAGGCGGATCGTTGTATCTCAAAATCCCAAATAGAGATTGAAGAAATAATCATGAAGTCGTGGTCAACAAAGTTGGAGTACCCCTCAAAAGTCTCCAAGTGAAGAAACTCTATTACGATGAGAAGACCATTATCTCAAGCACGTCTCTCAAGATATGAAGTATGAAGTATATGCCAAATATCGGCCCGAGAAAGGTCTCAAATCGTGAACCAAGTTATGCCAAGATATGAAATTTTTGATATCCCGAGAAGCAGTTTTAAGAGATTTTGTCCTTTAGCTAACTATTGATCAAATCGTCCTACTTTGCTTTCAGCCTAATTAAACTATCGAAATAAGTCCAAAAATGCATCTTTTGAAATTTCTCAATCTCCACCGGGAGATGCGGGCGATGACGATTTATTCTCTCCGGCTTACGAGAAGTTCACCGATGAACTTGATCTTGTGGATGAGGTGGAAGACGTGCTTCTTCGCGATAGATTACGGAAAGTGCACCTTCTTATTTCTCAAATCGAAGAGTTGACTTCTCCTCCTCTCTCCGAGTCTTTGCCTCCATCTATTCCTCCCGTTGAAGATAATGACCCATTGCTGGAAGAAATCGACATTCACTCCATACCTCCAGGTATTGATGACGATGACATGGAGGGGGATATTATTCTTGATAATTTGCTGCAGGAAGGTATTGACCCAAGTCCCCCTCCCGAGCACCTTTCATCCTCCCCTTTAGCCACTATTACGGAGGATGAGTGCTTTGACCCGAGAGGTGACATTGATTATGCTATCATTGATAACATTACGGCTTTGCCGAGTGCTCAACATCCATTGTCTTTGGGGGATGACAATGTGCTTACCTTACCCACCCCACCTCCCGTGGATCTTGATTTCACATACTTCTCGTATGTTGAAAGGACCTTTCTCCCATTTAAGACTTATCTCCCCGCCTCTCCTTTGTTGATGTCAACCGGGAACGAGGACAAGGTCTTTGATCCCGGTATTACATTCGAGGCTTCCCCATGGACCATTTAATTCGGGGACGAGTCAGGCTCGTGACTCGGTTAATATAAACAAGCGCTTTTTAGGAGGCAACCCAATTATCTATTGATAGGTGTGTAAACACCCATCCTTTTACCACTTAATTCTGGCTAAAACGAGACCAAAACACGTGTTTAATATCATTTGTTTGGAATTATGCGTGGTTTTTGTGTTTATTGTGTTTTCAGAGCCAACCGGATGAATATTGAAGAAAACATGGGATTGCACGGGTTTTACCGAAGAAAATGACTCAAGATAAAGTCTATTGTCCAAGAGATGCAAAAGATTTGAAGTCACTGGGCCTATTCGAAGATTTACTGAAGAAAAGGACCAAAGATGGAAGATTTACATAAGTTGAAGAAACTCAAGTCTATTAAACGAAGAAATTAAAAGACGAGTTAAATTTAATCGACGACAAATCCCGAATCAGAATCGAAAACGTCAACTTTTCTGAAAAGACGAGAAGACAAGAAGAACGGGAGAAAGCCCACTCACCAACCAAAGGAAACACCTATAAATAGTCCACTCCTCACACTTTCCTTCCAGTTAGTTTTTAGTTTTTTCTCTCCTCCACCTTTTTCTCTTTTCTGTTTCGTAGGATCACCATCACCACTAGGGTGTTTGGTGATTTTAATCTTTGATCTTGAAATCTTGTAATTTTAATCCTTGTTTTGTTATTGTTGAATACATTAAATCATCAATACAAGTTCTTGTTTAATCTTTCCATTTCATCTTGTTCATCATCATCTTTATCTTCAAGTTCTTAAGTTCTTATTTTATTGATTTTGATCTTTAAAAGTTGTTGGGATTTGTGTTTTTGTTGATGGGATTTGTAGTTATTGGTTAGTAAATCATTTGTGTTAAGTTTTATTTAAGTTTTTGGTGAAAAACTTGGTGATTTTTGGCTTTAAATCTTTTTTCCTTGTTCTTCGGGTAAAACGACTGTGTCTGTGTTCCCAGGTTCCGGATGAACACCAAATGTTCCGGATGAACACCCAAGTTCCGAATGAGTTATTTGTCTAAAAAGTTCCGAATGAGTTTTAGTTTGAAAGTTCCGAATGAGTCAAAAAGTTCCGAATGAAGTGATAGTTCCGAATGAATGTGTCTTTAAAAAGTTCCGAATAAATTTCTTTCAAAATCTTCCGAATAAAGTTGTTTTCCAAAAAGTTCCGAATGAACAGTAAGTTCCGAATGAACAGTAAGTTCCGGATGAACCAAAGTTCCGAATGAAGCAAAACTTCCGGATGAACCTAAAGTTCCGAATGAAGCAAAACTTCCGGATGAACCAAAGTTCCGAGCCAAGTTCCGCATGAAAGTTCCGACTCAACTTCCGAGCCAAACTTCCGAACGAAGTTCCGAATCAAGGGGTTCCGAGTGAAAAGTTCCGGATGAGCAAAGTTCCGAATCAAGGTTAAAACTTCCGAATCAGTTTTCTTTTGAGCATCTTTTATTGTTACTTTTTCTTTAGAATTTCTATTTCTTCATTTTATTCTCACAATTTATATTTTAACTGTAATTTTAATTTTAATTTCAATCTTAATTTTAGTTTTAATTTTAATTCAAGTTTTTATTAATTGTCATTAAAGTAACTGATTTTGATTTAAATTTTCATTTTAGTACATTTAAACTTTTTATTAGATTAGAAAACCAAACCCCTTTTATTTAGTAACCAAGAACAATCATTCCACTTAAGGCCGAGATCAATTCGAGAGGACTGAGAGACATAAATTGAACCCATACAAAAATGCATGTATCATCTATCTATCTTTACCTGTTTTCACCATAAGTGTAGGGGGAGCCCCATGGTGTTTCTTCTTTTCTTTCTTATCATGTGCAGGGATTAGAGCTTCAAAGACACACTCTTGATGACTTTTGACGACCGTGATTCCGTGTTCCCTTCTTCCCGGTTCTATCCTAAACTCTTTTCGATTAACTATTTTATATTTTCCAATATTAAAATAGGAATCTCGTTAGTTGTCTTTTCCTAAGTGTAGGGGAGTTTACTCCCACATGCTTAAACATTGAGGACAATGTTTATATTAAGTGTAGGGGGGACTTCTATCGAAGTTAAGTGGCATTTTCCTTGTATTTGTCCTCATTTTAACCAGAAAATCAATTTTTCGACATTTTTCAAAATTTTTGATCTATTTTGGCCTATTAGTTTTACCTTTGTATAGTTATTTTTCCTTCTTTATTAGAATAAATTTTAATAAAGTGGTTTTAATTTTCAAACGTTGTGAATCTTTTGACTCAACCCGAGTTTACTGATCTAAGTTTACTCTAGCTAGTATCCTTAACGTGTTTAAGTCAAGTTTTGCTAGGCTTTTATATAAGGAGCTTTAAAACACGAAAGTCTTAACTCTCACGGGTTAAGAACAAGAACTTTTCGAAAGTTCCTATAATTGATCCTAGAGAGTTGTTTATCAAGGGAACTTTAAAATGTGATTTCTAAACTTGAAAAAGCCTAAGAATTTGCAAGATCCTATAGGCGACTCGAAAACCCAAAACTTTGATTTAATAGGCTAAGTATCCACGAGTCTCATTCCTTGAGATTTTAAACTGTGGAGAACGAGAGATGATAGAGTCAATTATAAGTTTGGTATTCTTTCGTGAATTTATGTGAGTTAATTATAAGTCTATTCTCCCATCCCTTGCTAATAAATTTTATCTGCAATAAATAAGGTTGTACGATTTGAAAAGTTACTTAGCTTCTAGCTCAAGATCGTTTAAAAGTTGCTCGGTATGGATTAGAGTTCATAGCCAAGGCATAACTTATTGAAGCGGGATGCGAAGATTGGTGAGTCCGAAAAGGCCCTAACAAGGCATGAGGGCTACATTTTGTTGCTAAAGATCCCAAGTGATGTGAAGAATCATTTATCGAAAATCAATATGAAGGATCGAGACACACAACGAAAAGCAAAAACTCCCCAAAAGTCATGGAGAAGTCTATCCGAAAAGGCCCTAACAAGGTATGAGGATAAATAGATCCAAGTCCAAAAAGGAGGCGGATCGTTGTATATCAAAGTCCAAAGTAAAGATTGGAGAAAAATGAAGAAGTCGTGGTCCAAATACGAAGAATCTCTCAAAACTTCAAGTGAAGAAATTCCTATTATGAAGAGAAGGCCATTATTTCATGAACGTCTCTCAAGATTTGAAGTATGAAGTCGCTGCCTAATATCGGTCCGAGAAAGGTCTCAAATCGCGAAGCGAGTTATGCCAAGATTGAACTTTTTGAGGTCCCGAGAAGCAGTTTTAAAAGATTTTGTCCTTTAGCTAACTATTGATTAAATCGTCCCACTTTATTTTCAGCCTAAATAACTATCGAACTAAGTCAACGATGCATCCTCGTGATCATTCAAGAAAACAATAGAATATAAGAGATACACCTAGGAATAAGGGAGTCTAAGTAAATAATTGGCCCACATGAGTTCGTGTTAGTTTGCTAACTTATAATAACAATGATCTCGTTTTTAAGCTTGGTTTGGAGAAAGTGAAAACTTGAGGATGATGATCATTCATGACATTTCTAAAACCCTAAGGTATGATTTTTATTTCTTTACTTGTTTTGTTATTTTCTATCTCTTGAATAAAGGCCAAGACGGATTGATTATGATGAAAAATGCAAACGTGCTTTGTAACTAATGCATTGTATGAGGACATTACAATGGTCAAGTGTAGGGGATTTGATAGGTGTGTAAACACCCATCCTTTTTACCACTTAATTACAATAATAACCGAGTCAAAACGTGTATTTTATGTCATTTATGTCAGAATTATGCGTGGTTTGTGTTTTTGTTGTGATTTAGGACGAAAAGGTGAAAAGTGGAGAAAACACGGGATTTCACGGGCTTTTATCGAAGAAAAAGACGAAAGACGAAGTCAAGAAATCAAGAGTGCAAAAAGAACGGAAGTCCAAGACCAATTCTGAAGATTCATCGAAGAAAAAGTCAAAAGACGGAAGTATACTAAAAGCCGAAGAACTCAAGTCTAATTTATTGAAGAATTACAAGACGAGTTTGAAGAAAGCCCGAGACAAAGTCATTAATGTCAAAAGATTAAAAAAGATTAAGGACTAATGATGCAATTAGAGAAAGAAGAAAGAGGGAGGAAGCTTCCACTAAGCACCTCCCTAAATCCACTATATATAGTTTTCATCTCCTTCATTTTGCAGTTGTTGGGTGGCTTGACAAACCACTGCTTCCACCATTTTCATACTTGCACCTTAATTCTTGCACTTTAATTTCTTGTATTGCACTCTTTAATTCAAGTAAGTTTTATTTAATTGTTGTTGAATCTTTACTTTTCTTGTTTAATCTCTCATCTACCTTTCTTGTTTATGTTTAATCTTTGTGGTTGTGTTCTTGGTATTTTTATGGTTTTCAATCAAGTGGGTTTTGATTGATTTGGCTTTATTTGTTAGTTTCGTTGATTTGTTTTGATTGGTTATTGTTAGTGGATGTTTATCGGTTGTTTTGGGTTAATCTGTTGGCTTGTTTTGGTTAGATTTGATTAAATTCGTGCCTTCATGTTCTTCCCTATTCTGCGTACTGTTTATGCTACCCAGATTCCGGATCAGTCGTTTTCTTCTCAAATATTCCGCATCAAGGTGTTTCATTCGGAATAATCATTTATTCCGGATAAAGGTATTTCATTCAGAATATTTAATATTCCGGATCATGTCTTTTGTTCGGAATAATATTCCGGATCAAGTATCTTTATTCGGAATATTGATTATTCCGGATCAAGTGTTTCATCCGGAATAATATTTCGGATCAACTCTTTTATTCCGCATCAACCATTTTTCCCTTTTTATTCCGGATCAAGACTTATTCCGGATCAACTGGTTTATTCCGGATAAGTGACATATTCCGGATGAGCTTTGTTATTCCGGATGAGTTTGATATTCCGAATGAGTTTTTCAGTTTTTTGTAGTTTTATATTTTTAATTCTTAAGCTTTACTTTTCCCGCCTTTTTCCTTATTTGCATTTTTATTTGCTTTCCTTTTAGTTTTAGTTTAAGTTTGTGTCATTTACTTTATTTCCCTTTTAATATCTCGTCATTTACTTTTCGTCAAGTTTTAATCTTTCAGTATTTCTTTTTACCGTCTTTACTTTATTTTTATTTGTTTCAAGTCTTTATCTTTCATTAGTTTAGACAACGGCAACCCTTTCATTTGATTCACCAAGAACAACCAATCTCTTGCACTTAACCAGAAATCAATTCGAGAAGATTCCGAGAAACGAACTTTTCAACCTAGCAAAATCTGTTTATCAAGTGCCATCGCAATGGTTCCTTTGAAACCCATCACAGCCTGATGGACACCATCGCAATGGACACCATCGCAATGGTTCCATCGCAATGGTTGCATTACAGTCCAGCCATCGCAATCAATGCGATCTTATCCAAAATTTGTCCTTTTTCCGATTTCGAGGATCTTGGTTTCTGGGTATCATCTTCATCTTTAAAAAATTACCAGAAAAAAAACCCAGAAATACTGTTAAAAACCATATTTGTAAAACTTTGACCATGAGAGAGAAAAATAACAGTAAAGATCCGAAAAAAATTATGGTCGAGGACAGATTCGAGACCAGAAAATAATGAAAGTGAAATGAGTATTGAGACCACTAGACAATATGCGATGTATGAGACTGTTAGATTAATTTGAAACTTGTGAGAACAGACGTGAGACCATGACAAAAGTGGATGAATAACCATGGAGTTATGACCAAAAGTTAATACCAGACGTGACAAAAAAATATGACATAAAGACTATCATGAAAAAAATTAATAGATCGAGACCAGAGAAAAAAAATTAGACCACCAAATCAAACAATAAAACACAACGATCCAAGAATTGAACCGAGGCTCTGATGCCAATTGTATGATATTGTAAATCTAGCTTATGTTTTAGAGAGAGAAATATATAGAAATATGGCAAAAACACACACACACTTTGAGAGAGAAAGTATGAAAACACACTTTTACTATGTGTAAAGTTATGTGAACCAACCACCCTCTCCATCTAAGGAGTGGGTTTATATACCAAGCCCATAAGATGGGCTTGGTCTTACAATTGGGCCGGTCATTACAAGCATGGACCGGCCTTTTCCTTGTTTGATATATATAAAGATATCTAGACTACGAGCTATTACTTAATATATTGTCGGAGTGACCGAATCTTCCTAAATACGTAAAAGCGTATTTCCAACAACTTATTGTGTAAAACCCGCATGCTTTTACCATGAATAGTACCCTTAAGATCGTACGTACTAGATTTAAACATTCCTAATATAGCATGATTACGATCACGTGTTAGGATTTTAAGTATTACATACGTGTATAAACACGATAAGTATTGATTACGTACGAACACATGATAAGTATTTAACAATAATTAATCACGAACGTAATTAAAACACGAACTAATATTAATTACGTATATATATAATTATTAGGAACATAAGTAAATATATGGAGTCACGATCGAAAACTAATTAAAATTTACGTAAACTACGTAACACGTAAACATGAATATTAGACACGTTTATTCTTATTATGTATAATTAAATTAATACGACAAGTACTACGTAAATTAATATGACTTATAACACATGAAGTTATTACAAAATACTTCACGCATAATTTATACGAGAAACTGAGTACGTATTAAATTAAATGCGTACGTTTTATTAAACGAATAACATAAACACATAAGAGTAAGATTTCGGGCCGTTTTAGACAAAATAAGAAAAGGTAAGGACTTGGGCTCAAGGCCCAAGTGTATGTTTTTGCTTTGGGGCCGTGTATAACAAAAAAAAGGGACGGAGGGTTGTTTTTTTCTCTATGCCGACACAAACATCACACATATGAAACCCTAAACCTAAAATGATACAAGCCGTCACATACTTTTCTCCCTTCTTCTTATTTGCCGCGCCCAACACTAAGAAAACAAGAAGAAGATCAAGGATTTGCGTTTGTTGTGGATGTTCTAAGCCTTAACACGAAAAAGAAACAAGGTAAATCTAGATCTCATTTTATTATTTTTCCTCTATGGCTAAACTGATTTAGATCCGAATATTAGGATTTTTAAAACATGTAAACGTGTTATGATAAGGTGGGGGGTGTCGTTGGGCCTGTTTGTGCACAAACCGAGACTCATATGAGTCTCGGTGGTACCTTTTTCCACCAGCCGCAACCCAATTAAGGGTGTTGGCTTGGTTTGTACTGACGGGGGGGGGGGGGGGGAAACAACAACAGGCAGGGGGGTTTGGTTTACTTTGGCAGTGGGAACCCACGGCTGGCAAGTTTAGCCAGTCGGTGGGAGTGTTAATAGCTAGCAGGGGAAAGCATAGAACTGCCAGGGGAAATGGCAGTTCAAGGGGGTGTTTGGTAAACAGCTTAATGAAAACAATAAGGGTGCGTTTGGCAGTCAGATTTATAAGAACTTTTAAAGGGCTGTTTGGTTCGGTTGATAATTAAAACAATACGGATTTTCACCGTTTGGTTTTCGACACGTTTTCATAAAACAATACACGGGTTCGGGGTATTATATTTACGAGTTTAATTAGCTTAACATGCATATTAATTACAAGACAATTAAATTAATAACCATGAATTATTAATATAAGATTAATTAAATTAATTTAACTTGCTATATAATTAATTGAATTAAAACATGGACTTAGGTTTATTGTTAATAATTAATAATACATGATCTAACCTAAGTAATTTTATTTATTTAATTTAGATTATAGTAATTAATTAATTAATAAACATGACATATAATTAATTAATTATCATGACTTACGTTATATTAATACATGTTCTAACCCAAGTATTTTATGCACCTTAATTTAATTAAATCGTGTAAATTTAATTAAATCCTATAACCTATAGTTTATTTAAATTATATGTAATAATTAATAAACTATACTTTATAATCTCATGACTTAGAATATTAATCTGAAAACACTTAGCTTATATTATTAGCTTAATTAACCAGCTTATATCTATTTATGGAAACTTTCTATATTTAGAAACTTATCTATTTTAAACAGTAATTCTATTTTTGGTAACTTTCTATTTTTGGGAACTTTCTATTTTAGGAGACCTACTATTTTTAGAAAGTTACTTATTATTACACACAAGTATAATAATACATGAAATACAAGAAATACTTAATCAGAATAGACAGAATATATGATAAACACAGTATTAAGTTTAAAACAGTAAAACATGACATGAACGTATTAAATAAGCTAAGACATAATATAGAACCAGTTATGTATTCAGTAATCAGATACTTATACACGTATGTATTTATGTAGCATTAGTGATACCGGAGTAGGACTCTTTTCCGTTCATCTTCTTCGTTCACTGGACATAAGGTACGGATTCCCGTCCTTTCAGTATGTACATTCTTTCCTTATTAGGATTTCCCCGTATGCAGCCAACTGTTTTCCCGTAGTATAAGTTATGTGTTTGATTGCTTATGTTTAAATATGATTACCTATAGCCATATACATGCATGACCAGTTTCACCTAGTTATGGAGGTACCATAACCATAACATTAGAGGCACTGATGTTATGACTTCACCACGGCGGAGTGATTGCTCGTGGCGTCCCTTCAGCTTTTGGCCATTTATTTATATGTATCATGTGGGGCGTATGGGTGCATCCTAGTTACATGTTTTCAGTCAGGATTTCATGGTGAATGTGGTGTGTGCCTTGCATCCTTCGCAAGGAGCTGATCCCTCCTACCCAAAGCCAGTATATTAAATTAGAGGCAGCCCCTCTAATTTGCATGATGAGGTCACCCCTCCAAGTATTCATGCACGGTGGATTTTCATGACCTATATTGGCTAATGGTAAAATACGTTAAACAATTTTCATAAGATAAACATAAGGCTTTTCAAACTATAAAACCAGTTTTATGAACATGTTCCAGGTTTTCCAGGACTTATACAATTCCGCTGCTATTAAGTCTCTATTATGTTTAGTCACTTATACTATGTCTATATCCGTGCACTGAGCGTTTTGCTCAGCCGTTACTTTCCTTTCCATGTCCCAAAACGGCAGGTACCCTAGGAAAGACTCGAGCATTTGGAGGACGTGCATAGGATGGAAGCTGCTAGAGACTTCTTTTCCTTTTTGCCTTCATATACTTATGCTTGTTTAGTCTTTCATTCATTTCTTTTGCTTTATTATGTTTTGGGCTTATGTTTGGGAACCGATGTTCGATTCCGGTTATCCCTATGGTCATGTAATGTTTTATACATTTATCCTTGTATGCTTTGATGACACGCCATAATTACGCGTGACATTCCATTATCAAAATGGGGTGTTACATATTGTCACAAATTTGACCTATACTTAGAAGGTTAAAACCTAAGTTATCTACGTACTCTACGTTTTCTATAGTCATAGAGTCAAGAGAGGCCGTACATTTGCCAATGATATTACCACGTCGATTACTTACGAATGTAACGTTACCTCCATCATATGTTTTGTAGTGTGAGAACAAACTTCGATTACCCGTCATGTGTTTAGAACAACCACTATCCTTAATCCACTCGTCGGGCTCTAGATCGATTCCCAAGCATATTTAGGTAACAACACACAAGATCAAACATTTGGTCCCCAATATCCCATGGGTCCAAAATTGTTAGTTCCAAACATCCCTTGCATTTGGTTGGGATGCATGAATGAAGGAGACATTCCCCATGGAGAAAAGTACTGTTGTTGAAAATTATTCCAATTCATATGGCCATTTTGTTCTCCATAGTTTCTCCTAGGTGTCTTTGATCTTGATCTAGTATTATTATTATTCCTCATAGGTATTGGAGTTTAGCTTGATCATCTCTTTTTGGCGTAGGTGTTCTACTTCTAGGTTTAGATTCATTTCGTACTCTTGGAGGAGTAGATGTTTGTCTAGATACGTTTCTAGTTCCCATTATAGGTTTACTCAAGGCTTGTAGAATTTATCTAGAGCATACTTTTCAATTATAGGTACTTTGACCTTGTTAATGAGAATATGTTTTGGTCCTTCACCTAAAATTGAATTTTCAAAAAGTTCAGGATTTTCATAAAAATCTTCTTCTGGACGCGGTTCCTTAGTTCCATCGGCGGTTCCATAGCGATAAGGAACCGCCCCATATATTGGAGCATCGCGTACAGCGGAGTATTTTTCTGAAAACCTAACTTGTTTTGTTTCACTAGTTGATGCTTCATTAGTGTTATATCCTAACCCAAGTATTTCCTTAGAATGAATTTGTTTGTTTAACATATCATCAAGAGCATTAGTACCTCTCACTATAATACTCGGTTTAGGAAAGTACCTCTTTAGAAGTGTGAGCCATGAGACACTTCTCATCTTTGGGGTTGTCATCCACATCTTCACCGCTATCGCTCCATGAACCTCCAATAAACGCCGTGTGGTTCATGTCGCGTGAAGGCTTAGGACAATCACCGATAAAATTATTTGGATCACCACATCTAAAGCATTTCCTATCACCTTTATCATCTTTGGCAAATCGGTTTTTGGAGAAGGGTTTCTTGTCGTTGTTTGGTTGCCTCACGTATTGACCTCGTCTTTTGAAGAACTTCTTAAAGTCTCTAACCGCCAAGGCATATTCCTCATCATCACTATCCGAGGAGCTTTCATGGTCACTTTGTGCCTTCTTGGCTTTGAGTGCAAGAGACTTTCTTTCACTCTTAGTTTTCACCATTTCCGAGTCCATCAAAATTATCATCTCATGAACCTTCAAGTTACCAATGAGTTCATCGAGTGATAATTTGGCGAGATCCTTTGATTCTTCAATCGCCGTGACTTTAGCTCTCCATTTGGGATGAAACGCCCTAAGAAACTTCCTAACATTGTTCTTGCTAGAAAAACCTTCATCAAGTGCTTTTAGACTGGTAATAATAGTGTCAAATCTAGCAAATGCACTATCTATGGTTTCATCCTCTAAGATGACAAATTGTTCATATTGTTGAACAAGAAGATCGATTTTACTTTCTTTGACTTGGCTATTACCTTGGTGGGTTACTAAAAGAGTGTTCCAAATGTATTTAGCGGTTACACACATAAAAATCCTTTCGTACCCTTTCTTTGGTAAAGCATTATAAATCACCATTTTAGCCTCATTATCTTTAGCAAGTTTCCTTTTAGTATCATCATTAGCTTTGTCAAAAGTGACTATCTCCATACTTTTAGAAACTTCATTATATTGAAATGGCAAAAAATCACCATTGGTAATAACATGCCAAAGATCTAAATCTTTTGATTTCACATAAGTCTCAAACCTATTTTTCCACTAAATAAAACTATAGGTTTCAAAAAGAGGTGGTCTTTGCATAGATTGCCCTTCTAGATACTTGTTGGAATCCATAGATCGATTCAAGTTTTAAAATACCATATATTTTAAAAAGTCTTGAGCAACCACGCTCTGATACCAATTGTAGAAACTAGAAGGGGGGGTTGAATAGTTTCTTAAATTTACTTGTTAAAGGTTGGTTTTAAATAATCCTTTTTCAAAAACTTAAGCTTGAGTATTTTTGTGAAACCTTCTTATACACAATATGAACAAGGTATAGTGAAACTAATCTAATAATCACAAGTATAAATAATAATGAATGTATAGTGCAACTAAATTAATAATCATAAGTATAAAGAATAATGAATATAAAGAGATAAGGGAGAAAAAGATCAAACCAAACACCAAGGATTTATAGTGGTTCGGCAACGAAGCTCACTCCTCGTTCCTACTCCACTCATCGAGTACTCCTTACTTGAGAGTTCACTAATCAACAAGCTCCTTAAGGTGGAGAAACCGTACACAACGTCGCTTAACCAATTTTCGACTCTAAGCTAAAAGTCGAGCCCTAATCTTAGCTAGGACCAATCTACACCAATATACTTTGAGGACTAAGTATTAACCTTAATACATACACAACTTCCAAATAGACACAACTACTTGGATCTTCACAATAATGACACAACAATGAATAAATAAGTTTAGATCTTCAATGGATCTTTGAGGTAGACACAACACTTCAAGAATGATAGTGTTCTTCTCTTTGCACTTTGAGAGGAAAAGATGAGAGGAGAAAGATTCACTTCAAAACAAGTAATCAAACAAATGATCAAGGATTTGAGTGATTTAAGAAGTATGAAAGAATCTGGAAATGTATGTGAAAAAGAGGTGGATTGAAAGTCTGAGAATGGTCCACTATTTATAAGACAAACATCCAACGGCTATATCTGCCCGCGGTTCCTTATTGGAGCCCGCGGTTCCTTACCGATAAGGAACCACCATAGGTGTCACGCCCCCAAATCGGTATCACTTAGGTGGATCGAAGAACAAATGGCATACAAAGCATCGATCATAATTATATGATTTTGAAATACAATTGATACAAATATTAATTTAGTACAATCATTTGAATCGTTGAATATCAGTTGTTACAAATATCCGAGTAGAAAGATAGATCCCCAGTCATTTTTATGCTCCTAAATGATGCTCAGTCCATGCTCATATAATCCAGCTTAATTTCCTGAGAAAAACATGCTTAAAACAGTCAATATAAAGTTGTTGAATTCATAGAGTTTTGTAAAATCATAGTTTAGGATAGTAAATTGTCCTACATAGTGTTGTATAAAGTTTGATCTAAAAATCAAGTTCAGAGTTTCCAAGTATTCCATACGGTGTTGTACTAAGCAGTATAAAATCAAGTTTAGGAACGCAAACATCACAGACAGTATCATTGCACAAAGTTATATACTATAAAGTAATTACATTTCTCAAATTGCCCAAAACTAAGGCTTAACTTCCATAGTCCTCAACAGATGAGAACCCGTTGCCTTACAAAAAGCCTCCCAATCCCAGTTCCAACATGGTATACATCTGTTGTCCAGGCCAAGTCACAGTGAGCGCTACTCACCTAGACGGGGATCGTCAATCCCAAATAGATCTATTTATAACATTCAGGCAAATTGAAATAATTTTAACAGTTTCTACAATAGGCAAATATAATTAAGGATAACAGTTCAGTTTGCGTTCTATAAAATAAATTACAATCATATTATCAAAACAAGTTACAGTTATTTAATAGCATGTCTCCCTCTCGCGGGTTAGTAAACACATAAAAATAGTGAAATGCGAGGCTATGATCTCACCTGATACAATCGTCACAATAGTTTATAGAGAACGAACGTCAATCGAGAGTAATGTCAACAGTCGATACATGATCACACGAGAACTAAAGATAACGAGGCGCGTCTTAGGCTCGAGACAATAAATAAATCGTACAAATATGTAATAAGTATATCTTAATAAGTTCTTGGACATTGCATAAGTTTTATGATTCTTTATAAAACTTTTGGGTGAAAACTTAACCATTTTAGTGTAATATCCAATTTGACACTTTTAGCCCATCCTAAGCCCAATAGTGGTACATTACATGATTATATAACTTAGGTCCATTTTAAATTCAGTATTTTACTCTAAATCGGTTATAAACCTCAGGTCCAATAATGGCCCAATAGCCATTACATGTGTAAGTTGGGCTTTTATGGCCCAAGTCCACTTTATATAGTTTTTGGGTTCTAAAACGCATCACAAGCACGTACACTTAATATTTTACGTTGGTCGTCTCGGGTTCCATAAATATCAGTATATAACTAAGTCTAAATTTCTCGACAAGTGGGTCCTACCACGTCGGTTTGTATGAAAATGAGGTATAGTCCGTTTATTACAATTATCCCGACATGTCCCGCTAATTTGATCATATCTCTTGAACCCTAAATCATCTAAGTGTGTTCTTTTTACCAAAATGATTATTAACTCATGTACTTTACTGATTATAAGTCTAATTATCCCCAATTTATAATTTTTATAGCTAATTAACCCATTTCCTAACTTAGAAGAGTTGGCTGTTTTTAGCAGCCAAACTCGTTTTCACCATTTCGGTCGCCATTTCCAAATCGTAAGGAACTGGTAAACCATCCAATTGATTGTAATTGTTCATGATTTTATCTACGACCTATAGTTTTACCTTTTTCAATGGTTCTGAGTTCTTATAAGGGTTTTCAGTCCGTCAAAACAGTATGTTCAGATCTGACTAGTTTCATTATTTTGGTCACCATTTCCAAACCGTAAGGAATTGGTAAACCATCCAATTGATTCTAATTCTAAATTATTTTATCTATAACTTTTAGTTTTACATAATCATAGGTCAGTATACAATTTATATGTGAAAACATCCCGTCTTTACAGTAGGTCAGATTTTGACCTTGTTTCGTATTTTGGTCATATCTTGCTTTCTAAAATTCTTCACGGGACGAGCCACCGGGGAATTTATCACAAAACAATTATCTATCTTAATATGTAAGTTTTCAGTATCCCAACCCACTGAGTTCGATCATATAATCTGTTTTATCAACTGTTTGAAAATCGTATAAATCAAATCATTACTAGGGCTTGTTTAGCTTTATTTTAGTGTCAAAAATTCATATACAATGTCCTGATACTCATTACTCAACTTTGTATATATATATATATATATATATATATATATATATATATATATATATATATATATATATATATATATATATATATATATATATATATATATATATATATATATATATATATATATTCGAAATATATGAGATCAAGAAAAATAAAAGGAATAATAAATAAGATTGAGACGTAGATCTTACGAGGCTTATCAAAGTCGTGGTACTAGTGAGTGATGCATGCAAGCAACCATCCAAGATCTTGTCAACACTTGATGCAACCACCATGCATGGATAGATCCAGACTAGATCTACAAGTTTTTGGGGTTTTTATGGTGTACCCTCTTGGGATATATATAGATTCGTCAGCCACACACCACCACTATGGTGGTGAAAACGTGATGGTGGGTGGATTTATAAAGATGGTGATGATATAAGATAGGTTACAACATAGATCTTTTCAATCTATTAACTAAAGGTGGCGGCGGAATATTTTCCGGTGGCCAAAAAATATGGAGGTCGCCGGAAAACCTCACCAGAAAACTTTTCCGATGGAATCCATGGAAGAGAGCTTGAGAGGATATTGCATTTGTGTGTGTTTTGTTTGAGAGAAATGAATAAAATGTGTAGACAAAGGGTTTATATAGGGTGAAGGGATTTGGGACAAGTGTCACCCACCTAGAGTTAGTCCAATGAGAAGCAAGAAGGTGGGTGGACATGATGGACATGTGTCATGCACCAAGGAATGGTCTAATGAGAAGGTGAGAGGGTGGGTGGACATGATGGACAAGTGTCACCCACCTAGAGTTGGTCCAATGAGGAAGTGAGGTGTATTGGTGACTTGTTAAATGGGCCAAAAGAGTTGTTGGGCTTCTTAAACTTCTTATTGGGCTTATTAAGTCCATTAACTATCCAAGGTTCAATAGATGGTCTCATAGTCCACAAGTGGGCCTAATGGGCCTTGTTATTGATTCGTCCATATTCTTGCATGGGCTAAAATAGTCCATTAAGAAAACTAAGGTTTTCTAGGACACAGTTTTAGGGTTTATACTAAGCTCATCATAAGTTCATAAAGTATGAAAAATTCTCGGGTGTTACACCATCCACGTGCCATTTTAAGTTTCGTACTCGAAACTCGATCGTTATTATTATTTAAAGTACGAAAAATTCTCGAGTGTTACACCATCCACGTGTCATTTTAAGTTTCGTCCTCAAAACTCGATCTTTATTATGTTGAGAGTGTCAATAGTTTCGAAAATAAATAGGTAAAGCTGGAATGTATCCGAAAGGTTTGACAGTCAATCTGACAAAGCTGTAACAGTTCGTAGAACAATTAGTTGACAATTAGAAGAGAATAATCTAGGATGTCGTCAACTATGAAAAGTCGATGTAGGGTTAACTACATTTAGCTGGTTGAGCTCACGACAATCAATTTTCATCTTGGAAAAATTTGTGCCACTATTCATGAGTCATTTGAAGTTTAAGGAATCATTCGCCAAAACACAATAAGTGTTGTGATGATATATTGTAAATGTGGCCCGTTAATATATGGTACGATGAATGATAATAATAATGAAGCTGGTGCCGTGTGTAAAACCCAAATTTTAGGGGTTTTACACCACCTTCCCATTATTTTAGCTTCGTCCTCGAAGCTTAAAATGAAGTTACTCGTCCAGGGAACAAGTGAGGGCACTTTTCCTTGAACGTGTAATCTTGTGAACTCAAGTTTAGAATCATAGGTGTTATTTAGAATGTAGTCATTAATCGTATGCCTTTGGTGGGTAAAATTGTTAATGCACAACGTAACTTGTCTTTTATGTTTTGATAATTTACTCATTTGGTCCTTTTATTTTTTATTTTTTTTTTGCAATGTGGCCCTCATGGCATAAATGGTTTTTCAATAAAATCACTTAGGGCTCAAATTTAGTTTCAAAGTAGCAAAATCAACCTCTAGTATTTTTAATCCGCGTTAAATCAAATAGGGTTTCTTTTAAGTTTGTAAAGTCCACGTTTAGTCCTTATAGTTTTACAACTCTTGTCTTTAAATTTTAGAGCTTATAATATGTTTGGAAAATGAACAAATAAGTCCCCGATAGTTCTAGAATTCAAGTTTTAGTCCAAAGATATAGTAAAAGTTCCTTATAGCGTATTCAAATAGGTTTGCAAGGTTTGATAAAAATAAAAGAAGCTCGTTTTTAAGTCTTAGTTTTACTTAGATGTGCCTCCGGGGCCACAGTGGGTCTCGATGTACGTAGCTAAAGGTTCATTAATGTTTTTAATAGTTCTTCAAGAGATTTTTAAGTCTATTAAGCTTCAATAAGCTTATGCGATGTTGGGTTAAAAATAAAGTTTTGGCTGGTATCGCTCTTGTGTCAACAATTATAGGCGCAAGGCTTTCTAATATACTTCTAGCCTGTGGAATACAAACATTAGTTTGACACTAAAGCTTCACTCAGCGGAATAGTTACGATTATTGTTGATGGTGATTGCGTAGGACGTTGCAAAGAATCTGCTTCATTTGTGGTTGAGCTAGGGCGCAAGTGGTGTAGAAAAGAAGTACCTCATGTGGTGGAAATAAAAGAAGATACCAAGAATAAAGAAGTGCGCATCTTTTGTGATGCTAGAAAGGTTGTGCGTCAACTGTTAGTGGTTCAAAATCCGCACAAATTTTCCATTTTTAACATAAGAAAGTCACTCATTTCAAGGCTTGTTGGATGATGGTATTGTCGAACTAATTGGATCCGAAGAGGAAGAAGATTGCCGAAAAGTATGAGACATCAAATATCTCTTTCTGGAAGATGACAAACATAACCCTACAAAATACATCCATTGTGAGTTGGGCATGTCTTTTATGCTTGGGTTTGTCTTCCTCGTCGATCTGAGAAATGTGAGCTAAGAAGATAGGGCACCTTCTTACCAAGTATTTCTGGCCTTTGGTACAAGAAATGACACTAAGTCTAGTATCGATAATGTCTGTGTTACCATCTCCTTGAATGATCAAAGTTCATTTCCCATGGCAGACGAACAAGCTTTATTCTCGGTGACACCCCCAAAGGGGTTAAATGCAGCGGAAGTGGACACCCCCAAAGGGGTCAGATGCAACGGAAGTGGACACCCCCAAAGGGGTTAGATGCAGCGGAAGTGATATTTGGATTAAAAATAAGTCAAAAATCAGTAGCACAATGCTATGATCCAAAAGAGATGAACACGAATCTTCCTTAGGTTTCTTAATGAGGATGTAATAATGATAAGATATTTTGGTGGAAATCGTAAGTAAAAAAGGAATACGTTCCATAGCAGGATAAATAAGATAATCTCAATAATGAGTCATGCCGAATATATTTAAGCCTGGTTTTTTATAAATTTTTATTTACATCGATAAGCGTCCTTATCCATGTAAAGTAAAAATTTATAACTCCATTTGGTGACCTATGATTTCTTTATTCAAACGAAAAAGCGTCCACATTCGTTTCAATAAGGATTTCATAGCCCACCTTACTTAAATATTCCCGGCAAGGCTTATCATTTAAAAAAAATATAATATCTAAGAAAATAGATATTATTAAGATACTTTACAGCCCGTTTATTTATAACTTTTGTCTTCGGCCGTCCCATTCCACCTTAATACGAATTTATAAATAAACTTTTGGTCCGGTGGCTTATGATTTCACCTTTAGACGTCCCATACCATCTTAAGACAAAATCATAATTAACTTATGGTCAAGAGACTTATGTTCCATAGTTAAAGTTCATCTAAATATAGTCATAAGTACCTTGATTTAGGTCCCACCGTATCATTTAAACATACAAACTTATCCAAATAATACCACACGAAGTTACTAAAGACAAAGTGTATGAGTCTTTAATAAGTTGCGTTCCACAAGTAGGTGTTTATATAACATGTCGCTAAAGAGAGAAGGGTGGGGGGACAAGGATCTCCTTGGTTGGATCTCATGTACCAAGTGTAGCTTCCTTGACAAAACCTAAGCATCCCTTGATCTCCCTTCCTTTTTGCCGTATAGAAGTGACTAAGAGGAGGCAAGAAGTTGCCATGTGTTGTGTGAGGGTTTAGCCAATGGACAACTATGGATATTCCCATATTTTTACAGGAAAAGTGCATGCATACATGCATGTACACGGCTAGAAATAGAAGTGAGGTAGAAACATGTTAAATTTTTAAGTGTTGTGTATAATCATAAGTCTAGGCACTGTATCATATAGTTCCTTCTAGTAAGGTATATATATATATATATATATATATATATATATATATATATATATATGCATAACTGCAAGTTCAAACATTTAATAAAATGTAGTACATGAGATAATGCTCTTCGGTCTGTTTTTAAATGATCCAATATGTACTGTTGTTGTGAATCCTTGTTTGTTATGTGGCCAGTCAGTTGTCCAAGTAGTCAAAATAGACTAACAGGTTCATAATTATTAAATAACTATGAAAAGATAGTATGCTCAAGTAGAAATAACACTTCATGAAATTATGCAAAGGTTAAGTTCTAGAATATTGAGTACAATGGTTGATAAAGTCAAAATGGTAGAATCAAGGATTTATAATATAAGGATATATTATAATAGTTATAAAATAAGTATAAAGAACAATCAACGTATAAGCTTAAACAGATACAACAAGTAGTCATGAAGGATGCGAAAATCTTAGTATAAGATTTTTAGGATTTATTTGGATTTATTTAGGAAAATCACCATCTTTGTTTTCTTTCTTTCTTTCCTTAATCTAATCTTTCTTTTTTTGTTTAATCTTTGTTTAATCTTCATCTACTTTATAATCTTTGTTAGTTCTTCATCACCTCCATATTCGTACTATCACCAAGTTCGTCATCCATATCTACACGTCACATAAACTTCAAGACTTTTCGTGTTTGGTTCGTGTGTAAACATCTTACAAGTGGTATCATTCGCCAAGGGATTCGTGGTTAGCGTTTTGGTGGTTTTTGTGGGCTTAAATCTCTTAAAAGTTCCAAATTTGAGTGCCCAAAATCGTCCTTTTTCCGAGTTCCTTCATTCTAGGGAAACTACCAACAATTTCACAACTTTTGAATATTGCGAAATTGTGTTTTCGAAACAATTGCAGAATTGTTCTTTTCGCAAAATTCGGAATTGTTCAATTCGCATTATTGTGGAATTAGTGGTTTTCCGATTGCGGAATTATAGCTTTGGTGGATTGCGAAATCGAATCACAAAGTTGCGGAATTACAGCTTTTGGTGAATTGCAAAATCGAATCACAAAGTTGCGGATTTATAGCTTTTGGTGGATTGCGAAATCGAATCACAAAGTTGCGGATTTATAGCTTTTGGTGGATTGCGAAATCGAATCATATTGCGGAATTTTGGCATTGCGGAATCTTTACATTGCGGAATTTTGGCATTGCGGAATCTTAGCCAGTTTTTGATCGATGTATTTTTAGACTTAGCCAGTATTTATACTAGTTTCGGACTATCGTTTACACGAAGATTAAAAAAAAGAGTTAAAATTTTTTAGGTCAAGTAAAATCAATTTTTTCCCCTACTAGTTTTTGGCTATTTCTAACTCAATTTCAAAATTTGGCAATTCAAAATTTTTTCAGCTTACCGTTTTGTCGGACTGAGGTATTTATTGTCGGACTAAAAAAACAAAAAAAAATCGGTAGTTTCGGAATTTTAACAACAACACACGCTATCTACGAATTGAGATCCTGTTTTTCACACGACTTCTATGATGACGTCTCAACAAGATATTTATGCTACGGGTACTGAGAATCGTCCACCCATGCTTACCAAGGAGAACTACACTACATGGACTAGTCGTCTCCTTCGTTATGCAAAATGTAAACCTTTGGGAAAGTTGATTGTCAACTCGATTCAAAAGGGTCCATATGTTAGAAGAACAATTATTGTGCCTGGGGACCCTACGAATTCTAACCCAGTGGCTGACTCTAGTCATGAGCAAACAGATGAAGAATTAACTGAAGCTGAATCCAAACAACTCGATGCTGATGATCAAGCAATTCAAGTCATTATTATGGGACTTCCTTAAGATGTTTATGTTGTTGTCGATAGTTGTGAAACCGCACACGAGATGTGGCATAGGATTCAGAAAATGATGAAGGGCAGTTAAATCGGTTTACAAGAAAAGGAAACTAAGTTGCTTCGTGAATGGGAGAAATTTACGTCTACTGAAGGGGAACAAATTGAACCTTATTATCATCGGTTTTAACCCTCATGAACCATCTTAGAAGAAACAAACATGAACCTACACAAATTGCTGCCAACATCAAATTCCTTGATAATCTTCCTTCGGAATGGTCACGATATGTCACTCTTGTCAATCAAACCAAGGATCTTCATGTCATGGACTACACTCAAGTATATGACTATTTGAAGATGAATCAAGATGAAGCTAACGAAAATAGGACAGAAAGACGTGCCAAGACACAAGACCCATTGGCTTTTATGGAAAACTCTCCATCATCTATGTCATATCCCATGGTACCCTACCATCAACCCTCATCAAGTAACTTCATGCCACAACAACAACAACAACAACAACAACTCACTGCTTATGGATATCAACCTCCTGCTGCTATGAATTACTTACAACAACCCACTGCCTGTTTTGATGACATCACCGATCCTACTCACGCTATTAATACTGGTCTTGCCCTTCTTGCAAAGGCATTCAAATTCACCATTAACCCCACCAATAACAATCAGAGAATCTCCTCGAACACTAGAAATAGGCAGATTGCTCAACCTTTCATGAATGCGAATCAAGATCGCCAATTGGTAGTTGCTGGAAACACGGGGACTCAGTTTCAACAATATGGTCAGAATGATGGGCAGACCGTTGGTAATGTAGGAAATCGGTATGGTCAAAACCGTGGTCAAAATCTGGGTGTTCCGAATGCGGGTAATCAGAATGGATTAATTGTTGTGCCAGCGGTGGGTAATCAGATGGGAAACGTTGTGGCTGCACGGGCTGAGAATACTAGTATGGGAAATGGAAACAACAATCTTCAGGTTCGGTGCTACAACTGCAGGGGATTTGGTCATTATGCTCGAGATTGCACAGCCAAAAAGAAGAGGGATGCTGCTTATCTTCAGACTCAGCTTCTCATAGCACAAAAGGAAGAGGCAGGGATTCCACTTCAAGCTAAGGAATTCGATCTTGTGGCTTCTGCTGCCGAATATGACGAGGAAGAAGAGGTGAATGCCAACTACATTTTGATGGCTAACTTACAGCAAGCATCTACCTCAGGAATGCAAGGTGACAGAGCTCCCATTTATGATTCAGACGGTCCCTCTGAGGCACATCCACGCTTTGATGTTAATGATATATATAGTACGTCTAATCAGGAGGAGGAGTATACTGAGATGCTTGAGACCTACATTGAGACACATGGGGATCAAACGAATAATAGTAATATTAGTTCGAATGAGCCCAGTGTGGACCTTAGTGTGGATCAAGTTGCCCAACCTATAAACCTTCCTGATGCGACACATGCGTATTATAAATCTCTATTTGATAAGCTTGCTAAGGATGTTGACCATGCTACGGTGGTTAATAATAAGCTTAGAGAAACTAATGCCAATTTGACCACTGAGCTTGCGGGATATAAGGAACGGGAGAAAAGTTTTGAAATTCATCAGACTAAAATTAAAGAACTTGAACAAGCTCATGCAACATCGGTTTATAAAGAAAAATGCACCAGTAAGAAATTAAATGCCTTACATTTAAGTAGTGCTAAAAAGATAAGCGAATTGAATGATGAAATCATATCTCTTAATAAACAGCTTTCAACTGAAAAATCTATTGTTTCTGATCTAAAAGAAGAAAGGAAAAAGCTGAAACATGATTTCAAAATTCGAGAAGATGGGCTTATTGAGTACTTCTGCAAAGCTCATGATAGGATTAGAGAATTATACAACCTTTTAGTAAAATGTGGTCAAACTATGCAGACGATAAATATGCTCGCACCAAAAGTGAATGAGATAAATTACACTCGATACAAATTGGCTTTAGGTTGCCCTCTTCCTTCTAATCCCGGATACCTTAAGCAAGTTCAGGCCACTAATGAAACTTTATATAAATTGTCTGATGAGCATGATCCTCCTAGTGTGCATGATTCTAAGGAAACTACTGATCTTACAGTAGAGACTCGTTTAAGAATGAAAAAGCTTGATAAAGAAGTGACACCCGTTTATTACCCGAAAGTTAATCCTCCAACTGTTTTTGTTCGATCTAAAACGAGTGCTGAAATGCTTTTGCTCCCAAGTGAGGAATTCTCTGATGAACCTCCTAAACCGAGTATCACACGCCGATTTCTAAACGAGCTTAAAGATAACTTTGTCATCCTTAAACGTGTTGTTAATTCCAAAATCACTGGAGGAAATTTTACATCACTTGTTCAAATTGAGGTTCGGAAAATTCTTCAAAACGATGTTAATCCGATTATTAATCAAGTTGATGCTCGGTTAGGAAATTTGGAAAACGATTTTCTAAAATAATTTGCCAACTTTGTTGAAGACTTTAAATCTTTGGCAAAGGAAGCTGATGAATCTCTTGATAAAATCAAAGTTTTGGAAAATGATCTTGAACGCCTCTCTAAAGCAAGTGATTGTATTGATAGTAGCCCTGTTGAGTTAGGTACCTCTGTGTTGCATAATGAAAACCTCCAAACTGAGCATGATCTTATGAAAGAGAAAATGGAATCTTATGTCATTAAAAAGGATAAAGAATTCACCGATCTTTGGAATAAATTTGTCAAAAAATGTGATGAATGCAAATATGACAAGATTTCGTACGAAAAAGCTTATAATGAAATGCAACAAAAAATCGTACATTTGTCTGCTCAGTTGGGAGGTGCTCAGGGAAACAATCTGGCTTCTCCTGGGTTAGAGAAGGCTAGTGATGGGAATGTTCAGAAGCTTAAGGCTAAGATTGCAGATTTAGAATCTGTTGTTGTTTCATATAAGCGGGCTGTTGAACAAAGTAAGTCTGTATATCAGAAACTCATCGATAAAATCTGTGAGAACTGTAAGTTAAAGGCCTTGTTAAAAGATAAGACTTTTGTGACTAAATCGATTGTGGACACGATGATCCAAAAACCAGTAACCTCGGGACCTACTCGTATTGCTGTAACACCTTTTCCCAAGGTTGCTGGAACGAAAGCTGTTGTGATTGCCCCGGGAATGTTTCGTGTTAGTCCCCCCTCTCAACCTAGGGTCGATACCTCTGTGCCTAGCAAACAACGTAAAGCAAGCGTTAGGACAAACCCGACCACTATCTCTCAACCACAAGTCATTGATTTAAAAAGTGCTAATTCTAATAGACGTGTGTCTTCTTCTACAGGAATAAACAACTACACTAAGAGCAGAAGGCCACAGCCTACGAGCAATACAAGGAATGATAGGGTCCCTTTTGTCTCTAGAAGTAGTCGCCCCAAGATCAATAATGTGGATGCAGAAGAACATCCTAGGAATTTACCGCTTTTTAATCATATTCAGAATCTTAATTCTTCTGAATGTAATGACTTTAAGCTTGCTATTCGGAATGAAAAATCTGAAGTTATTTGTGCTAAATGTAATAAATGTTTCTTTACTTTTAGTCATGATGCTTGTGGTTTGACTATGAATGGGTTGAATTATGGTGGTTACACTCGAATTGACAAGCTGTCAATCAGTGAAAGACATAGCACTCCTAAGGCTAAGGTGTATGTTCCTAAAACTACACACGTAGGAACCACAAAAAGTCTTGCTAAGCCTAGTAGCCTTAGAATCACTTCTAAATGGTTGCCTACTGGTAGAAATTTTGACTGTAGTGGCAAAATTATCGACACTAGTAGATCTCATACTGACAATGAAATGTCGGTATGTGATAAGGCTTAATTATCATCTAACCCTACCAGAACCTATTTCATCGTTTGCCACAATTTTTTCTTCTCTTATCATTGGCAGACTGTTTAAATTTGTCTCTAGTGTGTGGACTCGGGTTGTTCCAAACATATGACTGGGAATCGAAGCCTTATCAAGAACTTTGTTTGGCGATTCATAGGAACTTTCCGACTTGGAAATGATCATGTTGCTGCAATTCTAGGCTATGGTGATCTTCATTGGGGAAATATAATCATCACCAGAGTCTCTTTTGTTGATGGCTTGGGACACAATTTATTCTCGGTTGGACAATTTTGTGATTCCGACTTGGAGGTTGCTTTCAGAAGTCATACATGTTTTGTAAGAGATCTTGAAGGATTTGATTTGTTGAAAGGAAAACGTACCACCAACCTTTACACCATTGATCTTTTTCAAATGTCTGCTGCTTCTCCAATTTGTCTTATGGCCCGAGCCACATCAATAAAGTCATGGTTATGGCATCAAAGGTTATCTCACCTCCATTTCGATGCCATCACCCAACTTGCGAAAGATGATCTCGTTACCGGTCTTCCAAAGTTCAAATATACAAAAGACCATCTTTGTCCTTCATGTGAGCAAGGTAAAAGTAAGAAGAAACCTCACAAACCCAAAGCTGTTCCCAACTCAACGAATAGGTTACATCTCCTACATATGGATTTGTGTGGCCCAATGAGAATCAAAAGCATTAATGGAAAGCGGTATGTCCTAGTAATTGTGGATGATTATTCTCGTTACACATGGGTTCATTTTCTTGCATCAAAAGATGAAGCCCCTGATGTAATTATTAACTTCTTGAAGAAAACATCAGTACTATTGCAAGCCCCTGTCATTATTGTGAGAACGGATAACAACACAGAATTCACCAATCAAAAATTGAAAGCTTATTTTGACGAAGTTGGGATTTCTCATCAAACTTGGGCTGTAAGAACTCCAGAGCAAAATGGAGTTGTGGAACGGAGGAATCGTACGTTAGTTGAAGCTGCTCGAACGATGCTTCTCTCCTCCAGTGCATCGTTATTTCTTTGGGCTGACGCTATCGCAACTGCATGTTATACTCAAAACCGCTCCATTATTCACACCCGTTTCAACAAAACACCTTATGAGATCATTAATGGAAGAAAACAGGATATTTCATTTTTACATGTCTTCGGTGCATTATGTTATCCGAAGAATGATCGTGAAGATATCGCTAAACTTGAACCTAAAGGTGATATTGGCTTTTCATTGGTTATTCTTTGACTGTTTGTGCTTACAGGGTTTATAATCGAAGGACAATAAAGGTAATGGATACTATGAATGTTACCTTTGATGAACTCTCGGGTATGGCCTCTCAGCATAGAAATTCACATCCCGAGCTTCAAGGTCAGACTTCTGGACACGTAAGTTCAGGACTCGCGCTTCAATTTGCATCGTCAGCAATCTCATCGTTACAACCTTAGGAACATGACTTGGAAGTTTTATTTGGGCCAATTTATGATGAATATATGGAGGGTCCTTCATCATTTGGTGTTCCTCAAAATGCCCCGGCTGCACCTGCTACGGTAGTTCCAGAACCACCAATTGCATCTTCACCAACGACATCCGATTTTGCACCATCTACGTCAACCTCAACCATATTGACTCCAAACATTCCAACCACTTCTCCGACTGCTGACGCAACTCAACAACATTCTCAGCAAATTCCTACTCATGTTCATCTTCAGAATGAAATAGTTGCTGAAAATGCAAACAATGCGATGCTCAACGAACACGAGTTTGTTAACCCATTTACGGCTTCCACAAGTACTACTCAGCCTTCAACACCATACGTGGATCCGTCGAGCTCGCATCAAGTTTCTCATACACTTCCACATGAACACAAATGGACTAAGAATCATCCTTTGGTTCAAGTGATTGGCAATCTCTCACGACCAGTCTCAACACGAAATCAGCTGCGTACCGACGGTGATATGTGTATCTTTGCACTATCAGTCAGCACAATGGAACCAACAAGTGTGAAAGAAGCAATGACCGATGCATCATGGATTGAGTCTATGCAAGAAGAACTCAATTAGTTCATCCGGCTTGATGTATGGGAGTTAGTACCTCGACCGGACAATATCGATCCCCTTACTCTGAAATGGTTATTCAAAAACAAGATTGATGAGGAGCAAACGGTCATTCGGAACAAGACTCGGTTAGTCGTGAGAGGTTATAAACAATAGGAGGGAATTGATTTCGCAAAATCCTTCGCCCCGGTTGCTCGAATGGAAGCTATTAGGATTTTCCTGGCATAAGCAGCATACAAATCGTTCACTGTGTATCAAATGGACGTGAAGAAGGCTTTCTTGCATGGGCCATTAAAAGAAGATGTGTATGTATGTCAACCTGAAGGTTTCATCAACACCGAACACCCAAGCCATGTCTACAAGTTGAAAAAGGCAATTTATATTTTGAAACAAGCACCAAGGGCATGGTATAATGAATTATCATCATTTCTTCTCCAAAATCACTTCAGCAAAGGAACCATTGATCCAACGTTGTTTATCAAGCACTACGGCAACGACATCTTGGTGGCTCAGGTCTATGTAGATGATATTATATTTGGCTATACTAACCCAAAATATTCCATATTATTTGCCGACCTTATGAAAAGTCAATTTGAAATGTCTATGATGGGGGAAATGACATTTTTTCTTGGTCTCCAAGTTCACCAATCCCCCCGTGGTATTTTCATATATCAGTCCAAGTATGTGCTTGAGATTCTAATGAAATTTGGTATGGAAAACTGTGATCCTATTGGTACTCCAATGGACACTAAACACAAGCTTGATTTGGATAAGAAAGGGACATTTGTAGATGCTACAAAATACCGAAGTATGATCGGGTCCCTTATGTACTTAACCTCCAGCAGACCGGACATTGTGCATGCTACTTGTTTATGTGCTCGTTACCAGGCGAAGCCAACCGAGAAGCACCTCAAGGAGGTTAAAAGGATCTTTCGTTATCTTCGAGGAACCATTAACATGGGTCTCTAGTATATGAAGGATTCTGGTTTTAATCTCACTGGTTTTTTAGATGCCGACCATGCAGGGTGTCATGATACATTCAAGAGCACTTCCGGTGGAGCACAATTCTTAGGCGAGAAGCTAGTGAGCTGGTCATCAAGAAAACAAGACTGTACGGCGTTTTCCACCGCGAAAGCAGAATATGTGTCTCTATCCGTGTGTAGTGCTCAAGTCCTTTGGATGAGAACACAACTCACGGATTATGGCTTTCACTTTAACAAAGTTCCTATTTATTGTGATTCACAATCAGCCATAGCCATATCCTGCAACCCGGTCCAACACTCCAAGACCAAGCACATCGCTGTCCGATTCCATTTCATAAAGGAGCATGTGGAAAGAAGAATGATCGAACTATATTTGATCAAGACGGACTACCAACTAGCCGACATCTTCACCAAAGCTCTTTCTCAAGAAAGATTTGAATTCTTGGTTCGTCGACTTGGTATGCGTAGTTCACTCCAGATGAACTTGAACGTCTTGCACATTCGCAATAACCTTGTATATATCTATCAGAAAATCAAAATACAAAAATATAAAACCTATAAAAACAAAATAAAAAAAATGAGAAAATCTTTCAAAAATACCAAAAATATTCTTCTTCGACATGTCTCTCAACATCGATAATATGGACGTACATAGAAATGTTGTTCAATAACGACACGGGTACGTACTTAAAGTTCGAATGAGAGTTCAAATGTTTTCAAAACATGTCTTTTCTATTTTCTTCTCATAATGGCTTATAGTCACATGTCAGACTATAACCCGGTATCCAAAGAAAGGAAAGTCTTTGACTTATCCTCAACAACGGGAAATTAATTTTTCTCGCTCATGGGCTTATACTAAAACATTCAAAGTTTTAAGCTCATGAACTCAAGGAAAATGTTCATTTATGTACATTTTTCCTCAACAACGGGAAATTCAGTTTTCTTGGTTCTGAGCACAATTCTTCAAGGTATTTCAAAACTGTGTGCTCATATACTCCCATATATTAATTACAAATTCTTTTCGAGGGGGAGTATAAAGATTTCATGAAAATTATTCTCTCCATGTTTCATCACTAGTTTCACAAAAATTTCAATCATGCAATTTTTGAGGGGGAGAATAGTGATAAAATGTTTCATCTTGGATAAGATCTTTGATTTAAGTGTTTTCTCTTCCTAATATGTGCAAAAATCTTTCCTTTATGATGCACATATGTAGGGGGAGCGTTTTTGGTGATAAGAGATTTTCACTGGTTACGATATCTATACCTTCAACACAATTATTCACGACGATATTGGTGTCAAAAGGTGGTTAGGTATTCGTCCTATGATCCTACCAGAACCGAAGGGATCTTCCCATGGACAATCCATTAGAACTTAGAAGTCCTTAGGAAAGATGGAGTAGTTGAGTGTACGGGAAAAATTCCGACTAATGACTTAAGCTAGCACTAGAACAATCACAACAAAGTGCTAGTTATGACGTCTTGGTAAGCATTGAAGGGGTTGAAGAATGAAAAAGAAATGTAAGATAAAGGGTGAAAAGAAATAGCCCTCCATACAACTTAGGCAGAAACCGGGTCAATACATCTACTATCAGAATCACGTTGATGATTTCTGGTATTGAAGACAAAGCATCATGGACCCAGTGATGCAAAGCACAACCCTTCCCAGCCTATTCAAGCTTCTCTCAAAAGAAGTTTGTTTTATTGTCACGGAGTTCAACTCATTTCTATCAACTTTCTCACTCCGAGATAGTAGATATTGAATAGGTGACAGTCTGCTCCAGCCTCCGATCACCAAATAAACGTGCACTTATAGAGTCTAGAGCCAACGAGATTCATCAAAAATCTCATTAGGACACTTATTCCATATATCAATTGTTGTTCATCTTTAGAACACAAGCGATAACTTAAAGAGTCCTACGCTCTATCCTTGTGGTATTGCTAGAACAATCAGAGTGATACTCTCTAGTATTCACAGTGATGAATGGAAATCCTTCCAGTGTTAACATCAAACAGCACTACGGTAGGTCATATGTAAGATTCTCTTGAATTAAACATATGCTAACTGGAAAGCAACAATGATTTGATTCTTAATTGATTCAAACTCGTTCCAGGTCTCTACGCAATATCTTTATGATCTTGCCAGAACATTCAGAGTAATACTTATTAGTACTTACAGTGACGAATGGAAATCCTTCCAGTGTCATCATCAAACAGCACTGTGGTAGGTAATGGTACAAGTGATTTTTCTATGGGTTCAATATTAAGTCTCGGAATCTCCTCGAATTGATCACAGCTCAAAGTGGAATGATTTGTTCTTAGTGACAAAAAGTGGGTTTGGTTTTCTATTCTACTAAAAAGGTAAATGCATGAAGTAAACAAAGATTTTAAACCAAAACAATTACTTAAATAAAACTTAGATTTAAATTAAACAGTTAAATGACAAAACAATAAAACAAACTTACTGAAAATATGGTGCTATCCGGAATAATAACCATGCGGAATATTTAAAGCTATGCGGAATAATGAAGTCTATGCGGAATAAAACACTACTCGGAATACTAGTCTATACGGAATAAGAATCCCTATGTGGAATAAATGCCTACTCGGAATAATGAGATCATGCGGAATAATAAGTCTTATGCGGAATAAACAACTCTACCCGGAATAATCATACTATGCGGAATAATGGAGCTATGCGGAATAATTGTCTATACGGAATAAATAATTCTATGCGGAAAAATCACCCTATGCGGAATATAGGACTACTCGGAATACTAGTCTATTCGGAATAAGAACACTTATGCGGAAAGTCAGGCTTACTCGGAATAAACTATTCTATGCGGAATAACTAAAAGTTTCGAATAAGAGAAAAGCCAAGAAGACTATTCGGAATATTTAAATATTCCGAATAAGGAAAAAGTGGAAGAGACTATGCGGAATAACTGGGAATGGAAGAACAGTAGTAGACGCAAGAACAAGGGAACACAAATTTTAACCAAATCGAGCCAAATGAACAAAAGGTTTGAACCAAACTAACCAATAATCATCTATTAACCATAAGGATCAAATCCCAATCATAAAAACACAAAATCAACAACTTTTTAAGATCAAAACTCAACTAAATAAGAACTTAAGAACTTTGAATAAAAAGATGATGATGAACTAGAGGAATGAAAAGATTAAATGAAAACTTGTACTGATGATTAAGATTCAGTAAACAAAATGAAGGATTAAACTTACAAGATTTAAGAACAAAAACAAGAATCAAAATCACCAAACACCCTAATGGTGTTGGTGATGCCTACGAACAGAAAGAGAGAAAAAAGGAATGGAAAAAAAACTGAATGAAAAGTGTGAAGGGAAATCTTAATATAGGTCTCCCTTTTGGTTGGTGAGTTGGCTTTCTCCCTATCTTCTTGTCTTCTCGTCTTTTCAGAAAAGTTGACGTTTTCGATTCTGATTCGGGATCTGTTGACGATTAAATTCAACTCGTCTTTTAATTTCTTCCTTTAATAGACTTGAGTTTCTTCGACATATGTAAATCTTCCATCTTTGGTCCTTTTCTTCGATAAATCTTCAAATAGGCCCATTGACTTCAAATCTTTTGCATCTCTTGGACAATAGACTTCGTCTTTAGTCTTTTTCCTTGATAAAACCCGTGCAATCCCATGTTTTCTTCAATATTCGTCTGGTTGGCTCTGAAAACACAATAAACACAAAAACCACGCATAATTCCAAACAAATGATATTAAACACGCGTTTTAGTCTTGTTTTAGTAAGAAATAAGTGGTAAAAGAATGGGTGTTTTCACACCTATCAAATCCCCTACACTTAACCATTGCCATGCCCTCATGCAATGCTTAGTGATAAAGCAAATTTACATTTTTCTCATAATCAATCAACCTTGGCCTCATTAACATACTACTAAACAAAAACTAAAGTATTAAGAGAAATTAAAACTTTAAAGTAAACAAAAGGATAGAATACCATTTTCACTTGAAAATAGCTATATGGAAATAACTTGCAAAGAGATCAATGACTTACATTAGGGCTTTGTTGTTCCTATTTAATCCATAACACAAGATTTAGAAGAGATATTTAGAGAGAGAAAGAGAAGAAAAGTAGAGAGAGAAACAAGAGAGATTTGGAAGGTTTATGTTTACTAGAGAGAGAAAGTAAAATGAACCAACACCCTCTTTCACATGTGAAAGAGGGTTATATACCCCACGGCTCTAAGGCCTTTGTGGGCTTCATCTTGGGCCGGGCTTGGCTTTGTTTTGGGCTTACGCCCCTAACTTATACAATATTAGCTTAAAGTCCAAGCCCGGTTTTCCCGACTAACCTATTACAATACAAGACCATTTAACGACTGAGATGACCTATTACATTCTTGTTCGACTATATAAAATATAGGGCTAACAATCTCCCCCAATGTATCGGTCATCTTAAAATGCTTAAAAAGCATAAGATGGTTGAGTGAATACATTCTTGTAGAGGAGATCTTCCTGCTTTGGTCTTGTATCTTGGTCTTGATCTTGTTTGTAACAGCTTTGTTCCTTCATGCTTTCGTGATCTTTATCTTGAGCCTTTGTCATTTGACTTTGAGTGCTTGAGATCTTCATCTGTACTCCTTGTGACTAAGATGACCTATTACATTCTTACATTCTTAGGTATCTTGATTATCGCCATCTTGTGCTCTTGTGACTTCTGAATCGACATCGGTATCACAGCTACGCCACCTTCTTGATATGCAGCAACATATATAGACACGGATGAAATGGCTTTGAACATTTCACCCTAACTCGGTAGCGTTTTACCTCCGGTCGGTGAAGACCGTTAAACGGTATTAAATACCGTACCTGTGATCAGATAGATTCGATTAAGAACCTCCTTGACAGGGTTTCCCGGCGGTAGTAGCCAGTTCTCTTTACTCGACCGTCTCAAAGCAGACTGCGAACGTAAAGAGTGAATCATAAGGATAAATTATCCGTCTGATTAGAGTCGTCAATTCAGATTTCCTGGAACAAGTTTGATTCTAAAAGAATCGTACCATTGTTGCTTTCCAGTTTGTCACAAGCTTGATTCATAGAGAATCTTGCGAGTTACCTACCGCAGTGCTGTTTGATGTTGACACTGGAAGGATTTCCATTCGTCACTGTGAACACTAATGAGTGTCGCTCTGAATGTTCTGGCAAGATCACATGGATTTTGCGAAGAAACCTGGAATCAAGTTTGAATCAATTAAGAATCCAAACTTAGTTGCTTTCCAGTTCTCACAAGTTTGATTAGTGTAGAATCGCACAAGTTACCTACCATGAGCTTGTTTGATGTTGGCTCAAGTAGGATTTCCATCTTCATTATGAATCGTATCACTCAGATGTTCTGGCAATATCACAAGGATAATGCGTAGGACTCGATTGTGTCCTATTGAGATGATAAATTGATCTCGTTTGGCTCTAGACTCAATAAGTGCACTTTGGTAATCGGAGGCTGGAGCAGACTGCCACCTTTTCAATATTAACTGACTCGGAGTGAGAAAGTCAATAGATACGTGTTGATCTCCGTGACAATGAGACAAGTTTCTTTTGAGAGAAACTCGAATGGCTGGGGAAGGGTTGTGCATCGCATCACTGGGTCCATGACACTTGTCTTCAAAAGATGTGTTAACCCGGTTTCTACCTAAGTTGCATAGAATATTCAACTCCTTCAATGCTTACCAATACGTCATCATTAGCACCTTGTTGTGATTGTTCTAGTGCTAACTTAAGTAATTGGTCCGCATTCAGCTTCATTCCACTCCATCTTTCCTAAGGACAACTATTTCTAGCTATGGAATGTCCTTGGGTAGATCCCTCCGGTTCTGGTTGGATCATAGGACTTAGTTTCCTATCCTAAACCACCTTTTGACTCCATCGTTCCGTCGTGGATAGTAGGTTGTTTTGGGTAAAGATCGTAACCATAAAACCATTGAAAACCATTCAAAGTGCTTGATAAAAATCAAAACTTTTAACACTTGAAAGTTTTACATTTCCGAAAAGCTCCCCCTACACACATGCATCGATATACGAAATAGTTTGGCATGTGAAGGAAAGAGTTGCACTTGAGTCTTTAAGATCACATGTTGCGATATATTACATTTTAATCACATTTTCTCCCCCTATCTCTAATATAAAAATATAATATTAGAGATACCAATTGATTAAAATATGACATTTTCCGAAAAATCGACGGGAGAGAAACATGTGTGCACGCATGAATCATGGAACATTTTCAGTCGGGTCGCTCCCCCTCAACAATATATGTGTGTCTTGAGACAAAATTTGACAAAATTTTAGAAAAACGACACCACAAAATATGTTGAGGTACGGAGAAGAGATGCCTTTTCCGATATACTATATTACATTTGACAATTTCATATCATTTTCGGAATGTGTTGGATACATAAAATATGACAATTTTAGAGATGTACCCAACAACATTTAAAGGCTTTATTTTAAAACGCTCCCCCTCAAAGATTGATCAAAATAACATATGACAATTTTGAGATATAAAAACCACTTATGAGGAAGGGAGTGTTGAACACACAATTTTGAAAGATTTAGGAAAACCTTTTGAGAAATTCTTGAAAAATTGTGTTCAACGGTTTTAAAATAATCAGGATAGAAGACTTCTCTTCCATTGATTAGGGAAAGCGCACTGAAACGTACACTCCCCTTTCGGGTCCGTTTTTCATGAGCTCAAAACTTTGATTGTTTTGTGACAAGCTCATGACCGAGAAAAATAAATTTCCCGTTGTGAGGGATAAGTTATCATCCGTGATAAACTTTCCTTAAGTTGAAGTTCGAGTTCTAAGCTGACATTTACTTAGAAATCGTTTTTCATGAACTTAAAAACTTTGAATGTTTTTATGAGAAGCTCATGACCGAGAAATATGAATTTCTCGTTGAGAAGGATAAGTTATCGTCCGAGATAAACTTTCCTTAGTTGAGGTCCGAGTTCTAAGCTGTGATGCGCCTAGAAGTCATTATGAGAGAATATCAAGCAGCTTCATTTTCCAAAACCTCCAAGTCTTCTGGAGTCATATACTTCATACCAAGACGGCCAACGAGATACGCAAACCTATCTTTCGATAGAGCTTTTGTAAACAAGTCTGCCAGTTGGTACTCAGTTCTGACAAAGTATAATTCCACGATGCCACGTTCCACTTGTTCCTTGAAGAAGTGATATCTGACGTCGATGTGCTTGGTGCGAGAGTGCTGAACCGGATTGCAAGATATGGCTATGGCCGACTTTGAGTCACAATACATAGGTATTTTATCAAAGTGGAAGCCATAATCCGTGAGTTGAGTTCTCATCCAGAGGACTTGAGCACAACACGCGGATAGAGCCACATATTCTGCTTCAGCTGATGAGAGCGAGGTGCAATCCTGCTTCTTTGACGACCAGCTGACAAGCTTGTCTTCCCCTAGAAATTGTATGCTACCAGAAGTGCTTTTTCGACTATCAAGACAACCTGCGTGATCAGAATCTGAAAAAGCTGTTAGATGAAAACCGGTTTCCCTCGGATACCAGAGTCCCATGTGAATGGTATTCTTAAGGTACCGAAAGATCCGTTTAACCTCTTTGAGGTGCTTTTGAGTAGGTCTGGCTTGATATCGTGCACAATAGCATGTGGCATGATGAATATCAGGCCTGCTGGCTGTAAGGTACATAAGTGACCCGATCATACTGCGATATCGCGTTTGATCTACGGGATATGAGTACAAGTCAGCGTCTAGGGATGTGGTCGATAATGGTGTACCAACGCGAGCACATGAGGTCATACCATGATTTTTAAGTATCTCTTGAGCATACTTAGCTTGGTTAATGAAGATACCACGTGGGGATTGATGAATCTGGAGGCCTAAAAAGAATTTTAGCTCCCCCATCATTGACATTTCAAATCTGCTGTGCATTAATTTTTCAAAACGTTTTGAAAGTTTTGGGTTCGTAGAACCAAAAATAATGTCATCAACATAAATTTGCACCAGCATTATGTCATCCCCATATTTATTAGTAAAGAGAGTAGGATCAATAGAACCTTTGGAGAATCCTTTGGACACCAAGAAGTTTGAAAGTTCTTCGTATCATGCCCTTGGAGCTTGTTTAAGTCCATATACAGCCTTTTTGAGACGATAGACTTTGTCAGGGTGATGAGGATCGATGAATCCTTCCGGCTGATTCACATACACTTGTTCCTTCAAATGACCGTTGAGAAAAGCAGTTTTAACGTCCATCTGAAAAACCGTGAAGCCCTTATGTGCAGCATAAGCAAGGAATATCTTGACTGCTTCCAAACGAGCAACTGGAGCGAATGATTCATCGAAATCTATCCCTTCTTGTTGACGATACCCCTTAACCACAAGACGAGATTTGTTTTTGATGATGGTTTGTTCTTCATCCAGTTTGTTTTTCCAGATCCATTTGAAATCTAAAATTGACATTCCATAGGGCCGGTCAACAAGTTCCCAAACATTTAGGCATTCAAACTGATGAATTTCGTCTTGCATTGATTCAATCCACGCATGATCAGTCATGGCTTGTTTGATGTTTGTTGGTACAGTTGAACTCACGGTGAGTGCATACATACACACATCGCCATCGGTTTCGAGTTGTCTGCGTGTTCGAACCGGTTGTGAAGGATTTCCAATGACTTGCTCCAATGGATGATCACGTGTCCAATGGTGAGTGGATGGATATGGTTGGTAGAATGTATGCATGTTGGACGGATCAACATGTTGAGTAGAAGACTCTCCGACTTCGTGTACCGGTGTACCGAACGGATTGATAAATTCTTCATCGTCAGGTTGTGCATCGGCTGCTTGATTGTTGTTACCTCCTTCAGCATTGACAGTTGGTGATGTTGGTTGTATGACTGTTTCTGGAGTTTGTTGAGTATCTAATGGAATATTCTCTTGAGCAACGGTTGCTGAAGTAGAGGCAGTTGTGTCTTTTTGACTTTGTTCGGGTGCATCAGTAGTATTGACAGCGGAAGGCTTTGACACAACTTGATTGTTTCCATAGTAATATTCATCAAACATTGGATCATATAAGTCAACCAACTCATTCATATGTGTCGTATCCGTCGATTCTGCTGTGGGAGTACTTTGTTGACATTCTTGCACGGGACGTACACTGTTGTGTGTAGGTGCCATTGTTGGACATTGAGGAGCGGGACTTGAGCTGTTGTGATCAAGTACCATGTGTGGCAATTCGTCAAAGTTCACATGAATTGTTTCGACAATAATCTTTGTTCTCTTGTTATAGACTCGATATCCTTTCGACAATGTAGCATACCCCACAAAAATACATGCATCACCTTTTTCTTTCATCTTGTCGAGATTTTCACCGTCTTTAAGGATGTAGCATAAAGATCCAAATACGTGAAAGAATTTGACAGTAGGTTTCCTGCCATTGATGATGTGGTAAGGTGTCTTTTCATGTCTAGGGATGACGAGAGAACGATTCTGAGTATAACAGGCAGTTGCAATTGCTTCAGCCCAGAAGAATAGCGGTAATTTTGGAGCAGAAAGCATTGTTCGAGCAGCCTCAACCAAAGTACGGTTCCGTCTTTCGACAATGCCGTTTTGTTCAGGAGTTCGAGCAATAGACGTTTGATGTTCGATGCCTTCTTCTTGAAAGTAAGATTGCAAGTTCTTGTTCAAAAATTCAGTACCCCTATCCGTTCTTACGGTTAAGACTTGAGCTTGAAGATTTCGTTGTATCATCTTGAGAAAGTTTTTAAGAACCTCTGGTGTTTCATCTTTGGACCTTAAGAAGAAAGTCCATGTGTATCTAGAGTAATCATCAACAATCACGAGAATATACTTTTTCCCGTTAATACTCTCTACACGCATGGGACCGCATAAATCCATGTGTAGAAGTTCTAATCGTCCTTTTGAGCTTGGGGTAGTCTTTGATTTGAAAGACTTCCGTTTTGCTTTCCCCAACTCACAAGAAGAACAAAGATGGTCTTTGACGAATTTCAACTTAGGAAGACCGGTCACAATATCATTCTTAGAAAGCAAGTTGATTGTGTCAAAGTTGAGATGTGACAATCGTTGATGCCATAACCATGCTTGAGATGATGAAGCTTTAGCCATTAAGCATATTGGATTTGTTGAAGATGTGTCTTGAAGAGTTACTGTGTAGAGATCAGAACCACGAGAACCTGTAAGAAGGTCATTCCCATCGTAGTCTCTAACATAGCAAGTAGATTTCCGAAAAGCCACTTCTAAATCCGCATCACAAAATTGACCAACCGAGAATAAATTGTGATTCAGTCCCTCGACGTAATAAACCCGTTTTATAGTGATATTCCCTTGAACCAAGTCTCCATATCCGAGTATCGGTGCAAATTGATCATTTCCAAACCGTACCATACCCATAAACTTCTCCACGAAGTTAATGAGAAGCTTGAGATTGCCCGTCATGTGCTTTGTGCACCCGGAGTCCATTATGAATAGGATGAGTTCGACGAGCTGCAGAAGAGTTAGAAGACAATGTAGCATTTGACAAATAGGAGCCCTTGATAGAAACGGGTTCCAAAATAGTAGTGGACCTAGATTCTAAAGGCAAGCTAACATTCATAGACCCAATTAGAATGGGGGTTGTCTTAGGTACCCATTTGTATCCGGGTGGTGTAAATCTTGAATACCCCCGTGTACATGTCCTAATCATGTTCTCATAAAGCTTCTTTAACCTGCTTTGTTTACGTAGAGTAGTGGATTCTAACGCACTTAGTTTCTTAAGTGGTTGCTCAGTGGATTGGTTCAAAGTTCTTGTGGGTTTACTAGTACTAGTGGGCATACGAATAGGCTTCCTAGTTCTAGTATTCACGCCATTATAATTAAGAGCACAAGCATCATGATTGAAAGTACGAACACATTTGCCACATTCAACACAAACAAATTCAACATTCGAGGTCTTAGCGTTTAAACTATCATTACATGCAGTTACAGACGTTTTATTCTTAGAAAACTTAAAATTCCTACGGTGATCTTCTACTTCATTCTTCTTCCCTTGACTATTGTTAGGCATGACTCTATCTTCAACTCTAGTGCTCTTAAGCTGTGGTCCGCTAACACTAGTAGTGGGATTTACTCCTGTAGAAGAAGACACACGTTGATTAGTTTTCCTAGTATTCGGAGGTAACTGCGTTGTTCCAGTTTGAGTGGACCTAGTGTTCATCTTATACATTCCAGGTGCTATCACATTAGTGCTCTTATCATTTCCTATCTTAGGCAAAGTCTGTGGGAATTGTCCCAAAATAGATGTTTTAGGGCATTTAACCGCATTCGGTTGACGAACGGTGGATGGTTTACCCAAAACAGTCTTTCCTTTGATTTTCTCAATGAGTTTCTGTAACTCACTTATGGCTATGTCCCTTTCTTTTAGCTGAGCTTTCAAATCATTTATTTCGGAATCTTTCTCATTCAGTAGACGAAACGAAGAAGCTGACATTTCTTGACACTTTTTATGATTATGAGATTTTTCACCTTTTTGTAAAGCAAGTTCAAGAGAAATGGAGTGTTTCTCAAGTTGAGAAAAGCTTTTCGAAAGTTTGTTATATGACTGAATTTGTTTTGAAAGCTCTACTTCAAGATTGCGACATTTCTCGTCTGATTCTGACACTAGACATGCTACATGACAATATTGATCAAGATCGGTATACACACCAAGTATAGCATTCATATGGTCAGCATAAAAGTATTCCTTAGAAATTCGATCAATTTCGTTAGAAAGTTGGTGTTCTTGTGTCTTTAATTTAATTTGAAGAAAATCAACTTCATCTTCAAGAGATTTGACATAGCTTAAATCAGTTAACATTTCCTCAGTGAGAGCATTATAAAACATTTCCACATTTTTTGAAAGATCATCAATGGTTGGAACAATGCATTGTTGAATGACGACTTCTACTTGTGGGTTAGGTTTAATATTCCAAATGGTATCCCTAGAAACTTTTTCATAGTCGACGACACCTTTGTACAAATTTAAAACCCCTTGTTTTATAAACTCAAATTGCTGAACACTTTTGCTTTTCACATCCCATTTACGTTTTTCATCCAAAATTCGCTTTTCTAACAAAATTGATTGCTTTTTGAAACTCCTTTTTAAAGAAACTTTCTTTTGTGGTTCATCACTTGGTGGTGGAACACTATTATACATATTTTGTTCTTTTGAAAGTTCTTTTTGAGGGACAAACTTAATATGATTGTTAGAATCAGAAAGGTTTATTAAATCACTTAAGTTTGATCGACTTTCTTCTTGTTGACGAATGATTTCGTCGCAGTCAGGGGAAAGCATAAGAGCAAGATTATCAACATAACAAACGATATCATAAAGATCAGGCTTGGTACTTTGAGCTTTCTTGAGATATTCAGGCTTGACAAAACTCGTTTTCATATTTCTATTGAGCATATTCATAGTTTGAATAGACTGACCTGTTTTGTAAACAATGTTGTTTAACGTGTCGACTCTCTTTTCCAAAGCAAGAATTTTTTCAATATCCTTTTCTTCACGAGTTTTATAAAGCTCAGTTTGTTCTTTGTTAATCGACTCTAATTCAGTAATTTGGAGTTTATGTAGCAGCAGTTGTTCTTCAAGTTCTGATATCTTCTGTTGTGACATATGAATTTCGTGTGTTACTTCAGAACAATATTGTTCGTTGAGCACCTTACGTTCATATACCAAACCATTAGCTATTGCAACTCGTCGATCAGCTTCTTTTACATAATCACACTCTTTAAGCCTGTCTATCTCCTCGGCTAAGGATGTGTTTGCTTGCTTCAAACGTTTATTAGCATCTTTGTTTTCCTCAATTTCATGTTTTAAAGAATCAATTATAGACGCAAGCAAATCACGGTCCTCATCCGAGTCAGTATCCTGAGCAGCATTACCGTCATCATTACACATATGCTGTGAATCCGTAGAGATATTGCTATCCTCCGTGTCCATTACATATGTGTCATTGATGCTTTCGGGTTGCTCAGGATGCCGTCGTTCATTAGCAAACACATTATAGTTATCATTTGTTGGTACCTTTTCAATTGGCTCAGTATCAAAAATAGGTCCAGAAGTATCAGCAGTCTCTGGAAGCACTTCTTGAATCTTTGCCATGTACACATAATGTGCCTCTAGCTCTTGATCATCGGCTTCATCATCAGTGTCATCACACCAGTCAACTTCATCTGCTGTGAGTGGAATTCCTGCTTCTTCTTTCTTACACAGCAGCATCTTTTCCTTGTGATACCTTGAGTCCTTAACCCGTTTTGGTTTCTTGCATTCCCTAGCCATGTGCCCAAATCCCTTACAGTTGAAGCATTGAATCCCAGTCTTCTGCACAACCGGAGTGCCTACAGTATCTCTAGCCCCAACTTGATTCGGCATCCTCTGATTATCATACCTAGCATCATGATCATACCTAGGTGCATGATCAACTTCCTTATATCTTGCATTGGATGATGATCTGAGGTTGTTGTTGGTAGGTTTGTAGATCTTCTTATAAGTTGTGGTGAGTAAAGACATGAGTTCTTCAATCTTCTTGTCCCTTGAAGTTTGTTCATCATCACTGTCTCCATCTGACTCAGTGTCATACTTTGGAGGTGGAGTGGGGACAATTGCTTTTGCTTTGTGCTTAGCAGCAGCTAGAGGTTTGGTGGATGAGCTTGATGACTTCGAGGAATGAGTAGGTGGTTGTTGACGAGGAACGGGTTTTGTTGAAGTAGCAGCCACAAAGGCAATAGAATTAGCAGACCGTTCTGCCTTTTCAGCCCTTAGTTCATTCACTTCATTCTGATGTTGTTTCAAGATATCATAAAGTTTGTGGTAAGATATAGTCTTGATATCCTCCCTTTGTTTGACCAAAGTCACAAACCTTTGCCATTCCGGTTTGAGTTGAAGTAAGAACTGGACATTGGCATGATGATTGGAGATGGTGCACTGATTTCTGACAAGCTCATTCATCATTTTGTAAAATCTCGAGTAATATGAGTCAATGGATTCACCATCTTCAGATGTGAATTTTCCAAACTCCCAAAGTAGATTAGTCTCGAGATCTTGAACATTGATCGACTCACCTTGCTTCAATCGATGAATTGCATTCCACATTTCCATAGCATTAGGACATGCATCAACTGTGGAATAGATATCGTTATCAATTCCAGTGAGTCTGAAGTTTACAGCATCAGCTTCAGCTTGGAGGAGTTTCTTTTTCTCAGCAGAACATGTGTCAAAATCCTCCATAGCTCGTATAGTTGATGAAGTACCATCCTCTGCCTGTGTGGTAATTGGTCTGAATTCATAAACTGGAGGTGGATTCTCAAGGCAGTGACGAAGAGCAGTTCGGTTTTCTTTTCCGTCGAGAAATCTGAGAAAACGAGATCTCCATTGAACGTAGCAACCGGCAGTGAGCACAGGTGGATTACCGTTGCCACCTTGTTCCAAATGAATTTGATTAGCAGTTGCAATGTTGATGTTGTTGTTAGACATGGTGAATACTTGTGAATGAATTGCAGATCTTAGTGGATTTGTTGTGATGATGTGTGGTTAAAATTGAAATTCCGAAATTTCCAGAAAAAAAAATTTTCTCAGTCCGACAATAAATTCCTCAGTCTGACAAAACGGTAAGCCGAAAAATTTTGTATCGCCAAATTTTGAATTTGAGTTAGAAATAGCCAAAAACTAATAGGGAAAAAATTTGATTTTACTTGACCTAAATTTTGTATCGCCAATTTTTTTTTTTTTTTTTTTTGATCTTCGTGTAAACGATGTTCCTAAACTAGTCTAGATAGTGGCTAAGTCTAAAAATTACTCAAACAAAATATCCGTCGGAATGCCCATCGGAATAACCTTGTCGGAATGACCAATCGGAATGTCAAATCGGAATACCCAATCGGAATGTCCAAATTGGAATACTAATTGGAATACCCTAATCGGAATGTCAAATCGGAATGACCAATCGGAATGTCAATCGGAATGACCAATCGGAATGTTCAAATTGGAATGACCAATCGGAATGTCAATCGGAATGACCAATCGGAATGTCCAAATGGAATGTTAAATCGGAATGTCCAATCGGAATGACCAATCGGAATGTATAAACCCTATTCCGATTACACCAATCGGAATAACTGTAAGCCCTTTTCTGATGATCTGATCGGAATAATTCCCACTTTTCTCGGACAAAACTCAACCAATTCGTGATTTTAAGCCAAAAAATGATCAAAACACCCAAAAATTTTGTGTTTTTAGCCAAGGTAACAATACCAAATCTCTACCACAACTATGTAGAAGATTTGTATCAAGAAATAACCATAAAAAACACAAGAAAAAATTTTTGGACGTGATATATAGATCAAAATGACCACGAAAAATCAAGAACACACCACACTAATCTTCAATCACCTATCCACTATAGGGTCTTGATACCAAATGTTGTTCCTATTTAATCCATAACACAAGATTTAGAAGAGATATTTAGAGAGAGAAAGAGAAGAAAAGTAGAGAGAGAAACAAGAGAGATTTGGAAGGTTTATGTTTACTAGAGAGAGAAACTAAAATGAACCAACACCCTCTTTCACATGTGAAAGAGGGTTATATACCCCACGGCTCTAAGGCCTTTGGGGGCTTCATCTTGGGCCGGGCTTGGCTTTGTTTTGGGCTTACGCCCCTAACTTATACAATATTAGCTTAAAGTCCAAGTCCGGTTTTCCCGACTAACCTATTACAATACAAGACCATTTAACGACTGAGATGACCTATTACATTCTTGTTCGACTATATAAAATATAGGGCTAACAGGCTTTGGTGCTGCGAAGATTTATCACCCTCAAGTTTCACGTTCCCCAAACTAAGCTTAAAAACGAGATCATTGTTATTATAAGTTAGCAAATCAAACACTTACACACATGGCTTAATTAAATGCTTAAACTCCCTTATTCCTAGAGGTATCTCTTATATTTTATTTTTGTCTTAGAATGATCATGAAGATGCATTTTTGGACTTATTTCGATAGTTTATTTAGGCTGAAAGCAAAGTAGGACGATTTGATCAATAGTTAACTAAAGGACAAAATCTCTTAAAACTGCTTCTCGGGATATCAAAAAGTTCATATCTTGGCATAACTCGGTTCACGATTTGAGACCTTTCTCGGGCCGATATTTGGCATGTACTTCATACTTCATTTCTTCGAGAGACGTTCTTGAGATAATGGTCTTCTCTTCGTTAATAGAGTTTCTTCACTTGGAGACTTTTGAGGGGTACTCCAACTTTGTTGAACACGACTTCATGATTATTTCTTCAATCTCTAATTGGGATTTTGAGATACAACGATCCGCCTCCTTTTCGGACTTGGATCTATTTATCCTCATACCTTGTTAGGGTCTTTTCGGATAGACTTCTCCATGATCTTTATGGGAGTTGATTGCTTTTCGTCGTGAGTCTTGATCCTTCATATTGATTTTGGGAATAATGCTTTTCACATCACTTTGGATCTTCAGCAATAAAATGGAATCCTCATGCCTTGTTAGGGCCTTTTCGGACTCGCCAATCTTCGCGCCCCGCTTCATAAGTTATGCCTTGGCTATGAACTCTTATCATTACCGAGCAACTTTTAAACGATCTTGGGCTAGAAGCTAAGTAACTTTTCAAATCATACGACCTTACTTATTGCAGATAAATTATTAGCAAGTGATGGGAGAATAGGCAAATAATTACACCAAGTGAGCTTGTGCAAGAATACCGACTTATAATTGACTCTATCATTTCTCGTCCTCCACAATTTAAAATCTCAAGTAATGAGACTCGTGGATACTTAGCCTAATAAACCAATTAAGGTCTACATGGTTAAGGATACTAGCTAGAACAAACTTGGACAAGTCTATTCGGGTTGAGTCAAAATAATCGCAACGGGCCTAATATGTCAAAGATTTCAAAACTAGCTACACCACTTTATTAATATTTTTGACTTTATTGCGGGATATATACATATGAAAGCAACGATAAAAATTTAAAAATTACGACTAAACGGCCAAAGTTAATTAAAAATTTGAAAAATGTTGAAAAAGATGATTTTCCGGTTAAATGAAGGCATTTTCATGGAAAAGTCCACTTAAAACTTCGATAGAAGTCCCCCTACACTTAAGATAAACATTGTCCTCAATGTTTAAGCATGTGGGAAAAGTCTCCCCTACACTTATGACATTGTGCACGTTGGTTAAATCAAGTTAAGGAAGAGACGACTAAAGTGATCAATTTCAAATGTGAGTATGAAGAAAATTGAATCACGATAGTTGAGAGATAGAACCGGATTTCGGATAAGACGGGAGCACGGTTCTTCAAAGGTTCCAACAGTGCATTCATCCCTGTAATCACATCACCACACAAAGACAAACACCTATATAGGTCCCCCTACACTTGGGAGGTTAAAGCGTAAAAGGATAGATACTCGGGCTGCCTCCCGAGGAGCGCTTGTTTTTGATAACCGAGTCATGAGCCTGACTCGACCCAAAATTAGTTCATGGGGAACGTGGTGAGGGATGGAATCATCTCATGAGAGATGTCCTCACCAAAGTAAAACTTTACTCGTTGGCCATTCACCTTAAAATTAGGTCCATTAGGTTGAGCGAGCTCGAGAGTACCATATGGAAAAATTTGGGCAATGGTGAATGGGCCGGACCAACGAGATTTCAGCTTTCCCGAAAAGATTTTCAACCGAGAGTTAAAGAGCAAAACTTTTTCTCCAACTTGGAACTCTCGGTTCTTAATCTTAGAGTCGTGAATGAGCTTAGTCTTTTCCTTATAGATCAAAGAATTTTCATAAGCATCATTACGGAGTTCATTCAGCTCATTGAGTTGGATCTTGCGTAGGTCACCGGCTTTGTGGATATCAAAATTAGCCCACTTCAAGGCCCAGTAAGCCTTGTGCTCCAACTCAATGGGGAGGTGGCACGCGTTCCCGTACACGAGACGATATGGTGTATAACCAATCGGAGTCTTGTATGCGGTACGAAAAGCCCACAAAGCATCATCAAGTTTATCAGCCCATGAGGCACGATGCTCTCCCACGGTTCTTTCTAGAATTTGCTTTAATCCTCGGTTAGAGATTTCAGCCTGGCCATTAGTTTGTGGGTGGTAGGCGGTGGAGAGACGATGATTTACACCGTACTTAGCCATGACTCTAGCAAATTGGTCATTGCAAAAATGAGTCCCGCGATCACTAATAATGGCACGAGGCACACCGAATATAGCGAATAGCGACTTCAAAAAGTTACAAACCACCCTTGCGTCATTAGTAGGTAAAGCTTTGGCTTCAACCCACTTTGAAACGTAGTCAACGGCTACAAGGATGTATTTGTTTCCTTTAGAGGAAGGGAATGGCCCCATAAAGTCGATACCCCAAACATCAAAGATTTCACATTCTTGTATGAAATTTTGAGGCATCTCGTCTTTATGTGTGATCTTGCCTTGTTTTTGGCAAGCATCACAATGTTTAACCATCTCGTGAGCATCACGGTAAATGGTGGGCCAATAAAATCCCGATTCAAACACTTTTTTGGCGGTGTAGTTGGGACCAAAGTGACCACCGGTGGGTCCTTTGTGGCAAGCGTCAAGGATTTCTAAAGCTGTCGGTCCATCAACACATCGGCGAATAATCAAGTCAGCACATTGCTTGAATAGATACGGGTCATCCCAAAAGTAAGTCTTAATGTCGTTAAAGAACTTCTTCTTTTTCTGGGATGTTAACCCGTCAACGAGAATTCCACCCGCCAAGTAGTTTGCAATGTCCGCAAACCACGGGGTTTCATCAGCAGTCAAGTTGATAGACATTAAGGTCTCCAAGGGAAAAGAATCATTGATTTCTTTGTTCGGGTGATTCTCTTGGTAAGGATCCTCAAGTTTACTGAGATGATCCGCGGCTAGGTTTTCAGCTCCTTTTTTATCGCGAATTTCGATTTTAAATTCTTGAAGTAGCAAAACCCAGCGAAGAAGTCTTGGTTTGGAATCTTGTTTAGTTAGCAAGTACTTCAACGCGGAATGATCGGTATAAACGATTGTGGTGGAAAGGACAAGATAGGGGCGGAACTTTTCAAAGGCATAGACAACAGCTAAAAGCTCTTTTTCGGTTGTCGTTTAATGCAATTGAGCCCCCGTCATTGTCTTGCTAGCGTAATGGATCGGTTGGAAGTGTTTATTCACTCTTTGGCCCAAAACCGCACCAATAGCAAAGTCGCTAGCATCGCACATCAACTCGAAGGGAAGCTCCCGATTAGGGGTAACCAAGACGGGTGCCTTAGTTAGCTTATCCTTAAGCAAGTTGAAGGCTTCAAGACACTCATTGGAAAAGATAAAAGGAGTATCTTTTTCCAAGAGGTAGGTCATCGGGCGAGCGATTTGAGAAAAATCTTTGATGAATCGACGGTAGAAGCCCGCATGACCCAGGAAACTTCTCACACCCTTCACGGTTGAAGGTGGAGGCAACTTAGCGATAACATCGACTTTAGCACGGTCTACTTCAAGACCGGCTTTGGAGATCTTGTGTCCTAGCACGATGCCCTCTTTTACCATGAAATGGCATTTTTCCCAATTAAGAACAAGGCGAGTGTCTTCACACCGCTTAAGCATACGTTCTAAACTGGCAAGGCAAGCAGAGAAAGAATCGCCATAAACCGAGAAATCATCCATGAATACTTCCATAGTGTCTTCCACCATGTCATGGAAGATAGCCATCATACACCTTTGGAACGTCCCAGGAGCATTACATAAACCAAAAGGCATGCGTTTGTAAGCAAATGTTCCGTAGGGACAAGTGAATGTGGTCTTTTCTTGGTCTTTGGGATCGATGGGAATTTGAAAATACCCGGAGAAACCGTCTAAAAAGCAGTAATAATCATTACCAGCTAGACGCTCGAGCATTTGATCCATGAAGGGAAGAGGAAAGTGATATTTTCTCGTGGCATCATTGAGTTTGCGATAATCAATACAAACTCTCCACCCAGTAATGAGACGAGTGGGAATCAACTCGTTGTGTTCATTGGAAACAACGGTTATTCCGCCCTTCTTGGGCACACAATGGACGGGACTTACCCATGGCGAATCCGAGATAGGGTAAATCAAACCGGCATCTAGAAGTTTGATAACCTCTTGTTTGATAACGTCGTGAATGCGAGGATTAACCCTTCTTTGGCTCTGGATTGCGGGTTTAAAGTCATCTTCCATGAGAATCTTGTGAGTACAAAAGTTCGGATCAATTCCGCGGATATCGGAAATTTTCCAAGCAATTGCCTTCTTATGATCTTTAACCACGGCGATGAGGCGAGATTTTTCTTCTTCTTTCAAGTCCTTAGCAATGATGACAGGCGACTTCTTATTTTCGTCAAGGAACACGTACTCGAGATGGGGTGGCAACTCCTTAAGTTCTAAATCCGGGGGATTTTCGATGGAAGGCGTTTTCAAAGTCGGAGCATCGATAGCAATAACCGTGGGAGATGGTGGAGCAATTATGTCTTCTTTAAGAAGGTTCTCAATGGGGCGAAGATCTTCATCCCAATCGGTGGGAGAATCGGCATGTTCTAAGTTCACATCTCCCATGGTGGCTTCCAAATCTTTCCAAAGGAAATCACTTTCTCCAAATAGAGATAGTGATGAATCGATAGAGGAAACGGGTCTCAACATTGGGAAGAGAGGTAGGAATACTTTTGCAAGCATCTTTGAAGTGTTCTTCACAAGCCTCATCAAGAACGTCAATACAATTAACACTCTCGTTAGAATAAGGCTGTTTAGACAACTTTCCCATGTTGAAAACGATTTTATCGTCACCCACTGTCATGATAAGCTCACCGGCTTCAACATCAATGAGAGTGCGACCGGTCCTCAGGAATGGACGACCAATAATTAATGGCACACGAGGGTCCATCTCGTAGTCGACGACGACGAAATCGGCAGGAAAAGTGAATTTTTCGACTCCTACAAAGACGTCTTCGGCTATCCCCACTGGATAAGCAACCGTACGGTTAGCTAATTCCAAAGTCATTTTGGTGGGGACAAGCTCAGGGAGAGATAATTGCTTCCAAACGCTTAGAGGCATTAAATTATTACTGGCACCTAGATCGGCTAGGGCCATGCAATTCTCTACTCCTGGGAAGTTACAAGGGATTAAGAAACGACCCGGATCACCAAGCTTAGTTGGCAATTTCCTTAAGAGCACTGCAGAGCAATTCTCATTAAGTTGGGTGTTAGCAATATCAAGAAGCTTCTCCTTGTCGCTAAGAAGATCTTTGAACATCTTCGCATACTTGGGCATGTGAGCGAGAGCCTCAGCGAAGGAGATGTTGAAATTCAATTGTTTAAACATTTTTAGAAAGTTCGAAACTTGAATATCATCCTTGCTTTTGAGCTTCTCTTTCCTCAACCTTGAGGGATAAGGTATATCGGAAGAAGAAGAAGTCTTTGGGATCGAAGGATCACTCACATCCTTGGGTGGAGGAGGGGTAGAAGTAAGAGGCGGAGAAATTGGGGAAGTAGAAGGATGAGAATTAGGAGCAGGTGACTCGTTCTCCTTAGTCACAATCACTGGTGGAGGTATAGGAAGCTCGGGTTCCTTGGTACCTTTGTCACTACGAGTGGTGATTGCTTTCATCTCCCCTCTTGGATTCACAACGGTGTTACTCGGCAGAGTACCCGAAGAAGAGGGTTGATTACCTTGGAATAAACTAGCCATCATGTTCTTTAAGTCATTCGTTTGACTATCCAAAGTGTTTCTCATATTAGCTCTCAGATCGTTCCCTTGTTTCACCAGGTCTGCTTTCAAGTTGAGCACTTCTCGTTGGAGATTGTCCACGATCACATCATTAGTCCTCATGTAGGTTCCAATGTCTTGGTGTAATGCGGTGGGTTGGTTGGGAGGAGCATTGTATGCGGGTGGTTAATAAGCAGGTTGCTGGTAAACTTGGTTGTTTCTTTGAGGTGGATGTGGTTGTTTGTGAGGTGGTATGTATGGTCCACGAGGTTGTTGTTGTTGAGGAGGGTGGTTGAGGTTTTTTTGTTGGTTTGGGTTGTTAGGAGTAAAAGCGGGTGGTGAGAGATAGTTGTTTGAGCGGTAGCTAAGCAGGTTACGGTCACCTTGAGGACGAGCTTGATAAGCTGTCGGAGGATAGGTACCGTATGCTGCATTCACATTCTCAGAAGGGTAGTCTTGGGTGGCGGTACAAGTGGTGTAAGAGTGAGGACCCCCGCATATCTCACATGGTTGGCTAACAGCATTGACTTGAGCGTCTTGAGCGGTTTTAGCATTGATGTTGTTGGTGTTGTTGGCGGTGTGGGTAACAAGCGATTCAAGAAGCGTAGTAATTTTGTCAAGTCGCTTGTCGCTGTCACTAGTACTAGCACTAGCAACATTGGTCCGAACACTCTTTGTTTGCACACGAGACTTATTTTCAATAATATCCCAAGCGGCATTAGAAGTCTTAGCCAAAATATTACCCCCCGAGGCACTGTTTAGTGAATCTTGGTCATTCATGCTTAAACCATTATAAAAAGTGTTAATTTGGTGCACTTTGGTAAAACCATGTTGTGGGCATTTTCTTAAAAGATCTTTGAAACGATCCCAAGATTCACTAAAAGACTCATCGTACTTTTGTTCAAAATTGATAATTTCATTCCGCAAAGCGGTAGTACGAGAGGGTGGGAAAAAGTAGTTGATAAATTTGGTCTCCAAATCCGTCCACGTAAGAATACTCTGTGGCGGTTCCTTAGCAAGCCAATGCCAGGCTTGTCCCTCTAAAGAAAAGGGAAAAAGTTGTAAACGGATTACCTCTTGTGGAACACCATTGAATTTGACCGTATTAGTGAGTTGCAAGAATCTCTTGATGTGGTCATGTGGATCATCAATGGTACGCCCCAAGAATGGTTGAGCAGAGACCATCTGGATAAAGCCGGATTTGAGCTCAAAGTTGTTGGCTGCAATCGCGGGTATGACAATTGGATCATCGTTACCATCTACATGTGCTTGCAGAAGTTCAATCATCGGGCGATTATCCGGTAGAGGCTCATTGTTGTTGTTATTATTGTTTTGAGGTGGGTTATTGTTGTTATTGTTTTGAGGTCGGTTATTGTTGTTGTTTTGTACATCGGCCATGTCTAATTCTTCGAGAGGCTCGGGCTCTTGATAAGACGTTGATCGTGTACGCATGCACCTGCAAAAGAACTAACAAGGCAAAAACAAAGCAAAAATATTTTTGGTTTTTATGTTTTTTAATTTTTAGGTTTTTTGAAAAAAAAATTTTTTTTGTGTTTTTGAAATTTTTTATGAAAAAGTAACGTTCACGGCGAACGGATCCCGAAATCCAAGTTCTCACAAAAAACTGTTGATCTTAACGAGAAGAGCCGGCAGCGGCGCCATTTGGTACAAGTGATTTTGCTATGGGTTCAATATTAAGTCTCGGAATCTCCTCGAATTGATCACAGCTCAAAGTGGAATGATTTGTTCTTGGTGACAAAAAGTGGGTTTGGTTTTCTATTCTACTAAAAAGGTAAATGCATGAAGTAAATAAAGATTTTAAACCAAAACAATTACTTAAATAAAACTTAGATTTAAATTAAACAGTTAAATGACAAAACAATAAAACAAACTTACTGAAAATATGGTGTTATCCGGAATAATGACCATGCGGAATATTTAAAGCTATGCGGAATAATGAAGTCTATGCGGAATAAAACACTACTCGGAATACTAGTCTATACGGAATAAGAATCCCTATGCGGAATAAATGCCTACTCGGAATAATGAGATCATGCGGAATAATAAGTCTTATGCGGAATAAACAACTCTACCCGGAATAATCATACTATGCGGAATAATGGAGCTATGCGGAATAATGGTCTATACGGAATAAATAAGTCTATGCGGAAAAATCACCCTATGCGGAATATAGGACTACTCGGAATACTAGTCTATTCGGAATAAGAACACTTATGCGGAAAGTCAGGCTTACTCGGAATAAACTATTCTATGCGGAATAACTAAAAATTCTGAATAAGAGAAAAGCCAAGAAGACTATTCGGAATATTTAAATATTCCGAATAAGGAAAAAGTGGAAGAGACTATGCGGAATAACTGGGAATGGAAGAACAGTAGCAGACGCAAGAACAGGGGAACACGAATTTTAACCAAATCGAGCCAAATGAACAAAAGGTTTGAACCAAACTAACCAATAATCATCTATTAACCATAAGGATCAAATCCCAATCATAAAAACACAAAATCAACAACTTTTTAAGATCAAAACTCAACTAAATAAGAACTTAAGAACTTTGAATAAAAAGATGATGATGAACAAGAGGAATGAAAAGATTAAATGAAAACTTGTATTGATGATTAAGATTCAGTAAACAAAATGAAGGATTAAACTTACAAGATTTAAGAACAAAAACAAGAATCAAAATCACCAAACACCCTAATGGTGTTGGTGATGCCTACGAACAGAAAGAGAGAAAAAAGGAATGAAAAAAAACTGAATGAAAAGTGTGAAGGGAAATCTTTATATAGGTCTCCCTTTTGGTTGGTGAGTGGGCTTTCTCCCTATCTTCTTGTCTTCTCGTCTTTTCAGAAAAGTTGACGTTTTCGATTCTGATTCGGGATCTGTCGACGATTAAATTCAACTCGTCTTTTAATTTCTTCCTTTAATAGACTTGAGTTTCTTCGACATATGTAAATCTTCCATCTTTGGTCCTTTTCTTCGATAAATCTTCAAATAGGCCCATTGACTTAAAATCTTTTGCATCTCTTGGACAATAGACTTCGTCTTTAGTCTTTTTCCTTGATAAAACCCATGCAATCCCATGTTTTCTTCAATATTCGTCCGGTTGGCTCTGAAAACACAATAAACACAAAAACCACGCATAATTCCAAACAAATGATATTAAACACGCGTTTTGGTCTTGTTTTAGTAAGAAATAAGTGGTAAAAGGATGGGTGTTTTCACACCTATCAGGTAACTTGTGAGATTCTATATGAATTAAACTTGTGTCAACTGGAAAGCAACAATGGTTTGATTCTTAATTGATTCAGACTTGTTCCAGGAAATTGTTTGACGAATTAATCAGCAGAATGGAACTGCATGATTCACTCCTTACTTTGAATTATCTTTTGATATATTCAAGTATTGAGAACGGCTACCACAGCTGGAAACCCTGTCAAGGAAGTTCTTTGAACTTACCTAATCACAGGTACAGTATTCGTACTGTATAACGGGAAACCGGTGGAATGCAAATGGTGGCGTTATCTCAAGAGTCGCAATTCAAGGCCATATACTCAAGTAATTGAAGAAAGCTTAAGGACATCTAAAGACAAAGACTTCTGCTACTCTGATAATCAAGGGAGATTGTTAACAAGCTTTCAAGACAACACCAAATATGAGTTTGTGGGGAAAGACACAAGAACACAAGTTGGCAAAGTTTCAAGATCAAGGCAAGGCAAAGATCAAAGATCCAAGATCAAAAGCCATGAAAGAAACTATGAAAGAACTCTCAAGACAACGAGCTTCAAAGTCTGCAACATCAAAGAAGTGAAGTCACATATTACATGACCACCCCTTAGGGGGAGATTGTTAGCCGTATTTAAAGTGATGGTCATATAATATACCGTTGCGAAGCTCGTGAAAAATATTCAACGGTGTCGAGAGTTCTTAGTTATTAATGTTTATGTAACGGGAATTAGTCTCGAACACACAAATGAGGAAGGCCTCCTAATCTTGTTAGTCATAGTATAAAAGGCCTCTCCTCCTCATTTGTGTGTTCGGGACTAATTCCCGTTACATAAATATTAATAACTTAGAACTCTCGACACCGTTGAATAGCATTTTTCACGAGCTTCGCACCGGTATATTATATGACCATCACTTTAAATACGGCTAACAATCACAATATCAAGTCTATTTCTCAATTGGTAACTATTGGATAAGGTTTACCCAGATACATATCTGTGCATGCTTATACCGTTTTTAGGCACTTATTAATGTTACTGTATTTTTGTTAAATCTACCGTTGTACAAGTATTAATAACCTCCATTTAAATTTGTTATTAATAATATCGTTTAAGTAAAAGTATTTTACTCACAATTATTGTATTTTACTTTTATAATCTATGTACATTAAATTTTATATAATTTATATAACCAGTTTATAAAAATAATAATACTTTATAAAATTTAATCTAATGTCCTCAAAGTTTTCACAAGTTAATAAATAGTCCTTTGATTACAAGTTTGAGAAAAAGATGGTTCTAGTCCTTTTAGTTTAGGATTTGTTTAAGTTTTAATAAATTAAATGAATAAAAGGTTTTAAAGTTTATTTAATTTTCAGATATAGGCAAAACAAATCCATCCATATTTTATTAAATGTATAACTTTCGGATCTTGGCGCTTTTAGTCCTTAGGGCTTGTAATACTTTCAGGATATGGAAAGAATAGTCCCTCTAGTTAAAATTTGGTTTATAACTTTCATCAGGTGGCAAAATTAGTCCCTAGGGCTTCTAAATGTTTCAGCTAATTACACAATTAGTCCTTAGAGTAATAAAATGACAATTTAACTTTTGGGAATTTGCATAAATGGTCCTTAGTGTTTAATAAGTCACGAATGGCATTTATTAACCCTTAAACTTTTGGATATTTATAATATTAATCCTTGTACTTAATGTTTTGCCAAAACAAGTTACAAATGTCACGGTTTTAAACCCTAGGTTTTATTAATTTACATTTTTAGTCCAAAAGTTTTTATAAGTTATATTTTTGGTATAAAAAATTTATTTAAGTATAAAAACACTAAGTGGAGTAATTAAATGTTCCAAAAGAGGTAATGGGCTTCTTAATGGGTCTAAATATAGTTTAAGTCCATTAATAATTCAAGATTAGCTAGGTGGGCTCGCAAGGCACTAAATTGGCCTAATGGGCTTAGTTAATGGTTCGACTATATTTTATATGGGCTTAACTAGTCCATTAATGGAAATAAAAATTTACCAAGGTAGTTCATAGATCTAGGGTTTTTACAAGTTCATTATAAGATCAACAAAATTAATCAAGATCTCCAAAAAAAAATCTTATAAAAATATAATGTTAGATTTTTCCAATGGTTAGATTTTTCTAAGATACGATTCTTTAAGATAAGATTTCCAAAATCCTTTTTAGGTTTTTCTAAATAAAATCTGATCAAAATTTCAAAGATGTATATTATCTAGTTAGATTTTTTAAAACTTATAAAACCTAGTTAGATTTTTCAAAGATATTGTAAGATTTTTAAAGATACATTAAGATTCTCCCAAAACAAAAGACATGCGCGAGAGTGAACGCCTATGGTCAGTTTACTCAAAACAAAAGACATGGCGAGGGGACGCCAATGGGTCTGTCTCAAAGTTAAAAGTTTCAATAAAAACACATGCGACTAAATAGGGCCAGTCCTGTATCAACCATTACTTAGTCATAAACCTGTGACAATGACATATATATGAATGCATGAAAACAATGAATGCATGAAAACTGACAGTCACTTCTAGGAATACCATAGTGACTACCTACTAATCACAAGTCGTGTTTTGAGAGCCTACAGGTCGAAGCCTTGGCTCTGATACCATAATTGTAACTCCTCATTTTGGTAACTAGAATGTCACGCGTGATTATAGCGTGTCATCAAAGATACAAGGAAAATGTCATAAAATATTTCATGACCATAAAAGGAAATAGCAGAAACAACCATTGGTACCCCAAAGTATAAGCTCATCACACACAAACATAAATACTGTAAAAGAAAAGGACTAAACAATATTCATGAAGATAAGTATCAAAATGTATGATGAAATGCATAAATTAGAGAAGGATAGAAAGCTTCCAATCCATATGCACGTACGCTTAAAGTCTACGAGCATAACGCTCAGTGCACGGATATACAAGTATGACATGGAATAACGTAAGCATATAAGACTAATAGCAGCGGAATATCATAAGTTCCAAGTAATATGGATTCATGTTCATAAAACTGGTTTTATAGTTTGAAAAGACTTATGTTTCTATGAAAATCTGTTTTAATTAGCCAAATAGTCCATATAGGTCATGAGGTTCCACCGTGCATGAATACTTGGAGGGGAGACCTCGTCATGCAATTAGAGGGGTTGCCTCTAATTAAATAGTATGGGTAGGAGGGATCAACTCCTAGTGAAGGATGCAAGGCACACATCGCATTCACTCTGATAATACTGCTAAACATGTAACTAGGATGCACCAATACGCCCCACATGATAATATAATATAATGGCCAAAGCTAAAAAGGGACGCCACAAGCAATCACTTCGCCGTGGGGAAGTCATAATACTGGTGCCTCCAGTGTTATGGTTATGGTACCTCCATAACTAGGTGACAGTGGTCATGCATGTATATGGCTTAGGCTCTTAATCTAACATATGTATCAAACATATAAAACAAATATTGGGAAAACAGTTGGCTACAGACGCAGAAATTCTAATAAGGAAAGAATGTCCATACTGAAAGGACGGGAAATCTGTACCTTAAGTCCAGTGAACGAAGAAGACGAACGAAAAAGATTCCTACTTCGATCTCACTAATGCTACATAAATAGTATACGTGTATAAGTATTCTGATTACTGAGTACGTAACTGATTTTATATCATATCTTAGCTTGTTTTATATGTTCATGTCTTGTTTTACTGATTTTAACGTTATGTTGTATTTATCATGTATTCTATATATTCTGATTAAGTATTACTTGATTTCTTGTATTATTATACTTGTTGTGTAATAATAAGTAACTTTCTAAAAATAGCAGGTTTCCTAAAATAGAAAGTTTCCAAAAATAGAAAGTTTCCAAAAATAGAAAGTTTCCAAAAATAGAAAGTTTCCAAAAATAGATTAACTGCTTAAATAGATTAGTTTCTAAAATAGAAAGTTTCCAAAAATAGTAAGTTTCCCGAATTAGAAAGTTTCCATATTTAGAATTAAGCTGAATTAATATCATAAGTCATGTAGTTATAGTATAGTTTATTAATAATGTTCTATTAATTAAATAAACTATAGGTTATACGATTTAATTAAATATAAACATGATTTAATTAAATTTAAGTGTATAAAAAATACTCAGGTTAAAACATGTATTAATATTGTATTAATAATAACCTAAGTCATGATTATTAATTAATTATATGTCATGTTTAATAATTAATTAATACTATAGTGTAAAATAAATAAATACTTAGGTTAAAACATCTATTATTTAATAATAATAATAACCTAAGTTTCATGTCTAATTAAACTAATTATAAGTCATGTATTAATTAATTTAATTATCTTGTAAAAATAATATACTTGTAAAATTAATTAGACTTGTAAAAATATTCATGAACCGAACCCGTGTGTTATCTAATTAAAACATGTCGTGAACTGGACCCATGAAAACCCGTGAACCGGTCCGAACCAAACACCCCCAAAAACAGTGGCAAACCGGCTGAGCCGGTTGCCCCTACTTTCGGTAAGCTGCCACCGGCTGTGTGCCGGTGGTCTTGCTTCTCTCGGCTAGCCGCTGACATCACAAGGGTTCCCACTGGCTGTGTGCCGGTGGCTCCCTGCTACGCCGCCTGCGGTTCCCCCTGCTTGACCAACCTAGCTACCGGATGTGTGCCGGTGGTGGTGGCTTGCTGCCGCCGAGACCCATAAACCACAAGGACACCCCCGACGCAAGTCGGGGTGCCTTGTACCTACTGCCGACCGAACCAACACCACACCGAGACATGTGTCTCGGTTGGTGTGCGTACCAACGACGCCGAGAGCCCTTGGCTCTTGGTTTGTGTGGCGGCCTAAACAAACAAACCCGAAACACCCTTAATTATTTACCCATGATCCCATGACATGTTTTTACCATATTTTTATTTAATTACATGTTCATGTTATGATTAATTAAATAAAAGAAAAAAACAAAAGGGTCACGGATTACCAAAACACGTAGAATGAATGCACAATGATCACACGAACACACTCTTATGATTTGTTTAATCAAGATCAATCAAACACCCTTGTGGTGTTTCTTGCCGCCGGCCAAGGAGAGAGAGAGAGAGAGAGATTTAGGGTTTTTGATTTTCTTAAAATCTTCTGTGAATGAAAAGTATTTTTCCTTTATTTGTTATTTGGTAAAACAAATGGGCTGGGCCCCTTTCTTTTTCTTGTGCCGCGGCTAATAGGTCCCACCAAGGGAAACCCGAATCCTTTTCTCGTGTCTAATTATTACGTGTTCGTGTGTTCGTGTTTACGTGCTACGTTATTATTAATTATTCGTGTTATTATAAATACTTGTACGTTACGATATTTATTGTGTTTAATAATATACGTAAATACATAATTATATGTTCTTGATTCTTACGTTCATGATTTCATGTTCGTGATTATAATTATTATTGATAATAATTATCGTGTACTAACACGTACTTAATACTTGTCGTAATAATAATACGTACATAACTTCTGTAATTTCTAATCGTGACACGTGTTCATTCTATAAAAGGAAAGTTTCTAATATGTACGTACGTTACTAAGGATACTATTCATGGTAAAAGCATGTGGGTTTTACATCATCCTAGTACACTCATCAACAAAAGTCACAAAATAACGATCTCCACTGCGAGTAGAGCAGGCCCCCATACATCTGAATGTATTTTTTTAAGGAACAGAGACTTAATTATCACTAGGAGTATACGAAATTCTAGTGTTCTTTGCCAATTTACAAATACCACATTTAAAATCACTTTCATGAAAGCTCAAAAACAAATTCGGTTTCAACTTTTTCAAATAACTAAAAGATAAATATCCTAAGTGACGGTGCCATAACATCGCCATAGGCTTATTCGCCTCCTTTATTCCAGTATGAATTGCCTGAATCTTATGATTCTCTTGGAGATAATACAACCGCCCCCTTCTAGTACCATAGCCAAGAATCTTGTGTGTCTCTATGTCCTGAAACACACAGTTATTTGGCCAGAAAATTACATAACAATTCAATGCTTATGTGATTTGACTTATTGAGAGTAGGTTAGAAGACAAATGTGGAACTACAAGAACTAAGTCCGGATTTATAGAACTCGACACTTGTACAGCCCCTACACATGTCACCTTTTCAAGTTCCCCACTCGTAGTTTGTATTATACTTTGTTTAGGTGCATGTAAAGTTGTCAAAATGTTTTTATCATTGATCATGTGGTCTGTAGCACCTGTGTCAATTATCAAATTACTAATTTTTATTTGGTTTTGACGAGACTTACCGGAATCAGTCATATTGGTGTGTATAGCCATTGGAGTTTCTTGAACGGAGGTTACAACCGTGGCTTGACTAAGCTTTTTTCTAGGCTTTTTCGTGAAGTCCCACCACTTCGGATAGCCTATGTTCTCGTAACATCTTTGCTTTGAGTGGCCTTCTTCTCCGCAGTAAGTACACGTAAATGAGTTTTTTTGTAACATCTCGCCTACTCAGGCCACAATATTGTCCGCTTTGTCCGCAAGCTCACGGCTTTGCTTTGTAGCCCTCATGTGAGTACTTCCCGCCAGGTCACCCAAGCTAGTACTACTCTGACATGAGCACACTTAACTTCCATTTCCTAAGAACCCCACGTGCAGTAGACCACAAAACGCGTTGTGTCATGAGAAGGCGACTGTTATCTTATGAACCATAGATCTCTCCTGGCCACAACCGATGTGGGATTTGCCTAGGGTGTCACAATCACCCCCCACCCTTCGGGACTCATCTTCCTCGATGAGTTTTTCCCTACCATCCTGAACGGCTCAAGAGTGGCTCTGATACCACTTGTAACATCTCGCCTACTCAGGCCACAATATTGTCCGCTTTGCCCGCAGGCTTACGGCTTTGCTTTGTGGCCCTCATGTGAGTACTTCCCGCCAGGTCACCCAAGCTAGTACTACTCTGACATGAGTACGCTTAACTGTCAGTTCCTAAGAACCCCACGTGTAGTAGACCACAAAACGCGTTGTGTTCATGAGAAGGCGACTGTTATCTTATGAACCATGGATCTCTCCTAGGCACAGCCGATGTGGGATTTGCCTAGGATGTCACATTTTCTTTCCATTAGAGTTCTTTCCCTTTTGAGGGTCGTTGCGTGAGACCATATGTACCATGCTATCGGGTTCAACTTTTGGTTCCTCCATGGTTTGTCTTTGGCTGAAGTCTCTTCGAATGTACGCATAGCTAGACTCCAAACTCATGGGTGGGTCTTCCCTTAGGATTTCCTTCTATCTAGGTTAAACTAGGAGTCCAATCCAACCAAAAAAAATTTGTACACGGAGACGAGTCATTGTCTTATTTACGGACATAGTGCCATCAGTAGTCTTCTCGTGCGTGGTAATTCGAGTATCAATTTCTTGGAAGATGCTCACCAATTTGTTGTAGTATGTCGCTAGAGCACACCCATTCTGCCAGGTTTGAATGACCGACGATTCAATTCGAATAGTTGAGTTTCATCACTTCCGTCGTAGAATGTTTTCCCGACTGCCTCCCAGATTTCAGCCTCCATTTGAAGTCGGATAAAGCGGCGGATTAGGGACGGTTCATGGAATCAATTAGCCAGTTCTTGACACGATTGTGGTCGATCATCCAAGATTCAAGCTGTTTCTCATCGTCGTTGGTGTGCTTCGGGGTTTTTCCGGTGACAAAGTCGGATTTGTTACGTGCCCTGATGCGCATCTCCATTAGTTGAGACCACAATGGATCGTTCGTGTCGTCGAGGGTAATTCCGGTAGGGATGGTACGTCTGTGACATTCTGTACGATTACCGGGTTTGAGTTGGAAGAGTTTTGTTTGTCACTCATTCGTAGATTTCAGATTCGAGGGATTCAGATCAAGTTCGGCGATCTTTGGTAGCCTTTGATACCTTAAAGATTGATAACAGAGTGAATATTGAGGAAAAATCTTTCGGGGTTTTGTTATATGATTTCTACAAAATTATACATGAATTTATACTGGGGAACTGATAACAATTATTCTACCTTGGGCCTTAATTCTCGGCTCTAATAATATCTACTCTATAATTAACATAAATCTTATCTATTTTTAGATATTTCTCTCGTTAATAAAATATTTAACTACACAAACACATAAAACTATTGAAGTTTTATTACCACGACAAAGTTCAATGCACACATCTATTTTATCATAGACCGAATCAACCAATCTCAACCCTCTATTTCTTTCATCTACTCACTTTCATCCTTTTTTGAATATCTCATAAACCGTTAATCGTTATGCAAAACGAAACATACCATCGTGAAGAGAGTTGAACCATGTTTCTAACGAGGGACACATGTATATGCTTTCGATGAACTTTCTTTTGTTTGAGAAAATCATATATGATTCGTATCACGAATCATATTTGATTTTCTGAAATCATATATAATTATGGGAAATCATATATGATTCGTGATATGAATCATATATGCTTTTCTCAAACAAAAAAAAGTTCATCGAAGTTTATACATGTGCCCCTCATTAGAAAGATGATTTAATTCTCGTTTCAATGGTCTATTTTTTGTCGCTTGATAATTTACCATTTGAGAGTTTTTTATTCTTTTAACTGTGAAAAGTCGGTTTGAGTGAATATGATTAGTTGATATGGTTTATACTAAATTAAAAGTCTACATTGATCTCAACTTGTATTATCACTGAATAACTAAGATTACAAATAATTTAATAATAAATACAAAAGCAAAATCCTAAATGCTAAACAATAAAACTAAAAAACTAAAATTAATGTGGTCAGGTCTATTGGCATTTTTAGCTAAAATCCTCCCTGAAGTTCATAATGACGAAAGAAACCAAAACTGAAAATCAAACATAGAGCGAAAAGTCACGTAGATGGGAACTCAGTGCTAGACTGAGTCACAATCCGATGTAATCTAAACTATAAAAAGACTGTTGATACATAAGTTGGATGACGCTTGTTTGACCCGAATTAGTAGTAACTCGGGTGTTTGAGGCTCCAACTCCTGCACCAAGTGAAACTGATTCGAACCCTGCACAAAGGAAAAATATATTTAAGCTTATCGTGGGATTGTCTCCCACGATTACCCTTTGACGTGAGAGCAAGTAATCGATTATGGTGAGAATACCATACCTTGAGAGGAACTAGAGGGTTCCTTTTATAGCTGGTGAAACCCAATTAGGGTTCCCGAAACTTGCTACACAAGTGTAGGAGATATACTCGGGATCCTTATCCATAAATAAGGAGTGTATATCTTTTCCTAACTTGGGTAAATCAAATGCTAATCGGATTGTGATTCTGTTTGATAATAACCGCGTGCGGCTCGCCGCGGAATACTTGAAACCGCGTATGACCCGCCATAAACCAGGCCTATTGGGTTGGTTGCGGTTAGCAGACCCATACTTGATGGATCAGGTATAAATAGTGTACGTGGATGGTTCCAATAGTCCTATTGGCCACTATACGTCATTATGTCCCCCTAGTCTAGTATGCACGGCCATAGCCATGGCTACTAGACTAACAATATATTCTAACCGCACCCCAGATAATCCCTATGCGTACCTAGGACGTTATCCAGATTCAAATTTTGCCGCCAAAATATGTGAGGTCCACTATGCAAACAAGTGGGCCACGGGCCACTCACTCGGTTAACGTGAAAAAAGCAAACCTGAGTACACCTACCCCTTCAATCAAAACAGTTGAATAAGTAAGTGGGTAACACGTGTCAATCATCTGGGTTGCACATATACCAATGAAAGCTTATATATACAAGAGACCCACTTCAAACACACTTTCCACAATATACATTTTAGCTTCTAGTTTATAAAAATCCACTGCCTTCCCTCTTATGAGTCTTTAATTTCTCAAAGTTTGATGTTGGTTTAAGTGGTATATTAGAAAAACAACTATTTGAAAACTGTCCAAGGCACGGACCATTTTCACAAAGGGCACACATCTTTTTCAAAGGGCACATACCCTTTTCAAAGGATCTGTGAACCTTTGAGACAGTTGGAAGAATTACTTTTAAAAGGAGATGTTGTTTTAGGAAAATTTGATTTCAACATGTGCACATAGATATCGACAAAAAGCACATATGAATAAAAATGAAAGGCAAATAGAAAATTTATAGCATATAGGTGTGATACAATGGTTATCTAAGAATGAAAAGATAGTGATATGTAAGTAAAAAGGATGTAACACTGATTTATGACTTTTTGTGTGTGCTCTAGAAGTGTTGTTCGTACTCGATTCAATCGAATTGAACACGGTTTTAGGGTGGAATTATTGTAATTGGTAACTAAAAGGGGGAGCTTGATTATCTAAGTCTACAAATAACATAAACGTAAAAGCTATTAAAAATAAAGAACAAATCTAACCTTGATTGGTGGGAAAAGAAAACTTGAAAATTAACTAGAAACAAAAAGTAAAACTCAACCCGTCGGAATACCCACTATCGGAATCCCATCGGAATAGCAGTGTTGGAATACAATCGGAATGTTGATCGGAAAGTCTCAAAAGGAATCCTGTCGGAATAACTATTATAGTATCGAAATAATAAACAGTAAACTATCGGAATCTTCGTGGAATAAGTCGTCAGAAAGACGGTCGGAATGTATGATAATTGTCACTGTCGGAATACCGATCGGAATATCGATCAGAATACAAAACCCTTTTTCGATACAAGGTATCGGAATAATGATGGAATGCAAAACCCTAATCCGATGAAACGGTCGGAATAACCGAATGTAATTCGTAATAAGCTAGACAAATAAGCTCTCTTTGATAATAAGCACAATCCGACACTTAACCAATTCAATACTGAAAGAGTTAAATAAGCACGAATAAGAAACTTTCAAAACTCTAAATAAGCAAACTTTTAAAACAAACCTTAAAAAGACGAAACTTTTAAGAAACTTAAAGTAAAATAAGCTAAATACAAAATAAGCCAAAAAGCATAATAAGCTGAAAGCTCAAATCGTATCAAAGCTTAGATATGAACAAAAATATAAACTTTTTAATCAATCAAACATCAAGATGAAATAATATGTATGATTTATTTCGAATCATAAGCAAAACAAAATCAAGAAAGGTAGAAGAAGATTAATGATGAAAAGCTTAAACTTGAACTTGTAGATTAATGATTCCAAAATACAAGATTAAATGAAAGCTTGAAATTGAAAGAAAAGATGAAGAAATCTAGAGAGAGAAAATAGAAACACCTACTTCTCCCTAAAGATATGAGAAACTAGAAAAATGAAAAGTGACTAAAAAAACTAACTAACTCCCTCCTAATGAAGCATTAGGAGGGTATTTATAAGAGAGGGGAGGTATGTTGCTTCCTTCTTTCTTTCTCTTTCTCGTCTTTTAATTTCTCGTCTTTCTCGACTTTGTCTCGGGATTAGTGGAATGATAACTTGAACTCGTCTTCTATTTTTCTTCTTTTAGTAGACTTGGTTCTTCGACTTTGTTAAACTTCCGTCTTTAGACTTTTTCTTTGATAAATCTTCAGAATAGGCCTTTGACTTCCGTTCTTCTTGCACTTTTGATCTTTTGACTTCGTCTTTTGTCTTTTTCTTCGATAAAAGCCCGTGAAAGCCCGTGTTTTCTTCCTTTTTCATATTTTTATCCTGAAACACAATAAAAACACAAACCATGCATAATTCTGACTTTTACGACATAAAATACACGTTTTGGTCTTGTTATTATTAGAAATAAGTGGTAAAAGGATAAGTGTTTTCACACTTATTAAATCACCTACACTTGACCATTGCAATGCCCTCATGCAATGTATTAATTTCAAAGCACGGTTTGCATTTTCCATCATAATTAACCTACCTTGGCCTTTATTAAATACTAAACACTAAGGAAATTAAAAAGATAGAAATATATACAAAACAAGTAAAGAAATTGATACATTGATTTGCTATGGGTTCAGATTATGTCTTGGTATCTCCTCGAATTGATCACGGTTCTAAGTGGAATAATTTGTTCTTGGTTAATAAAAAGTTGTGTGTTTGTTTATCTATTTTAACTAATGACAAATAAGTAAGCGTCGAAGAGTAAAATTAAAGCTTTAAAAGATTAAACCAAATTGACAAGTTAAAAATAAATGTTTGAAATCTTAAAGGAAAAATGAGAAAAATACTTGAACACTTAATAAAACTAACACTTGAAAACTTTGTAAAAACATGAACTCATCAAATCGGAATAATGCTAAATGGAGTGATCGGAATATATTTCGATCTACTGATCGGAATGTTAAGGAGCCTGCTGATCGGAATGTTAACAAAAGGGGCAATCGGAATAATCATAAAATGGCAAATCGGAATAATCAAAAAGAAGTGCAATCGGAATAACTAGAAAAATGCACTAATCGGAATAACAGTACTAGATTCAAATCGGAATAAATTCAAATGAGCCACAATCGGAATGTTTGAAAATAGGCAGCAATCGGAATACACTAAACCCTTTTCTGATCACACGATCGGAAAGAAGGGTGTGGTTGGTCGGAATACCTGATCGGAAAAGGGCTTTGCCCTTTCCGATAACAATGTTGATCCGAAACTTAAGCTAGAGTAATAAGCTATTGGAATAAGCTAATACCCAAATCTAAAACGAATCTAAACTGAATCGGATCAAGTAAGCTCAAATTATAACTTATCTAAACTTATATTAAACAAACTTTTAAATCACACAATAAAAAGATGAAATTTTTATGAAAACATTAAAAAGTAAATAAGCTAAACTTACAAATAAGCCAATAAGCACAAAGATCTTAAAGCTTATTTATAATAGGACTCAAATAAACATAAAAAGATTAACTTTTTAAGCACGAAAACATAGATGAACAACACGGATCATAAGTAATTCGTACCAAAAGTGAATCAAAATCAAAGAAAGGTAGAATGAGATTAAAGATTAAAAGCTTGAATTGAAACTTGATTAATGAAAAACAATACAAAAGTTTGATCTTGAAAGAGAGAAAGATGAAAACTAGTGAGAGAAAGTTGAGAACTTTCTCTCTCTAAAACTAGAGAGAATGAAAAACTAAAAACTAAAACAAAAGACCAACTAACTCCAAATTTGTGAAGTAAGGTCCTATTTATAGGCGTGTGATGGTGGGCTTGTGAATGGGCTTTGGTTTGGGCTTCTTTTCTTCTTTCTTCTTTAGTCTTCACGTTTCTTTAAATAAACGTTTCCGACTTTGGATTTTTAGAAATGTCGGTGAATATTTCCAACTCGTCTTATAATCTTTTGTTTAATAGACTCGAGTTCTTCGACATATAAGAATCTTCCATCTTTGGCTCTATTCTTCGATAAATCTTTAAATAGGCACAATGACTTCAAATCTTTTGCATCTCTTGGACAATAGACTTCGTCTTGAGTCTTTTTCTTCGATAAAACCCGTGTAATCCCATGTTTTCTTCAATATTCATCCGGTTGACTCTGAAAACACAATAAACACAAAAACCACGCATAATTCCAAACAAATGATATTAAATACATGTTTTGGTCTTGTTTTAGCCAGAAATAAGTGGTAAAAGGATGGGTGTTTTCACACCTATCAAAGACCCTACACTTAACCATTGTCATGCCCTCATGCAATGCTTAGTGATAAAGCAAATTTACACTTTTCTCATAATCAATCAACCTTGGCCTTATTAACATACTACTAAACAAAAATTAAAGTACTAAGAGAAATCAAAACTTTAAAGTAAACAAAAGGATGGGAATAACTTGCAAAGAGATCAAGGACTTACATTAGGGCTTTGGTGCTGCGAAGATTTATCACCCTCAAGTTTCACGTTCCCCCAAACTAAGCTTAAAAACGAGATCATTGTTATTATAAGTTAGCATATCAAACACTTACACACATGGCTTAATTAAATGCTTAAACTCCCTTATTCCTAGGTGTATCTCTTATATTTTATTTTTGTCTTAGAATGATCATGAAGATGCATTTTTTTTACTTATTTCGATAGTTTATTAGGCTGAAAGCAAAGTAGGACGATTTGATCAATAGTTAGCTAAAGGACAAAATCTCTTAAAACTGCTTCTCGGGATATCAAAAAGTTCATATCTTGGCATAACTTGGTTCACGATTTGAGACCTTTCTCGGGCCGATATTTGGCATGTACTTCATACTTCATATCTTCGAGAGACGTTCTTGAGATAATGGTCTTCTCATCGTTAATAGAGTTTCTTCACTTGGAGACTTTTGAGGGGTACTCCAACTTTGTTGACCACGACTTCATGATTATTTCTTCAATATCTAATTGGGATTTTGAGATACAACGATCCGCCTCCTTTTCGGACTTGGATCTATTTATCCTCATACCTTGTTAGGGTCTTTTCAGATAGACTTCTCCATGATCTTTATGGGAGTTGATTGCTTTTCGTCGTGAGTCTTGATCCTTCATATTGATTTTGGGAATAATGCTTTTCACATCACTTTGGATCTTCAGCAATAAAATTGAATCCTCATGCCTTGTTAGGGCCTTTTCGGACTCGCCAATCTTCGCGCCCCGCTTCATAAGTTATGCCTTGGCTATGAACTCTTATCATTACCGAGCAACTTTTAAACGATCTTCGGCTAGAAGCTAAGTAACTTTTCAAATCGTACGACCTTACTTATTGCAGATAAATTAATAGCAAGTGATGAGAGAATAGGCAAATAATTACACCAAGTGAGCTTGTGCAAGAATACCGACTTATAATTGACTCTATCATTTCTCGTTCTCCACAATTTAAAATCTCAAGTAATGAGACTCGTGGATACTTAGCCTAATAAACCAATTAAGGTCTACATGGTTAAGGATACTAGCTAGAATAAACTTGGATAAGTCTATTCGGGTTGAGTCAAAATAATCGCAACGAGCCTAATATGTCAAAGACTTCTAAACTAGCTACACCACTTTATTAATATTTTTGACTTTATTGCGGGATATATACATATGAAAGCAACGATAAAAATTTAAAAAATTACGACTAAATGGCCAAAGTTAATAAAAAATTTGAAAAATATTGAAAAATATGATTTTCCGGTTAAATGAAGGCATTTTCATGGAAAAGTCCACTTAAAACTTAGATAGAAGTCCCCCCTACACTTAAGATAAACATTGTCCTCAATGTTTAAGCATGTGGGAAAAAAATCTCCCCTACACTTATGACATTGTGCACGTTGGTTAAATCAAGCTAAGGAAGAGACGACTAAAGTGATCAATTTCAAATGTGAGTATGAAGAAAATTGAATCACGATAGTTGAGAGATAGAACCGGATTTCGGATAACACGGGAGCACGGTTCTTCAAAGGTTCCAAGAGTGCATTCATCCCTGTAATCACATCACCACACAAATACAAACACCTATATAGGTCCCCCTACACTTAGGAGGTTAAAACGGAAAAGGATAGATACTCGGGCTGCCTCCCGAGGAGCGCTTGTTTTTGATAACCGAGTCACGAGCCTGACTCGACCCAAAATTAGTTCATGGGGAACGTGGTGGGGGATGGAATCATCTCATGAGAGATGTCCTCACCAAAGTACAACTTCACTCGTTGGCCATTCACCTTAAAATTAGGTCCATTAGGTTGAGCGAGCTCGAGAGTACCATATGGAAAAATTTGGGCAATGGTGAATGGGCCGGACCAACGAGATTTAAGCTTGCCCGAAAAGATTTTCAACCGAGAGTTAAAAAGTAAAACTTTGTCTCCAACTTGGAACTCTCGTTTCTTAATCTTAGAGTCGTGAATGAGCTTAGTCTTTTCCTTATAGATCAAAGAATTCTCATAAGCCTCGTTACGGAGTTCATTCAGCTCATTGAGTTGGATCTTGCGTAGGTCACCGGCTTTGTTGATATCAAAATTAGCCCACTTCAAGGCCCAGTAAGCCTTGTGCTCCAACTCAATGGGGAGGTGGCATGCTTTCCCGTACACGAGATGATATGGTGTACAACCAATCAGAGTCTTGTAAGCGGTACGAAAAGCCCACAAAGCATCATCAAGTTTATCAGCCCATGAGGCACGATGCTCTCCCATGGTTCTTTCAAGAATTCGCTTTAATCCTCGGTTGGATATTTCAGCCTGGCAATTAGTTTGTGGGTGGTAGGCGGTGGAAAGACGATGATTTACACCATACTTAGCCATGACTCTAGCAAATTGATCATTGGAAAAATGAGTCCCGCGATCACTAATAATGGCACGAGGCACACCGAATCTAGCGAATAGCGATTTCAAAAAGTTACAAACCACCTTTGCGTCATTAGTGGGTAAAGATTTGGCTTCAACCCACTTTGAAACGTAGTCAACGGGTACAAGGATGTATTTGTATCCTTTAGAGGAAGGGAATGGCCCCATAAAGTCGATACCCCAAACATCAAAGATTTCACATTCTTGAATGATATTCTGAGGCATCTCGTCTTTATGTGTGATCTTGCCTTGTTTTTGGCAAACATCACAACGTTTAACCATCTCGTGAGCATCACGGTAAATGGTGGGCCAATAAAATCCCGAGTTAAACACTTTTTTGGCGGTGTAGTTGGGACCAAAGTGACCACCGGTGGGTCCTTTGTGGCAAGCGTCAAGGATTTCTAAAGCTGCCGGTCCATCAACACATCAGCGAATAATCAAGTCGGCACATTGTTTGAAAAGATACGGGTCATCCCAAAAGTAAGTCTTATTGTCTTTGAAGAGCTTCTTCTTTTGTTGGGATGTTAACCCGTCAACGAGAATTCCACCCGCCAAGTAGTTTGCAATGTCCGCAAACGACGGGGTTTCATCAGAAGTCGAGTTGATAGACATTAAGGTCTCCAGGGGAAAAGAATCATTGATTTCTTTGTTCGGATTATCCCCTTGATAAGGATCCTCAAGTCTACTGAGATGATCCGCGGCTAGGTGTTCAGCTCCTTTTTTATCGCGAATTTCGATTTTAAATTCTTGGAGTAGCAAAACCCAGCGAAGAAGTCTTGGTTTAGAATCTTGTTTAGTCAACAAGTACTTCAACGCGGAATGATCGGTATACACGATGGTGGTAGAAAGGACAAGATAGGGGCGGAACTTTTCAAAAGCATAGACAACAGCTAAAAGCTCTTTTTCGGTTGTCGTGTAATGCAATTGAGCCCCCGTCATTGTCTTGCTAGCATAGTGGATTGGTTGGAAGTGTTTATTCAATCTTTGGCCCAAAACCGCTCCAATAGCAAAGTCACTAGCATCGCACATCAACTCGAAAGGCAGCTCCCAATTAGGGGTAACCAAGACGGGTGCCTTAATTAGCTTATCCTTAAGCGAGTTGAAGGCTTCAAGACACTCATTGGAAAAGATAAAATGAGTGTCTTTTTCCAAGAGGTGGGTCATCGGGCGAGCGATTTGAGAAAAATCTTTGATGAATCGACGGTAGAAGCCAGCATGACCAAGGAAACTTCTCACACCCTTCACAGTTGAAGGTGGTGGCAACTTAGCGATAACATCGACTTTAGCACGGTCCACTTCAAGACCGGCTTTGGAGATCTTGTGTCCTAGCACGATGCCCTCTTTTACCATGAAATGGCATTTTTCCCAATTAAGAACAAGGCGAGTGTCTTCACACCGCTTAAGCATTCGTTCTAAATTGGCAAGGCAAGCAGAGAAAGAATCGCCATAGACCGAGAAATCATCCATGAATACTTCCATAGTGTCTTCCACCATGTCATGGAAGATAGCCATCATACACCTTTGGAACGTCCCAGGAGCATTGCATAAACCGAAAGGCATACGTTTGTAAGCAAATGTTCCATAGGGACAAGTGAATGTGGTCTTTTCTTGGTCCTTGGGATCGATTGGAATTTGAAAATACCCGAAGAAACCGTCTAAGAAGCAGTAATAGTCATTACCCGCAAGACGCTCGAGCATTTGATCCATGAAGGGAAGAGGAAAGTGGTCTTTTCTCGTGGCATCATTGAGCTTGCGATAATCAATACAAACTCTCCACCCAGTAACGAGACGAGTGGGAATCAACTCGTTGTGTTCATTGGAAACAACGGTTATTCCGCCCTTCTTGGGCACACAATGGACGGGACTTACCCACGGCGAATCCGAAACAGGGTAAATCAAGCCGGCATCAAGAAGTTTGATAACCTCTTGTTTGATGACGTCATGAATTCGAGGATTAACCCTTCTTTGGCTCTGGATTGCGGGTTTAAAGTCATCTTCCATGAGAATCTTGTGAGTACAAAGTTCGGATCAATTCCGCGGATATCGGAAATTTTCCAAGCAATTGCCTTCTTATGATCTTTAAGCACGGCGATGAGGCGAGATTTCTCTTCTTCTTTCAAGTCCTTCGCGATGATGACAGGCGACTTCTTGTTTTCTTCAAGGAACACGTACACGAGATGGGGCGGCAACTCCTTAAGTTCTAAATCCGGAGGATTTTCGATGGGAGGCGTTTTTAAAGTCGGGGCATCGATAGCAATAGCCGTGGGAGATGGTGGAGAAATATTGTCTTCTTTAAGAAGGTTCTCAATGAGGCGAAGATCTTCATCCCAATCGGTGGGAGAATCGGCATGTTCTAAGTTCACATCTCCCATGGTGGCTTCCAAATCTTTCCAAAGGAAATCATTTTCTCCAAATAGAGATAGTGATGAATCAATAGAGGAAACGGTCTCAACATTGGGAAGAGAGGTAGGAATACTTTTACAAGCATCTTTGAAGTGTTCTTCACAAGCCTCATCAAGAATGTCAATACAATTAACACTCTCGTTAGAATAAGGCTGTTTAGAAAGCTTTCCCATGTAGAAGACAATTTTATCGTCACCCACTCTCATGATAAGCTCACCGGCTTCAACATCGATGAGAGTGCGACCGATCCTCAAGAATGGACGACCAACAATTAATGGCACACGAGGGTCCATCTCGTAGTCGACGACGACGAAATCGGCAGGAAAAGTGAATTTGTCGACTCCTACAAAGACGTCTTCGGCTATCTCCACTGGATAAGCAACCATACGGTTAGCTAATTCCAAAGTCATTTTGGTGGGGACTAGCTCAGGGAGAGATAATTGCTTCCATACACTTAAAGGCATTAAGTTGATACTGGCACCTAGATCGGCTAGGGCCATGCAATTCTCTACTCCCGGGAAGTTACAAGGGATTAAGAAACGACCCGGATCACCAAGCTTGGTTGGCAATTTCCTTAAGAGCACTGCAGAGCAATTCTCATTAAGTTGGGTGTTAGCAATATCAAGAAGCTTCTCCTTGTCGCTAAGAAGATCTTTGAACATTTTCGCGTACTTAGGCATGTGAGCGAGAGCCTCAGCGAAGGAGATGTTAAAATTCAAATGTTTAAACATTTTGAGAAAGTTCGAAACCTGAATATCATCCTTGCTTTTGAGCTTCTCTTTCCTCAACCTTGATGGATAAGGTATATCGGAAGAAGAGGAAGGCTTTGGGAGAATAGGATCACTCACATCCTTGGGTGGAGGAGGGGTAGAAGTAAGAGGCGGAGAAATTGGGGAAGTAGAAGGATGAGGAATAGGAGCAGGTGACTCGTTTTCCTTAGTCACAATCACCGGTGGAGGTATAGGAAGCTCGGGTTCCTTGGTACCTTTGCCACTGCGAGTGGTGATTGCTTCATCTCCCCTCTTGGATTCACAACGGTGTTACTCGGAAGAGTACCCGAAGAAGAGGGTTGATTACCTTGTAAGAAACTAGCCATCATGTTCTTTAAGTCATTCGTTTGACTATCCAAAGTGTTTCTCATATCAGCTCTCAGATCGTTCCCTTGTTTCACCAGGTCTGCTTTCAAGTTGCGTACTTCCTGTTGGAGATTGTCCACGATCACATCGTTAGTCCTCATGTAGGTTCCAATGTCTTCGTGTAATGCGGTGGGTTGGTTGGGAGGAGCATTGTATGCGGGTGGTTGATAAGCAGGTTGCTGGTAAACTTGGTTGTTTCGTTGAGGTGGATGTGGTTGTTTGTGAGGTGGTATGTATGGTCCACGAGGTTTTTGTTGTTGAGGAGGGCGGTTGAGGTTTTGTTGTTGGTTTGGGTTGTTAGGAGTAAAACCGGGCGGGGAAAGAAAGTTGTTGGAACGGTAGCTAAGCAGGTTGCGGTCACCTTGAGGACGAGCTTGATAAGCGGCTGGAGGATAGGTACCGTATGCTGCATTCACATTCTCAGAAGGGTAGTCTTGGGTGGCGGTACAAGTGGTGTAAGAGTGAGGACCCCCGCATATCTCACATGGTTGGCTAACAGCATTGACTTGAGCGTCGTGAGCGTTTTTAGCGTTGATGCTGTTGGTGTTGCTGGCGGTTTGGGTAGCAAGCGATTCAAGAAGCGCAATGATTTTGTCAAGTCGCTTATCGCTGTCACTAGTACTAGCACTAGCGACATTGGTCCGAACACTCTTGGTTTGCACACGAGACTTATTCTCAATGATATCCCAAGCGGCATTAGAAGTCTTAGCCAAAATATTACCCCCCGAGGCACTGTTTAGTGAATCTTGGTCATTCATGCTTAACCCATTATAAAAAGTGTTAATTTGATGAACTTTGGTAAAACCATGTTGTGGGCATTTTCTTAAAAGATCTTTGAAACGATCCCAAGATTCACTAAAAGACTCATCGTACTTTTGTTCAAAATTGATAATTTCATTCCGCAAAGCGGTAGTACGAGAGGGTGGGAAAAAGTAGTTGATAAATTTGGTCTCCAAATCCGTCCACGTCAGAATACTTTGTGGCGGTTCCTTAGCAAGCCAATGCCGGGCTTGTCCCTCTAAAGAAAAGGGAAAAAGTTGTAAATGGATTACCTCTTGTGGAACACCATTGAATTTGACCGTATTCGTGAGTTGCAGGAATCTTTTGATGTGGTCATGTGGATCATCAATGGTACGCCCCAAGAATGGTTGAGCAGAGACCATCTGGATAAAACCGGATTTGAGCTCAAAGTTGTTGGCTGCAATCGCGGGTATGACAATTGGATCATCGTTACCATCTACATGTGCTTGCAGAAGTTCAATCATCAGGCGATTATCCGGTAGAGGCTCATTGTTGTTAAGAGGAGGATTGTTATTGTTGAGAGGTGGGTTATTGTTGTTGTTTTGTACACCGGCCATGTCTAAGTCTTCGAGAGGCTCGGGCTCTTGATAAGACGTTGATCGTGTATGCATGCACCTGCAAAAGAACTAACAAGGCAAAAACAAAGCAGAAATATTTTTGGTTTTTTTATGGTTTTTTTTTTAATTTTTTTTTGTATTTTTGAAAATTTTATATTTTTTTTAGGGTTTTTGAAAAAAAATTTATGAAAAAGTAACGTTCACGGGGAACGGATCCCAAAATCCAAGTTCTCACAAAAAACTGTTAATCTTAATGAGAAGAGCCGGCAGCGGCGCCATTTGATACATTGATTTGCTATGGGTTCAGATTATGTCTCGGTATCTCCTCGAATTGATCACGGTTCTAAGTGGAATGATTTGTTCTTGGTTAATAAAAAGTTGTGGGTTTGTTTATCTATTTTAACTAATGACAAATAAGTAAGCGTCGAAGAGTAAATTTAAAGCTTTAAAAGATTAAACCAAATTGACAAGTTAAAAATAAATGTTTGAAATCTTAAAGGCAAAATGAGAGAAATACTTGAACACTTAATAAAACTAACACTTGAAAACTTTGTAAAAACATGAACTCATCAAATTGGAATAATGCTAAATGGAGTGATCGGAATATATTCCGATCTACTGATCGGAATGTTAAGGAGCCTGCTGATCGGAATGTTAACAAAAGGGGCAATCGGAATAATCATAAAATGGCAAATCGGAATAATAAAAAAGAAGTGCAATCGGAATAACTAGAAAAATGCACTAATCGGAATAACAGTACTAGATTCAAATCGAAATAAATTCAAATGAGCCACAATCGGAATGTTTGAAAATAGGTAGCAATCGGAATACACTAAACCCTTTTCCGATCACACGATCGGAAAGAAGGGTGTGGTGTGGTCGTAATACCTGGTCGGAAAAGGGCTTTGCCCTTTCCGATAACAATGTTGATCCGAAACTTAAGCTAGAGTAATAAGCTATTGGAATAAGCTAATACCCAAATCTAAAACGAATCTAAACTGAATCGGATCAAGTAAGCTCAAATTACAACTTATTTAAACTTATATTAAACAAACTTTTAAATCACACAATAAAAAGATGAACTTTTTATGAAAACATTAAAAAGTAAATAAGCTAAACTTACAAATAAGCCAATAAGCACAAAGATCTTAAAGCTTATTTATAAAAGGACTCAAATAAACATAAAAAGATTAACTTTTTAAGCACGAAAACATAGATGAACAACACGGATCATAAGTAATTCGTACCAAAAGTGAATCAAAATCAAAGAAAGGTAGAATGAGATTAAAGATTAAAAGCTTGAATTTAAACTTGATTAATGAAAAACAATACAAAAGTTTGATCTTGAAAGAGAGAAAGATGAAAACTAGTGAGAGAAAGTTGAGAACTTTCTCTCTCTAGAATTAGAGAGAATGAAAAACTAAAAACTAAAACAAAAGACCAACTAACTCCAAATTTGTGAAGTAAGGTCCTATTTATAGGCGTGTGATGGTGGGCTTGTGAATGGGCTTTGGTTTGGGCTTCTTTTCTTCTTTCTTCTTTAGTCTTCACGTTTCTTTAAATAAACGTTTCCGACTTTGGATTTTTAGAAGTGTCGGTGAATATTTCCAACTCGTCTTATAATCTTTTGTTTAATAGACTCGAGTTCTTCGATATATAAGAATCTTCCATCTTTGGCTCTATTCTTCGATAAATCTTTAAATAGGCACAATGACTTCAAATCTTTTGCATCTCTTGGACAATAGACTTCGTCTTGAGTCTTTTTCTTCGATAAAACCCGTGCAATCCCATGTTTTCTTCAATATTCATCCGGTTGACTCTGAAAACACAATAAACATAAAAACCACGCATAATTCCAAACAAATGATATTAAATACATGTTTTGGTCTTGTTTTAGCCATAAATAAGTGGTAAAAGGATGGGTGTTTTCACACCTATCAGAAATCAAAGACTTGCATTGGGGTTTTGGTTGTCATGAATGATTATCACCGTCAAGTTTCATGTTCCCCACACCAAGCTTATAAACGAGATCATTGCTATTATAAGTTAGCAAAGTAACACAAACTCATGTGGCCCAATTATTCACTTAGACTCCCTTATTCCTAGGTGTATCTATTATATTTTAATATTGTCTTGAATGATCACGAGGATGCATTGTTTGACTTATTTCGATAGTTTATTTAGGCCGAAAATAAACTGGGATGATTTAATCAATAGTTATCTAAAGGACAAAATCTTTTAAAACTGCTTCTCGAGACCTCTTAAAGTTCATATCTTGGCATAACTCGCTTCACGATTTGAGACCTTTCTCGGACCGATATTTGGCAGCGACTTCATACTTCGAATCTTGAGAGACGTTCTTGAAATTATGGTCTTCTCTTCATAATAGGAATTTCTTCACTTGAAGTTTTTGAGAGATTCTTCATACTTGGACCACTACTTCTTCATTTTCTCCAATCTTTATTTTGGATTTTGATATACAACGATTCGCCTCCTTTTAGGACTTGGATCTATTTATCCTCATACCTTGTTAGGGTATTTTCGGATAGACTTCTCCATGATCTTTAGGGGAGTATTAGCTTTTCGTCGTGTGTCTCGATCCTTCATATTGATTTTTGATAAATGATTCTTCACATCACTTGGGATCTTTAGCAACAAAATGTAGCCCTCATGCCTTGTTAGGGCCTTTTCGGACTCGCCAATCTTCGCATCCCGCTTCAATAAGTTATGCAAGTGGCTATGAACTCTAATTAATACCGAGCAACTTTTAAACGATCTTGTGCTAGAAGCTAAGTAACTTTTCAAATCGTACAACCTTATTTATTGCAATCAAAATTTATTAGCAAGCGATGGAAAAAAAGCTTATAATCAACTCACATAAATTCATGAAAGAATACCAAACTTATAATTGACTCTATCATCTCTCGTTCTCCACAATTTAAAATCTCAAGGAATGAGACTCGTTGATGCTTAGCCAATTAAATCAAAGTTTTGGGTTTTCAAGTCATCTATAGGATCTTGCAACTTCTTAGACTCTTTCAAGTTTAGAATTCGCATTTTAAAGTTCCCTTGATAAACGACTTTCTAGGATCAATTATAGGAACTTGCGAAAAGTTATTGTTCTTAACCCGTAAGAGTTAAGACTTTCGCGTTTTAAAGTTCCCTATATAAAAGCCTGGCAAAACTTGACTTAAACACGTTAAGGATACTAGCTAGAGTAAACTTGGATAAGTAAACTCGGGTTGAGTCAAAAGATTCATGACTTTGAAAAATTAAAACCACTTTATCCAAAATTTATTCTAGCAAAGAAAGTAAATAACGATAGCAAGGGAAAATACTACTATACAACTAGGCCAAAATAGATTAAAAGTTTTGAAAAATGTCGAAAAATCAAATTTTCCGGTTAAAATGAGCACAAATTCATGGAAAAGACCACTTACTTCGATAGAATTCCCCCTACACTTGAGATAAACATTTTCCTCAATGTTTAAGCATGTGGGAGTAAACTCCCCTACACTTAGGACATTGTGCACTTTGTTTAAATCTTGCTAAGGAAAGGACAACTAAAGTGATTTCAATGTCGACATATAAGATATGAAATATTGAATCACAAGAGTTTAGGATATAACCGGGAAGACGGGTACACGGGATCACAGGTCGTCAAATATCATCAAAAGTGCTCTTTGAAGCTTTAATCCCTGCACATCATAAGAAACAAGACAACAAACCCTATGTAGCTCCCCCTACACTTATTATGAAAACGGTAAAGGATAGATCAACGGGTTGCCTCCCGAGAAGCGCTTGTTTTTGTTAACCGAGTCACGAGCCTGACTCGACCCAGAACTAATTCAAGGGAAACGTGGTGAGGGATGGAATCATCTCAGGAGAGATGTCCTCACCAAAGTACAACTTCACACGCTGGCCATTCACTTTAAAATTAGGCCCATTTGGTTGAGAAAGCTAAATGGTGCAATAAGGGAAAACTTTGGCGACGGTGAATGGACTAGACCAACGGCTCTTAAGCTTGCCCGAAAAGATATTCAACCGAGAGTTAAAGAGTAAAACTTGGTCACCTACGTGAAACTCTCGGTTCTTAATCCTAGAATCATGAATGAGCTTGGTTTTCTCCTTGTAGATCAATGAATTCTCATAAGCTTCATTCCTTAGTTCATTCAGCTCGTTGAGTTGAATCTTCCTAAGATCACCGGCTTTGTTGATATCAAAATTAGCCCATTTCAAGGCCCAATACGCCTTATGCTTCAACTCAATAGGGAGGTGGCATGCCTTCCCGTACACAAGATGATATGGAGTGCAACCAATAGGTGTCTTATATGCGGTACGGAAAGCCCACAAAGCATCATCTAACTTATCGGCCCATGAGGCACGATGCTCTCCCACAGTTCGCTCTAAAATTCTCTTTAGTCTACAGTTAGAAATCTCGGCTTGACCATTTGTTTGGGGATGATAAGCGATGGAAAGACGGTGATTGACACCATACTTAGCCATGACTCGAGCAAATTGATTGTTGCAAAAATGAGTCTCGCGGTCACAGATGATAGCACGAGGAACACTGAATCGAGCAAATAACTGCTTCAAAAAGTTCACAATCACCCTCTCATTATTAGTGGGTAGAGCCTTTGCTTCAACCCATTTAGATACGTAGTCAACGGCTACGAGGATGTACTTGTTCCCTTTGGATGATGGAAATGGCCCCATAAAGTCGATGCCCCATACGTCAAAGATTTCACATTCTTGTATGAAATTTTGAGGCATCTCATCTTTATGTGTGATCTTGCCTTGTCTTTGGCAAGCATCATAATGCTTAACCTTTTCGTGTGCATCACGATAAATGGTGGGCCAATGAAATCCAAAGTCGAAAACTTTCTTCGCGGTATAGTTAGGACCAAAGTGACCACCGGTTGGTCCTTTATGGCAAGCTTCTAGGATTAATAAAGCTGTCGGCCCATAAACACACCGACGAATGACAAGATCCGCACATTGTTTGAAAAGGTAAGGGTCGTCCCAAAAATAGTTCTTAATGTCTTTAAAGAACTTTTTCTTTTGTTGGGACGTTAACCCTTCCATGAGAATTCCACCCGCCAAATAGTTTGCAATGTCCGCAAACCATGGGGTTTCATCAAGATTGGAGTTAATAGACATCAAGGCTTCAAGGGGAAAAGAGTCATTAATCTCTTGATTTGGGAGCTCCCCTTGATAAGGATCCTCGAGTCTACTAAGATGATCCGCGGCTAGGTTTTCCGCCCCCTTTTTATCACGAATTTCAATTTTGAATTCTTGAAGGAATAGAACCCAACAAAGAAGTCTTGGCTTGGAATCTTGTTTAGTTAACAAGTACTTCAACGCGGAGTGATCGGTGTACACAATGGTGGTGGAAAGGACAAGATAGGGGCGAAATTTTTCAAAAGCATACACTACAGCTAAAAGCTCTTTTTCAGTAGTGGTATAATGCAATTGAGCCCCGTCATTGTCTTGCTAGCATAATGGATTGGTTGGAAGTGTTTGTTCACTCTTTTTCCCAAAACTGCTCCAATAGCAAAATCGCTATCATCACACATCAATTGAAAAAGGTAACTCCCAATTGAGGGTAACCAAGACCGGTGCCTTAGTTAATTTATCCTTAAGAAGATTGAAAGATTCGAGACACTCTTTAGAAAAGATAAAAGGAGTATCTTTTTCCAAGAGGTGGGTCATCGGGCGAGCGATTTTAGAAAAATCTTGAATTAATCGATGATAGAAGCCCGCATGACCAAGAAAACTTCTCACACCCTTCACGGTTGAAGGTGGAGGTAATTTAGCAATAACATCGACTTTAGCACGATCGACTTCAAGACCGGCTTTGGAGATTTTATGACCAAGAACAATACCTTCTTTTACCATGAAATGGCATTTTTTCCAATTAAGAACGAGACGAGTGTCTTCACACCGTTTGAGCATACGTTCTAAATTGGCAAGGCAAGTAGAGAAAGAATCACCATAGACCGAGAAATCATCCATAAAGACTTCCATAGTTTCTTCAACCATGTCATGTAATATAGCCATCATACACCTTTGGAAAGTCCCGGGAGCATTGCATAAGCCGAAAGGCATTCTTTTGTAAGCAAATGTTGCATAAGGACAAGTAAATGTGGTTTTCTCTTGGTCTTTAGGATCGATGGGAATTTGAAAATACCCGGAGAAACCGTCTAAGAAGCAATAATAATCATTACCCGCTAAACGCTCGAGCATTTGATCCATGAAAGGAAGAGGGAAATGATCCTTGCGAGTGGCATGATTGAGCTTCCGATAGTCTATGCAAACTCGTCAACCCGTGACAAGTCGAGTAGGAATCAACTCGTTGTTTTCATTGGAAACAACGGTTATTCCACCTTTCTTAGGCACACAATGGACGGGACTAACCAATGGCAAATCCGAAATAGGGTAAATCATTCCGGCATCTAGAAGTTTGATAACCTCTTTCTTGATGACGTCATGAATTTTAGGATTAACCCTTCTCTGGCTTTGGATTGCGGGTTTAAAGTCATCTTCCATGAGAATTTTATGAGTACAAAAGTTCGGATCAATTCCGAGGATATCAGAAATTTTCCAAGCAATTGCTTTCTTATGATTCTTCAGCACGTCGATAAGTCGAGATTTTTCATCTTCTTTCAAGTCCTTTGCAATGATTACGGGTAACTTCTTATTGTCTTCAAGGAAAACGTATTCGAGATGAGACGGTAAATCCTTAAGCTCTAAATCCGGAGGATTGTCGATGGAAGGCGTAGTCAAATTTGGATCATCGATAGAAATTTCCTTAGGAGATGGTGAAGAAATATGGTCCTCATTGAGAAGTTTCTCAATGTACGAATGTCTTCATCCCAATCGGAGGGAGAATCGTCATATTTTAAGTCCACATCCCCTAAAGTTGCTTTAAATTCTTTCAAAAGGAAATCACTTTCTCCAAATAGAGTTAGTGAGGGAGCAATAGAGGCAACGGTCTCAACAATGGGTAGAGAATAAAAACCACTTTTACAAGCGTCTTTGAAATGCTCTTCACAAGCCTCATCAAGAACGTCAGTGAAATTAACGCTCTCGTTTTCATAAGGTTGCTTAGAAAATTTACCCATGTTAAAAACAATATTATCGTCACCAACTCTCATTATTAATTCGCCAGCGGCTACATCAATAGGAGTGAGACCGGTCCTCAAGAATGGACGTCCAACGATTAATGGAACACGGGGGTCCATCTCGTAGTCAACGACAACAAAATCCGCCGGAAAGATGAATTTGTCGACACCGACGAAGACATCTTCGGCTATCCCCACTGGATAAGCAACCGTACAGTTAGCTAATTCCAAAGTCATTCGTGTGGGGACTAGCTCGGGTAGAGATAATTATTTCCAAACACTTAATGGCATTAAGTTTATAATAGCACCTAGATTGGCTAGGGCCATACAATTCTCTACCTCAGGGAAGTTGCAAGGAAAGAGAAAGCGACCCAGATCACCAAGTTTGGTTGGTAATTTCCTTAAGAGCACTACGGAGCAATTCTCATTAAGTTGGGTCTGAGCAATATCAAGAAGCTTCTCCTTATCACTGAGAAGATCTTTAAACATTTTAGCATATTTCGGCATGTGAGCGAGAGCCTCAGCAAAGGAGATGTTGAAATTCAATTGTTTAAACATTTTGAGAAAGTTCCAAACCTGAACATCATCCTTGTTCTTCAACTTCTCTTTCCTCAACCTTGAGGGATAAGGTATATCGGGTTAAGATGAAGGCTTTGGAATGGAATTCTCACTCACGTCCTTGGGTGGTGGAGGGGTAGAAGTAGAAGGTGGAGGAATTGGAGAAGGGACTCGTTTTCCTTTGTCACAATCACCGGTGTAGGTGTAGGAATCTCAGGTTCCTTTAAACCTTTGCCACTTTGGGTGGTGATTGCTTTCATCTCCCCTCTTGGATTAGCAACGATGTTACTCGGAAGAGAACCCAAACCAGAGGTTTGATTACTTGGGAAGAAACTAGCCATCATATCCCTTAAGTCATTCGTTTGACTGCTCAAAGAGTTTCGCATATCGGCTCGAAGATCATTCCCTTGTTTCGCCATATCTCCTTTCAAGTTGAGGATTTGACTCTGAAGATTCTCACCAGCGCGTCATTAGTCCTCATGTAAGTTTCAACCTCGTGATTAAATGCGGTGGGTTGGTTGGAAGGAGGAGCATGGTTGGCAGGTGGTTGATAAGTGGGTTGTTGGTAAACTTGATTATTTCCTTGAGAATGATATGGGTTTCTTTGGGTTTGATATTGATTAGGAGCTCGAGTTTGGTTTTGATTGTTGCGGTTGAAATTGTTTTGGTTTTGAGGAGGAAAACCGGGTAGTGAAAGGAAGTTGTTTGAACGATAACTGAGCAAATTTCGGTCACCTTGAGGACGAGCTTGATAGCCTCCCATAGAAAAGTTACCGTTAGCGGCATACACATTTTCCGGATTTTCATGAGTAGAAGGACAATCGGTGTATGAATGAGAACCCCCGCAAATTTCACAAGAAGTTGCTACAGCTTTAGCCTGTTGAAATTGGTTTGTAGCCATGGTTAAGAAGTTTTTGTTCATCTCGGCTATTTGGCGGGTAAGTTCGGTTATCTCTGGGTCGGAGGATGTAGAAGAAACATTAGCCCTCGGGTTATTCCTTGAAGATGCAGATGAATCCCGATTTTTGTGGTGAGTGGTCATTTTCTCTATAAGCTCTCTACACTCCTCAGGTCTTCTCTTCATGAATGTACCACCAGCGGCAGCATTAATCGTATCACGATCACGAAAAGTTAAACCATTGTAGAAAGTATCAATCAAAGTAACGGGGAGCATATTATGGTTCGGACAACGGTCGATCAAGACATTGTAACGTTCCCAAGCATCGAAAAGTGATTCATCAGGTTCTTGAGTGAATCCACTGATTTGATTGCGAAGACTAGTGACCATGGATGGTGGAAAGAAGCGTGACAAAAATTTTTGAATCATGTCATTCCATGTATGAATTGAGGTTTTGAGAAGATGATCAAACCATTTTTCGCCATGGTGGGATAAAGTGTGTGGAAAAAGGTGAAGGCGAAGAAAATCCATGGAAACACCAGGCAGTTTCATGCTTTGAGTGACGGTAATGAATTTGTCGAGGTGTTTGTTGGCATCATCATCCGGTAATCCGCGAAAAGGACAAGCGTTTTGAACTTGCTGGATCATGTGATGCTTCAACGAAAATTCAGGAGCCGTGATTTGCATCGGCGCAATCGGTCCTCCGCGTCCGTTCATGGTTGGTTGACAAAGCTCCTCCATTGTGCGTAGGTCGGGTTGTGGGACTTGATTGTTACTATTATTCATGTTGGGGTGAGGTGGGTTGTTATTATTGTTATGCACACCGGCCATATCTATGTTTCTAAGAGTCTCGGGCTTAGAATAAGACGTAGATCGAGTACGCATACACTAAAATGAAATAAAATATTTTTGGTTTTTTTTATCTTTTTTATTGTTTTTGGATTTTTGAAAAGTTTATATTTTTTAGGATTTTTGAAAATTTTTGTGCTAGAAAATAACGTTCCCAAAAGAACGGATCCCAAAATCCAATTTTTCTCACTAAAAACCGTTAACTTTACGAAACGAGCCGGTAGCGGCGTCATTTAATTTTATGACTTTTTGTGTGTGCTCTAGAAGTGTTGTTCGTACTCGATTCATATCGAATTGATCACGGTTTTAGGGTGGAATTATTGTAATTGGTAACTAAAAGGGGGAGCTTGATTATCTAAGTCTACAAATAACATAAACGTAAAAGCTATTAAAAATAAAGAAGAAATCTAACCTTGATTGGTGGGAAAAGAAAACTTAAAAATTAACTAGAAAAAAAAAGTAAAACTCAACCCGTTGGAATACCCACTATCAGAATCCCATCGGAATAGCAGTGTCGGAATACAATCGGAATGTTGATAGGAAAGTCTCAAAAGGAATCCTGTCGGAATAACTATTATAGTATCGAAATAATAAACAGTAAACTATCGGAATCTTCGGAATAAGTCGTCGGAAAGACGGTCGGAATGTATGATAATTGTCACTGTCGGAATACCGATCGGAATATCGATCGGAATCCAAAACCCTTTTTCGATACAAGGTATCGGAATAACAGTCGAAATGCAAAACCCTAATCCGATGGAACAGTCGGAATAACCATCGGAAAAGGGTTTACCTTTTCCGATGGAATGTAATTCGTAATAAGCTAGACAAATAAGCTCTCTTTGATAATAAGCACAATCCGACACTTAACCAATTCAATACTGAAAGAGTTAAATAAGCACGAATAAGAAACTTTCAAAACTCTAAATAAGCAAACTTTTAAAACAAACCTTAAAAAGACGAAACTTTTAAGAAAACTTAAAGTAAAATAAGCTAAATACAAAATAAGCCAAAAAGCATAATAAGCTCAAAGCTCAAATCGTATCAAAACTTAGATATGAATAAAAAGATAAACTTTTTATTCAATCAAACATCAAGATGAAATAATATGTATTATTTATTTTGAATCATAAGCAAAACAAAATCAAGAAAGGTAGAAGAAGATTAATGATGAAAAGCTTAAACTTGAACTTGTAGATTAATGATTCCAAAATACAAGATTAAATGAAAGCTTGAAATTGAAAGAAAAGATGAAGAAATCTAGAGAGAGAAAATAGAAACACCTACTTCTCCCTAAAGATATGAGAAACTAGAAAAATGAAAAGTGACTAAAAAACTAACTAACTCCCTCCTAATGAAGCATTAGGAGGGTATTTATAGGAGAGGGGAGGTATGTTGCTTCCTCCTTTCTTTCTCTTTCTCGTCTTTTAATTTCTCGTCTTTCTCGACTTTGTCTCGGGATTAGTCGAATGATAACTTGAACTCGTCTTCTATTTTTCTTCTTTTAGTAGACTTGGTTCTTAGACTTTGTTAAACTTCCGTCTTTAGACTTTTTCTTCGATAAATCTTCAAAATAGGCCTTTGACTTCCGTTCTTCTTGCACTTTTGATCTTTTGACTTCGTCTTTTGTCTTTTTCTTCGATAAAAGCCCGTGAAAGCCCGTGTTTTCTTCCTTTTTCATATTTTTATCCTGAAACACAATAAAAACATAAACCACGCATAATTCCGACTTTTACGACATAAAATACACGTTTTGGTCTTGTTATTATTAGAAATAAGTGGTAAAAGGATAAGTGTTTTCACATTTATTAAACACCCCATTTGTTAAAATAGAATATCACAGTAATATATGGCGTGTCATCAAAGCATGCAAGGTAAATGTCTAAACATTCATGACCATAAATAGAATACCGAAAACGAACATCGGTAGTCTAAGTAACTCAACACAAGCAAATATAAGTACTATAAAGGAAAAGGACTAAACAATGTCCAACATGAAGTAAGGTAAGATAAAGTATGATAAATGCATAAGATATAGAAGGCTGGATAGCTTCCATCTGAATGCACATACTCTTGAGATCCTACTTACGACCTTGGGTACCTACCGTTTGGGAACATGGAAATGGAAAACGGTTGAGCATAACGCCCAATGCACGGATATATAACAAAGCAATGTTTTAAAACCCGGTTTTTTAGTTGACCCGGACGAGTCGCCGACTCACTGGGTTACCGGTTCAACCGGTCGAACTACCGGGTCAACCCGGTTTTACGTTAAAGAAATTTTATCGACATTCGAGGTGTATAAATATATACTCCGCTACTTTTTAGTTTCTAGGAGAAGGCTAGTTCTTTTTTTAGCAAAAGAGGGCTAGTTTTTGGGATAAGGAAAGTAAGAAGATATACACAGTAGAAAAAAAGAATATTCAAAGGTATCTTATCTTTACTTCCTTTTTTCATTTGACCATCTCTATTAATTTGAATAAATTTACATCTCTCATATTCGACCATCTTCATCAATTTTCTCTGCAAATAAATCTTCACTTTCATCCACCAATAGTAATACTCTACACAGATCCTCATCACGCCCACATAGCACAAACTGGAATAGTACAAACTGGAACTCAAATCGATCCATCTTTTACAAGATTAGGAATCATTCAAGATTTCAAGTAAACATCGAGCATGTCTAGTTACATCAACCGTTCATCTGATCAGTTTTCTTGTGATTTGTGTTTGAACTGGTTGGTCTCCGGTCCGACGGTTCGATCCGGGTCTACCAAACCCGGCGGTTCAATCCGGTTCGGTTTTTGGTAAAAACTTGGCTCATAACGGCCCAGTCGACACTCCGGTTCTCAGTTCAACCAGTTCAACCGGCCGGGTCGAACCGGTTTTTAAAACACTATAACAAAGCATGGAAAACATAGAGTAAAGAAAGCATAAAGAGCATATAAAGCATGAAAGGCAACAGAAATGAATAAGTCCTGGGAAACCTAGATGTATAACATGTTTATTGGTTTTAGTTATGAAAACATAGCTTATGTTACTTATGAAAATCTGTATTAGTTTAATATACCAAAAGCCAATATAGGTCATGAGGTCAACAACGTGCATGAATACTTGGAGGGGTGACCTCGTCATGCAATTAGAGGGGATGCCTCTAATTAATATGGTAATGGGTAGGAGGGATCAGCTCCTTGTGAAGGATGCAAGGCACATACCACATTCACCATGAAATCCTGACTGACACTGTAACTAGGATGCACCCATACGCCCCACATGATAATAAATAATAATAAAGGCCAAATAAACTAAAAGAGACGCCACGAGCTATCACTCCACCGTGGTGAAGTCATAACACTAGTGCCTCTAGTGTTATGGTTATGGTACCTCCATAACTAGGTGAAACTGGCATGCATGTATATGGATAAGGTAACTAATAAAACATAAGCATTTAAATCTGTAACTACTAGGGAAAACAGTTGGCTGCATACGGGAAATCCTAATTAAGGAAGAGATTGTCCTTACTGAAGGACGGGAAATCCGTACCTTGTGTCCAGTAGAAGCTAACGAAAACGCTGTAGAACCTACTCCGCCTTGACGGATAACACTACATAAGAATTGGGACGTGTATGAGTTGTCTGAATTACATGTGTTTTACTGGTTCTGTGTGTTCTTAGCTTATTATACTTAATCTAACATGTTTTAATGTTTTACTGTGTTATCTGTAGTTATTTTGATGTTCTATAGTGTATTATGCATGTACTAGTGTATTATAATACTTGTATTGTAATACTACATAACTTTCTAAAAATAGCAGGTTTCCTAAAATAGAAAGTTTCTAAAAATAGCGAGTTTCCAAAAATAGAAAGTTTACAAAAATAGAAATAAGGTGGATTATTAATCTAGGAAAAATATAATTTAACTTATTAGTAAAATACAAGTCGTGGTTTAAGGGTTATAGCAAATTAATTAAATAACTTGGTTAATTAATTAAACTATACATTATACAAATTTAATTCAAATACTTGTTTAATAAATAAATTACTTAGGTTAAAAACATGAATTATTTAAATAAATAATTAACCCAAGTCTTGTAATTAAATGATAAAAACTGATTTTATAAAGTTTCTGACCCCGAGCTCGTGTTTACATATAAGCCGAAACATATAAGCTAAAACAAACAACCCGTCAGTGGCTACCCGGCCTAGCCGGTTGCCACTGACTGCCCAATATTACCACCGGCTGTAGCCGGTGGTTCCCACTGTCCGAACAAAATACACCCCGGCTTTAGCTGGGGTTCCCACTGTTTTTGTTGCTCGGCCGAAACAAGTCCCACCGAGACCTAGGGGTCTTGGTTGACACTAAACAAAACCAAATCAAACATTAATCATACCCCGACCTAGTGTTGGGGTTTCCTTTGTCGTGCGTCCGATCCAAACAGAACCAAGACGAGACCTTTTATGGTCTCGGTGGTGGTAAAATAAAACAAGCCGAGAGCTTTAAAGCTCTCGGTTGTGTCTCGGCCAACAAAACCAAACACCAAACAACCTTAAAACATGGTTTATTGATTTACCCAACATGTTTTTATAACTTGTTTTTAAGATTAAAGCATGAGTTCATAAAAAGAAAATAAAAAGAATGAAAATAAAAGTTTATGATTATACCAATCGCGTAGTTGTTTGGGATTAATAAACACGAACACAACACGTAACTTTCTTGGATCAAAATCAACAAACACCACCCTTGGTAGTACTATATGGCCGACAGCAAAAGGGAGAACCAAAGCTAGGGTTTTCTTATTTTTTGTAAAAGTAACTTATGAAAATAATTCCCTGGAAGTTTGTTAAATCATGGGTTGTAATTGGGTCATGGGCCAAAAGGACCAATATTCCCTTTTGTCTCTTCTTAGCCGCGGCACCTTTAGTGTCCAAAGACAAAACCGAAGCTTTTCTAAGTTAAATTTTATAGTCGTGTACGTTCGTGTTTTATTTATCGTGCATTTATATGTCGTGATCGTAAACACATTTATAATATATACGTATGTACATGTTATTTAATATCGTGAAACATGAAATATATTAAATGGAATGTTTAAATTTTATCGTATTTTCATGTATTTACTATTCATGTTTACTGTTCATGGTATTTTAATGCGGGTTTTACAAATGAAAACTCATAAAAAACATAAGCATACAAGGTTCGACACAAGCAATATGTTCATATGCACAAATTTCCATTAGCACACAACATAAGGATAGTAAAAATCCTACGGATTCTTTAACATCATTGTTTTATCTTATAGCAAACACCCACTATATGTTTAGAAAAATAACCATAGGTGGTTTATTTGACAAGTTTAATTAGTTCATATTTCTAAGTGACTTACCAAGTGCAAGTAAGAGTATAACATATGCAAAGAGAGTGAGCTAGTCTACAAGCAATATGAAAGACAATTTCCCAACTTAGTGCACAAAATCTAGCAAATGTCATATTGTGCATAATCATGTAATTGACAAGCAAGCAAATATGGCAAGTTTGACACTTATGTATCACAAATAGAAGCAATCACAACTTGCAATGATCAAGCAAAATATATACAAACTCATAAACCAAAGCAAGTAACATTTAGCATACAAATATTTTTCTTCACTTTTTGTGTTTAAGTATGACGATGTATATAAAGCTTGATTAGTTTCCTTTATATGATAAAATGATTTATTTTAGAATGTAAACACAGCCTTATTTAACTACAAACTAATTTGATATGTCCGACTCGAGAGAAATAAGATGAAATGCTAAAGTAAGTTCATATTTTTAGACACCCTATTGCATTTGACTTGTTTCACTTTCTTATAAATTTAACCAGTACTTAAGAGTGTTTTTATATAAAAGTAGACTCAATTAGCTTCAAAATGATAGGTGGCACGACTTCTACAGAATTACGGTTAAAAAGTTATAGCCTTTTGAAGTTGGCTGAAAACTGAAGCAAAGAGGAGTATGGAGCTCGCAGACCCAAATTGAATTGGGTCCGTAGACCACTGAATTGGGTTCATCTCTGCGACAGACTGTAGTTTTCCCCCAAAACTTATATTTTGACATAGCGGAATTGCATAGGACTCACTAGACATGACAACAAACATATAATACACATGTTAAACATCATTTCTACTTATGAGACTTATCTATGAGTTTACGGAAATAATTTTTCAACATAATTAAGAGTTGTGACAAACACTCATTAAAAACCGTATTTCATAAATTTCTCTAAGGATACACAACACACTCATCAATCCTTTTAAGACATCTTTATTAATGTTTCAAGGAAATCTTTAACCCAAACAACAAAAGTTGCAAGCAATAAACAAAGAAACGCTTCTCATATTGTATCCCGCTTGAAAGGTAATTTGATACATGGATCGTGCTCCATTATAAAAACCATTTGTTTTGAAAATAAGAGCCACGTGGTCTGATAACAATTGTGGAAATGTAGAGGGGGTGAATACGTTTTTAAAACTTTTGTATCAAATGTCGATCAAGAGGGACATATTAAGAGAAGTTTTGTAAAACCCGCATAAAAATACCATTATTTAATAATAAATACATTCACTATAAGTATATACGTATAATAAATACGATATGACAAGATAGAAGTAAATACGTATATAAAATACGATACGACAATATATGACACATATATAAAATTCATGAATTCACAACAAATAACCACGCATACTAAATGTGACACGATAAGTTATAATATGAATATAAAATTCACGAAATTACGACACACATGAGAATACAAGTTATGACACGAAAATAATAAAAGGGCTTTATGTTAAAACATAAGCCTTACAAACAAATAATGGCCTAAGCCGGCCCATTGTGAAAACTAACAAACAAACACATGTAAACTTTTCATTCTCACAAGTTAAGGAAAAAGAATGAAACCCTAGTTGGGTTCAGTGTATGCCGTCGGCCACAAAAAAGGGGAAGGAGAAAAGTTGTTGATCTAAAATTCTTGTGTGTGTATTCGTGTTTGATCATACCCAGATCGCATCTCATTCGGTAATCCTCAATCTTAATCTTTTATTATTTTCAAGGAAATATTTATAAATTAAATTAATTATAATAGAAACACATGTAATTAATAATCAAGCAAGAAAAAGAATCATGTTTGGATGTTTTGTTGTTTGCTCAGACCAAACCGAGACCCCAAAAGGGAGGGGCTCTCGATGGGAATTTAGTGTTGGCAGCCGCCAGGAATTTAACCATAGTGGGCATTAGCCACGGTGGTGATTTGGTGCTTAGCAGTCGCAGCCTTAAGGCTGCGGTGGGTATTGTCTAATGAGCAGCCGTAAGGAATAGGGGAGCAGTGGGTAGTCCATGCTGAGAAGCCGCAACCCCGAAAGGACAGCAGTGGGTATATGTTGTTGGGCAGCCGTACGCCAAAAGGGTGCGGTGGGGGGTTTTGTTTGGATTGGCAGCCGAGACCCATGTAAGGGCTCGGTGGGTGTTTGTTTGGATCAATTAAACCGAGAGGCAACAAGAGAACCACAAGGGAGTGTTTGGGGTTATTATTATTTTGGCTTATTATGTTTAAGCTTAAAATAAAATTAATTAAATAAATCCGGCTTATTACAATTTTCGACTTATAATAAAATTGGTTATTATTAATACGACTTATTTAATCAGCATAGTCAATCACGGCTTATTTAAATTGATTTATTATTTCGGCTTATATTAATATTGGACTATATTAAACCAAGACTTATTAAAATGGGCTTATTAAGTTAAACTAAATTAATAATTTCTTATTAAATCATGACTTAATAAAATATGCTTATTAAGTTAACCATAATTAATTTTGGATTATTAAAACATGACTTATATGAATTAGCTTATCAATATATCGGCTTATTCGATAAACAAGATAAATTACCTACGTATATTAAACGAGCTTATTACTATTTATGGAAACTTACTATTTATGGAAACTTACTATTTATGAAAACTTACTATTTCTGGAAAGTTACTATATATAGAAACCTGTTATTTTTGGAAAGTTAATATATATGGAAACCTGCTAATTTTGGAAAGTTAATGTATATGGAAACCTGCTATTTATGAAAAGTTACTAATTATGGAAATACCAAGTATAATAACACAAGAATCATGAAATACATTAAGCAAGAACACATGAACATTTAACATTAAGGAAAGACACGAGAAGTCATGAACCAGTAACTCAAACTATGAATAAGTAACTTATACATGAACAAGCAACTCATACATGTTCTTTATCATGTAGCTCACGTGAAGTCGGAGTAGTACTTTTCTGCTATTCATCTCTCTCACTGATTACTAGACACAAGGTACGGATATTCCGTCCTTCAGTAAGGACATTCATTTCTATTCATGATTAGGATTCCCCGTTTGCTATGCCACATGTTCTCCCCAGTTCCATGTTATAAAACTTTTCATGTTTGCCATGCTCTCATTATTATTTATTTCATGACCCACGTTTTGCCCGAGTTATATACATGCATGACCATGACTTACATGATTTACCACCTAGTTATGGAGGTACCATGACCATGAAATATGAGGCACATGTGTCATAACTCTTCCGTGACGAGAGTGATTTATCGTGGCGTCCCTTCATGTTACACGTTATATTAGAAGTTGGCCATTATTATTATTATGGGACGTATGGGTGCATCCTAGTTTACAAGTTTATAAGTTTACACGTACAGGGTGATTGGTTGGTGTGTGCTCTACACCCATGACAATGGAGTTGATCCCTCCATCCTTGTTACTATTATTAAAGGTCACCCCTCTATTGCATGACGAGGCAGCCCCTCTATTTATTCTTGCACACGTTGATGATATTATTATGCATGACATGTTATGACCTAAATTAGCTCGTGGGCATTTGTTTATATTAAATGTACAACTAATAACATTTCAGTTATCCTTCATGCGTCATATATAATTTACTTATATCACACATACAACTCATGATATTTCAGTTATCCTTCATATTTCATAGATTTTACTCAGGTTTTCCTCAGGACATGCACGTTATTTTCGCTCCTTTCATATTTCTTATTCAGTTATCATGTCATTATATCTGTTCACTGAGCGTATTGCTCAGCCGTATTTCTTTTCATGTCTCATACGGCAGGTACCTAAGGCAAGATTTGGGCATTGAGAGTATTGCTTAGGATGAGAGCTACCCTTAGACTCTTTTCCTTTATGCATTTTAATACTTATGATTCGTTGGACACATGTTTTGTCCTTTATACTTCCTTTATTTCTTTCATGATGAGCTTAAGTTGGGAGTTATGTCTATGCTGGATTAGCTAGGCTATCATGTTATTCTTTTCCACATATTGATATTTTAACCGTTTAATCGTTCTACCGTCGCAAGTAGACTCTCGATCATCTCATGTGTATTCCATTTACTAATGCTACTAGAGTTACTGATGCTGCTCGCAGCTTGGAGATTCTACAGGACAGAGATGAGTATGATGGATCGGAGCGACCAGACAAGAAGAATACTTCATCTATCAGACGTTACCATCTCATTTCATGTATTAACTTTCTCATTTACATATCATGTACCATTCAACTATATCTTTCAGGAATAAGAGTGGAGACCGGTACTCGCCGGCCACTCAACAGAGTAGTTACAAGAATCATGGTTAGAATAATGATCGTCACAGAGCTGACAAGCGAGGCAGCAGTGACAAGTACCGTAACAACAACAACTACTCTGGCAATAACAACAGGAACTCCGATAATGGACACGACCAGAAATACAGGAGTCAGCGGTCCAATCGATCCGCCAATTCTGGTATTATAACCTAAATTTTCAACTTTATCTGTTTTCACATATCAAGACTCATTTCTCACGAAGACACATATCTCAAGTATATCTCCTGAAGACACATGTCAAGATACACGTCAATACACATGTATCACGTATATTTTCCGAAGACGTTTATCAAGACACTCGTCAAGACACATGTCTCACGTATATTTCTGAAGACTCGTGTCAAGACACACGTCAAGACATATGTCTCACGTATATCCTCTCAAGAATCATGTCAAGACACATGTCAATATACATGTCTCACGTATACCTTCTGAAGACACATGTCAAAACACATGTCTCACGTATACCTTCTGAACAAGTTCTCAGCAATCCAGGTACCCTTCGAGGGGTATACCTATCCTGTTTATGCCATGTGTGGACGTAAACATCAAGAGAGGGTCGTCATGCTTCCAGTACTTGCTTCAAGTACGAGAAGACTGGCCACCTTCAGCGAGATTGCAAGAAGGGCACTACTGCGAGTACATCAGGTCATGCTCATAAGAAACCTGATGCATCCGGCCGTGTCTTCGCAATTACACTGGATCAGGCCAATAAAACTTTAGATACCATCACTGACATATTGTTCATGTTTGGACACGCAGTGTTCGCTCTGTTTGATATGGGCGCGACACATTCAGTGATATCTACCATGTTTGCTTCATGTATTGATATGGCACCTACATTACATGATCATGTATTATGTATATCCACGCCCATGAAAGACTATGTTTGTATTACCTATGTATATAGAGATCTTCCTTTGTAGTTTGATGACAAGATCCGTTTTGTTAACGCGCTTCCCTTGGACACGTGCGAGTTCGATATGATTCTGGGTATGGACTAGTTAGCAGCACATCGCACTACGATTGATTTCCATTCATATCAGGTTATATTTGGTGATATTCATGCTCCTGAATTCATTCATCATGGTTTTCTACCAGGAAAGTCTATGCAGATCATTTCTGCTTTACAAACACGTACCTTATTAACTCATGGCTGTGAAGGTTTTCTAGCTACTTTTCATGACACGACTTCTGAGGTTCCTTCTATTATGATCAGCCGATTGTTTCCGAGACTTCGGATGTGTTTCTAGAAGAACTTCTAGGAATACCTCCTATCCGCGAGGTTGAGTTTGGCATTGAACTTATTTCGGGAGCTAAACCTGTCTCCAAAGCTCATTATCGCATGGCTTCCATTAAGTTAATGGAGTTGAAAGGTCAGTTACAAGAATTGTTGGAACGTAGTTTCATTCGCCGAAGTGTATCACCCTAGGGTACACAGTTTCTGTTTATCAAGAAGAAGGACGATAGCATGAGATTATGTATCGACTACCATGAATTGAATAAGATCACTATTCGTCATCATGATCCTCTCCCACGTATTGATGAATTATCTGACCGACTACAGGACACTAAGCACTTTTCCAAGATTAACTTACGATCAGGCTACCACCAGTTGCGAGTGAAAGAGCAAGACATCTCCAAGAGTGCTTTTCGCATGCGTTATGGTCATTATGAATTTGTGGTTATGCCTTTTTGTCTCACGAATACTCCAGCTATATTTATAGACTTGATGGATCGAGTTTTCATGAAAATTTTAGACAAGATCGTCATTGTGTTCATTGACGATATCCTGATCTTCTCTAAGTCTAGAGAAGAGCACGAGGATCATCTTCGCATTGTTCTTCAGATTCTACGACAAGAGAAATTGTATGCTAAATTTTTCAAGTGCGAATTCTAGTTGAGTAAAGTGACATTTTTGGGCCACATTGTTTCAGCAGAAGGAGTTACCATGGAACTGACGAAGGTTGAGGCTATCACCAAGTGGCCGAGACCGACGTATGTGACTAAAGTACGCAGTTTTTCTGGATTTAGCTGGTTACTACCGCATATTTGTTGAAGGTTTCTCACGGTTAGCCTTACCCATGACTAAGCTTATGCGTAAGGGTGAAGACCCTACACTAGGTTTTGTGTTCCATAGGATCCTACGCTAAGAGGGGCCTTATTAACCGAGGCTCATAGTTCTCCATTTCCTATTCATCTAGGGTTCTACGAAAATGTATCATGATCTTAAACCACATTTTTGGTGGATCGGTATGAAGCAAGATGTAGCTACTTCCGTATCCAAGTGTTAGACTTGCCAACAGGTTAAGATAGAACATCAACATGCTAGTGGTTTATTACAGTTATTAGAAATTCCTAAATGAAAGTGGGACAAGATCTCCATGGATTTTATTACCATATTACCACAGACTTAGAGGAGGCATGATGCTATCTGGGGGGTTATCGATCGTTTGACCAAGTCTGCACATTTTCTCCCTATCCGTAAGGATTACTTAGTTAGCACGTTGGCAGGGTTATTTCAGCAAGAGATCATACGATTACACGGTACTTCATCAGCGATCAGATCAGATGGAGATTCACGATCACGTTCACGTTCATGTTCTTGTTTCATCTCACGACTCACGTTCACGTTCATGACCTTGTTTACATTCATGTTCTTGTTCCATCTCACGATTCACGTTTCACGTCTCATTTCTGGAAAGCCTTACAGGAAGCTTGGGGAAAATAGACTCAAGATCACGTCTCATTTAGCACGACTTTCCATCCTCATACAGACATTTCACGTCACGTTTCATGTCTCGTTTCGTATCATTTGGAATTACCTCCTTAATTATCACACGTTCGCAATATGTTCACGCACCACGTTCACAATATGTTTCATGTATAATGTTCACAATATGTTTCATGTATCATTACTCAGAGGTTATCAGGTATCTACGTTCATACCTTCACAACATTATCACGCATCATTACAAGTATTATCCTTTGCACGTTATCACGTATCATTACAAGTATCATCCTTTGCACGTTATCATGTATCATTACAAGTATCATCCTTGCATGTTATCACGTATCCACTCGATCAGATTCGTGAGGATCTATCTTACGTTGAGGAACCAGAATCTTTTCTAGATCGTCAAGATAGGGTCATGAGGAACAAGACTATTCCTTTTGTCAACATCTTTTGGAGGAGCCATCCCGAGCGGGAGGCCACTTGGGAAATCGAGAAGTCAAACAGGACTTCTTATCCTCATTCCTTCCATGATCCGAGGTATGTTCTTTTCAGCCACATCATGTTTCTAATTCGAGGACGAATTATTCTTTTTAGAGGGTAAGAGTTGTAAAACCCGCATAAAAATATCATTATTTTAAAACTTTTAATAATAAATACATTCACGATAAGTAAATACGTATAATAAATACGACATGACAAGATACAAGTAAATACGCATATCAAAAACGACATGACAAGATATGACACGGATATAAAATTCATGAATTCACAACAAATAACCACGCATATTAAATGTGACACGACAAGTTATAATACGAATATAAAATTCACGAAATTACGACACACATGAGAATACAAGTTATGACACGGAAATAATAAACGAGCTCTATGTTAAAACATAAGCCTTACAAAAAAATAAAGGCCCAAGCCGGCCCATTGTGAAAAACTAACAAACAAACACATGTAAACTTTTCATTTTCACAAGTTAAGGAAAAAGGATGAAACCCTAGTTGGGTTAATTGTATGCCGCCAGCCACACAAAAGAAAAAGGGGAAGGAGAAAAGTTGTTGATCTAAAATTCTTGTGTGTGTATTCGTGTTTGATCATACCTAGATCACATCTCATTCGGTAATCCTCAATCTTAATCTTTTATTTATTTTCAAGGAATTATTTATAAATTAAATTGATTATAATAGAAACACATGTAATTAATAATCAAGCAAGAAAAAGAATCATGTTTGGATGTTTTGTTGTTTGCTCGGACCAAACCAAGAGCCCAAAGGGGATGGGCTCTCGGTGGGAATTTAGTGTTGGTAGCCGCCAGGCATTTAACCACAGTGGGTATTAGCCACGGTGGTGATTTGGTGCTTGGCAGCCACAAGGAATAGGGGAGTAATGTTTGTGAAGGTCTACGAAATCTAGGGATTTGGCAAATGATGGATTGGATCTATTGATTTAATGGTGGAAGGAGGAAGATGAAGATGAATATAGAGAGAGAAAGGAGAGAAAAGAAAAGTAGAGAGAGAAAGAGAAAATGTATTAAATGAAAAAATGTAAAATGAATGAACCACCCCTCCTAACATGCTAGGAGGGGTATATATAGCCCACCCTACATGTGGGCTATATGGACTATATTTACTACAAACTGGATCACGAGCCTAATACAATAATATATCGTTGGAGCGACCGATCCTTCATAAATACGTAAAAACGTATTTCCAACAATCTCCCCCTAAGGGAGGTCGCTCCAAGTTACAAAGTTCTAAATATTCTATAGCTCGTGATCTATGCTAATAATGATGTGACCGAGACTTTCTTTGGGAAAACACATTTCCAACAATCTCCCCCTAAGGGAGGTCACACCATTTTACAAAATCTTAAACCTAGCATACTATGCTTGAGTCTTCGATCTTGTTCTTGTGAATATGCTTGATGTGATCTTTGACTTTAGTCTTGAGCATGTTTCCTTGCCTTGACCTTGTGCATTCATCACTTGTGAAATTCGCCTCTTCGTGACTTCATGTTCCACATACTTATACCTTTAAATTCTTGAAAGCTTCAGAGATTGATACAGCGGAAGACTTGACCTTCAGACTTTCTTGAATTTGTTGAAGTACTAAGTGTATGTAGTATAAGCATGTGGTGACGACTTCTTCTGGATTGTACACCGCAATGCCACCTTCTTGTTACGCTGCATAAGACAGTTAGCAACAAACAATATACACGGATGAAATGGCCTTGAACATTTTATTCTAATTCGGTAGCATTTTACCTCCGGTCGGTGAAGACCGTTGGACGATATTAAATATCGTACTTGTGGCAGGTAGTTTCAATTAAGAACCTCCTTGACAAGATTTCGCGGGTAAACCCGTTCTCTTTACTCGACCGTCCAAAGCTGACTACGAACGTAAAGAGTGAATCATTTGGATAATATTATCCGCATGATTTGAAGCCGTCAATTCATGTTCCTGGAACAAGTGAAGTTCAATTAAGAACCGCACCATCGTTGCTTTCCAGTTGTCACGAGCTTGATTCGTATAGAATCTTGCAAGTTACCTACTAAGTGCTGTTTGATGTTAACACTAGAAGGATTTCTATTCGTCACTGTAAATACTTAATAGTATTACTCTGAATGTTCTGGCAAGATCACTAAGATATTGCATAGAGGCCTGGAACGTGTTTAAATTCATTTAAGAATTAAACCACTGTTGCTTTCCAGTTATCACAAGTTTGATTCATAAAGAATCGCACAAGTCACCTACCATGAGCTTTTTGATATTCGCTCAAGAAGGATTTCCATCTTCATTGTAAATACTTTCGTATTACTCGGATGTTCAGGCAAGATCATGAAGATTTTACGTAGGACTCTTAATATCTTTCTTACTTTTCACATTGTGTGAACAAGCAAGGAATAATGAAAGTGTGTCCTAATGAGATATTTGATGATCTCAAATGGCTCTAGACTCAATCGTGCATTTTGGATTTTTAGTGATCGGAGGCTGGAGAGGAGTGCCACCTTTTCAATATCAATTTATTCGGAGTGAATAAATCAATAGATAATGTGTTGTCTCCGTGTGATTAAAACAAGTATCTTTTGAGAGATATCTGAGTTAGCTGGGATGGGTTGTGCCTTGCATCACTGGGTCCATGATGTCTATCTTCAATATCGAGAATCATAAATGATCTCAATAGCATATGAATTGACCCGGTTTCTGCCTAAGGTTGTAAGGAGGGCTTCTTTCTTTACACCCTTTATCTTTACAATTCTTTTTCATTCTTCAACCCCTTCAATGCTTACCAATACGTCATAACTAGCACCTTGTTGTGATTGTTCTAGTGCTAACTTAAGTACTTGGTCGGAATTCAGCTACGTTCACAATCTTTCTCCATCTTTCCTAAGGACTACTATTTCTAGCTATGGAATGTCCTTGGGAAGATTCCTCCGGTTCTAGAGAAATCATTGGACTTTAACCTATCCTACCATCCTTATGTCACCACAATCTTCATCGTCGTGAAATAAATGGGTTGCGGATAAGTATAAATCACCATGAAATCCATTTTTATATCCAAATCCATGTTGCTCCCCCTTAACATATGCCACGATATTCGAACACATGTCGGGATGAGCCAGCACATTAAGTCAAACCATTATTGATCTCAATATTAAATCACATTTTCTCCCCCATATTAAAAATATTAACCCAATCGATGTTTTTAATATCAATTGATTTAATAGCATTTTAAGAAAATTTGGGAAGAAAGATGCAAATTAGTTATCTTCATGATTTTAACAAGCTCCCCCTCAAATGAATGAGGGTGTACTTGAAACGTAAATTAAATACCTTTTAAACACAAGTGTAAGGTATTTATCACGTGCAAGGATCATATATGATAATGTATTCACAAGATTAGCAATTTACGAGGTTGGACCTGAATAATAGAGAACATCATATGAAAGAAGCACATGGTTCTTGTTCACGAATGTTGGTCACCTCGTCACGTCCCCGAGAAAATTAATTCCCGTTGTTGAGTCAAAGCTTTCCGGTGAAATGCTTGACTTGATTAAGAAAAGCGGGTTGCTATCTGAAATAACAGCAAACCATATGGAGCATGTTTTAAATCTTTTAAACTTCTGCTCGAACTTTATTTACAACCCCGTGTCATTATTGAATGACATTTCTAGGTTCGTAAATATTATCGATTCCAGAAGACATGCTCTTTTTATCAAAACGTTTTTGAACACACAATTTTGAAAGATTTAGAAAAACCTTTTGAAAAATTCTTGAAAAATTGTGTTCAATGTTTTGAAAACCAATTACTTGAGCTTAAGATGTTGAATATCTTACAAAACGAGCTCAAGTCCGAGAAGTTGTAAACTTCCCGTTGTTAAGGATAAGTTACCATCGGCGATAAACTTTCCTTTTATCTGATGGACGAGTCCTAAGCTGACATTTACTTAGAAGTCGTTTTCATGAGCTTGAAAACTTTGACTGTTTTAACGGAAAGCTCATGACCGAGAAAGGTTAATTTCTCGTTATGAGGAAAAGTTCTCTTATTTAAAAGATACACTTTCCTTGCTGAGCTTAAAACTTCGAATGTTTTAATACAAGCTCATGACCGAGAAAGGTGAATTTCTCGTTAAGAGGATAAGTTATCATAAACGATAAACTTTCCTTTATTTTAAGTTCGAGTTACAGTCTGACATTTAACTGTAAGTCATTGTGCATGAGCTTAAAAACTTTGAATGTTTTCGATATAAGCTCATGCCCGAGAAAACTTAATTTCTCGTTGTTAGGATAAGTTTACCATCGGCGATAAACTTTCCTTTCTTTGAAGATCGAGTTATAGTCTGTGATGTAATTATAAGTCCTTGTTTGCATGCTTAACCATGAATCCCCTGAGACATTTGTTTCTCTGATATCTGCTTCTTCAGCAACCAAACTCTAAGAGTGTCCTTAGTTGAACGGTATACAACGATTGGACCGCTTCGTTCTTTTGGAACATCAACTTTGGTACCTGCATTCTCATTAGGAGTTTGTATACTTTTGCATGGGTTAGAGATATCTATTTTTGAAGCACGTGGGGGTACACGGTTTTCTTTTCCTGTGTCAGAGGTGGCCTGAGGGGATGATTTACTTGTCTTAGTTGGCAAACGTTTCCTTTTATAGAAAACCTTAAGTTCTGGCTTAAATGATGTATCATCCTTTGCAATTTCCTCCCTAGTAGTCTTAGTAGAATCGGAGACTATCCTAGTTAAAGGGCACTCGTTTCCTACAAGAGTGAAAGTTCTACCAGTGGAGCGCCACATTTTACCAATGGGTTTGATTTTAGCGACCCACTGGGATTTAAGTCTAGCACGGGAGTTCACCTCATTAAGTAGTTTCTTGATACAGGAGTCATGATTTGCCGTAAAGACACATTTTCTACATGTTTTACAAGTAGCATATTTAATGTCCGAGTAATTCCTAGATGATTGATCGATGCTCCTAGGAGACGTCATGCTACGGTTAGAAGTGTTGGGTAATCTAGAAGGCATCTGACTAGGTTGGACATTGCTATCTCTTACATGTGTCTTTTGAATAGCTTCCCTTAGACCAGATTTATGGCCAACGTCATTTGAACTAGTTCTAGACGTGGTCTTGGTATTTTTAGGGAAACTAGAGGCAATCATATGATTTGGTCTTGCTAAAGCTGGAGTGATCACATAGGGCCTAGTTGTTGGAGTGTCTGGTCTAGAAAGATGAACTAAATCAACTTGGGAGGCAAACCGCGGTCTCGAGGATTGTGGTCGCTCGGATCTAAATGCAGTAGGTTGTCTGACAATCGGTTGTCTGACGAACTGATTTGTAGGCGGTTTCCCCAAGATTGATGGTTTTTCAAGCTTAGTGTCCACACTAGGTCCTCTATTTTTTCTTAACTCGTTTTTCAACGCAGCTATAGCAAACACTTTTTCCTGAACTTGAGCTTTTAAGGTCTCATTCTCTTTTAGCAATTCATCTTAGGATGCCAACTTAGATTCAAGCAACTTAATTTGTTTCAAAAGATTATCCTTTTCAGCTTTAGAATCTAAAACTATTTGATCCAATTTTCGTTCAAGAACAACGTTTGACTTTTCAAGTTTTTCAAAATATGTTTCATATTTCTCCGTTTTCTTTGAAAATTCAATTTTGGCATCCTCAAGCTCTTTGGATTGCTGAGCTAAAATGGTTTCAAGCTCTTCAGTCCTAGACACAGAATTGGTGAATGAAGCAGTCGTAAAACTATTAGCAAGATTGTTAATTAGCGCATTCATTTCAGACAACATATGAAGAATATTATCTGTACCTGACATGCTACTTGGTTCCCGTTTTCCTCCTGATTTTATTCTCTTGTGGCTGCTTCTTGTATCGTCTTGCAATATATGCAATTTTCCCTCTTGAAAAGTCGAATTCAAAGAATCCATTGAAAGGTCGATGACAAATGATTGTGGATATGACAACACCAACAAAAGATCCGTAGTAAATCTGATCAAAAATTCGTAGCCACTAAAAAGAAATTCCGTCACGTTGACTCGTTAGTTTTCTTCAAATCCGGCCACAAAAACTTTTAACCCGTCAAATATTTTACCAATTTAATTCTATCAAAAATACCCGCCTCAATTAACTTTTATAAACTTTGCTATTTTAAAAGATTTATAACTTTTAAAAACTTAAAAACTTTAACTAAATAAACTTTTTAAATATGTAAAAGGGTAACTTAACTAAAAAGTTCAATTAAAAATTTATAAATTTAAAAAGTTAGCTTAATAAAAATAATGTAACTAAAAATAAAAAATAAAAAAATAAAAGTAAAAAAAAATAAATAATAAAGAAAAAATCTGATATTTCTTTTTGAAACAGGCGTATCCCCAGAAAATTAAATATTTCCAAGAAATGGGAAACTTTGTTTCCTCCGTCACAATTATCACAACTTAAAAAGAAAGAAAACAACTTTTAATCTTACTTATATTTGCACCACACACGTAGCAATAACTCTTGGAGCCTAGACAGGATAACCACACACGTGTCTGCGTGTCTTTCTATAACAAGTTTCTTGTTATCTCCGTCTATACAATATAACTTTTCCTTCTTGGTTGACTAAATCACAAATAATCCGCCCCACTAGTCAAGATAATCCTTATTTCTCTCAAAAAAATCGTCTCCCTCTCTCTCAGTATTTCTCTCAGCCACCCAATCTCCACAAATAATCCCTCCTTATCTTCTCCAAAAAAAAATCGTCTCCCTCTCTCTGCCAAAAACTAATCTTATCTCTTTTTCTTTGATAACTGCTACGACCAAAATCTAAACTCACATAAACTCCGCCCCCTTCTCTTCGCTCAATAAACTTTCTCAGTCCCCGTTATCACTCTCTCTCCTCAATCAAAAGATTGAAAGAAAACCAAATCGAAACCAAAACTTGCTCAAAAAGATGAATCTTCAAGGTCTCTTGATTGAGGTCTCGGGTAGGTATTATAACTTTGTTGCATGCGTGTGTCTGTCTTCTATCTTCTGTAGTGTCCTTCTGTGTGTGTCAGTTTGGTAGGTATTTTTGTAACTTGTTTTTTGTTGTCGTGGGTGGTTTGGTAGAGTTTTGGTCAGTCGAAGCAAGAGATGCTTTCTAAAAGCTTTTGGTCAGTCGAAGCAAGTAAATAATGCTTCAAAAGAGATCCATGATGATATTTGTCTTTTGATTATTGATCTGATAAGACGATTAAAAGGAAATAACTGAGATCATTAATCAATTTTTATGTGGGTTTTGTTGGTCGAGGGTGTCCGAGAGAGGGTGTGAGGTTGTGGGGGTGTTTGTGTCGATATTGAGGGAGTCTTGAGTGTTGATTGTGTTTGTTTTGTCAGTGTTTAGACGAGGGTGAGGTTGGGTAGGGGTGAAAATGATTTGTATTTGGGTCTGTTTTGTCGAGAGGTTGAGGGTTTTCGAGGGTTGTTTTGTTGTAATGTCGAGAGGTCAGAGTTGGAGTCGAGAGGTGTGAGAGAGGGAGTCAAGTGAGAGGTGAGACGAGGTTTGTTTGGGGGAGTCGAGAGTCTAGGCGTTGGTTCGAATGATGTTTGAGTTCGAGAGGTGATGGAGTCGAGGGTTTTTGTGAGTTGAGAGTTGAGGTTGTTGTTTGAGGGAGTCTGTCGAAAGATTTGTAGTCGAGAGGTGAGATGTCAGTCGAGTGTTGTAAGATATAGTCTTGGTCGAGAGTTTGAGAAAAAATGAATCGAGTCGTGTTGTTAGAAAAGTCTATTCGGAAAAGGTCCTATTCGGAAAAAGTATTATTCGAAAAAAGTCTATTCGGAAAAAGTCTATTCGGAAAAAATGTATTCGGAAACCCTATGCGGAAACCCTATGCGGAAACCCTATGCGGAAACCTATGCGGAAACCTATGCGGAAACCTATGCGGAAACCTATGCGGAAACCTATGCGGAAACCTTATGCGGAAACCTATGCGGAAACCTATGCGGAAACCTATGCGGAAACCTATGCGGAAACTTGATAACTTTGGATATGTTTGGACAGATTGGACAGATTGAACAGTTTTGGACAGATTGGACAGTGTTAACAAATAGGACAGTTGGACTGATATGAAAAAGAAGGAAGAAAAACTGAAGTTACTGATTAAAAAAATGATTTAAAAAAATGATGATATAAAAAACTGATTATTTAAAAAGAAAAACTGATTATTTAAAAAGTTTGATAGATCTAAAAAAAAATTGTTGCTAAAAAATTCCGTAAAAACTCAATCACCAAAAAGAATATAGAAAAGAAGAAAAAACCGATTATAGAAGAGATTGATCTAAACAAGACGAGACATCAAAAAAATTTATAAAAAAATTTAGAAAGAAAGGATATTTAATCAAATCAATAGATAAAAAAACACAAATCCTAAGATTTAACCATGGCTCTTGATACCAATTGAAGGTCTACGAAATCTAGGGATTTGGTAAATGATGGATTGGATCTATTGATTTAATGGTGGAAGGAGGAAGATGAAGATGAATATAGAGAGAGAAAGGAGAGAAAAGAAAAGTAGAGAGAGAAAGAGAAAATGTATTAAATGAAAAAATGTAAAATGAATGAACCACCCCTCCTAACATGCTAGGAGGGGTATATATAGCCCACCCTACATGTGGGCTATATGGACTATATTTACTACAAACTGGATCACGAGCCTAATACAATAATATATCGTTGGAGCGACCGATCCTTCATAAATACGTAAAAACGTATTTCCAACAGTTTGTCTTTTTAAGTTCGTTTATTTCTCGGTATCTTCATGAATTTATTAATCGAGAGAAATCAAGTTAACTAATTGTTTTTGGTATTTGATTGATAATATTTTGGAAATTTGGGTCTAACTATCACAAACAACATAAAAAGGTAAAAATAATATCTCTATGTATCCATACTATGCTAAAATGTACAACCAAGTAATGCACAATATGTAAAAATGCATAATTAGAAAGCCAAATGTACAACCACGTAATGCACAATATGTAAAAATGCAAAAAATGTAAAGTGTATGAAAGTAGAGGGACTGAAAATGTAAATTCAGAAAGTGTAAGGACTAAAAATGTAAAATATAATAACTACTAACCAATTTTAACCAATCTAACAAACTTTAAGACTGTAAATGTAACAAAATAACAAGCCCGGGGACTAATTTGCAAAACCTAACAAACTTTTAACCAATTAAAACAGAATGAACAACTTCCTAATTTTCAGGGACCTATTAGCAATTTCCAAGACTATTTGGTTAAAAACGGGCTTATAGGAAAAATAAGTTGTATCAAGAGTTCTACTCAACCATTTAAGCTGAAATCAGTCACAAAAGTTTGTAAATCCAAAATTACTTAGCCAGTTTCAAGGAGATAAGTTGAAATGCTTTAGAACTCCAATAAGCACTTTTGAAATAAGCTACTTTTAAGAGTCTAGCTTATTGAGATAAGCACAAAGTCTATTCTTCTCAAAATCTGATCAAAAGCCCAAATGAGGAACACCTATCTAAGAAATTTTGAAAAACCCTCAAGAAATAAGCTAGAAAATCGAATAAGCTGTTTTGAGCTTATGTTGACTAGCTTTGACTTTTATTGACAAAGTTTGACCAAAGTCTAAACTTATTTTCAAGACTTATTAAACTGATATGTGAAAGAAAATGAGGTAGTTTATGAAAGAAATAAGCCATAAATGAAAATCATTTATCACAGAAAGCTTAGCTTATTACAAAGACTTTTCAAAGCTTATTTCTCCTTCAAATCTGAAAATTGTATTGTCTAGCTTATATGTCTATAAAGGTAGAATGTTAAGATTTCTATAGAAACAAAATTCACACTCTAAATCCAAGTAATGAAGATTTTAGACTAGTTTGAAATAGGCATGTAGACTACAATTCTGACCCAATGTTTTTTAGGACCTTTTGCCTGTTTGATTGGAAGTTTGACTTCTAAATCTTGCAAGAACTCTTATTATCAGTTTGTAAGTGAAAACAAACACTTAACAATCAATATTACTTACTGAATCAAAGATTAGCCTCTATTCCAAACACTAGTTACTGGATTAGGACAAATGTAAGCTAAGTGAACTTAACTAAACTATCAGATTAAAGCAAGTAGTTAACAAAACTAATCAACAAGATCAATGAGAACAATTATTAAGCAATATCATGTAAAGTTACACTAAAACAAATAAATTAGCATGCAGACTTGTTTTTTAGTGGAAAATGTAAAGTAGAACTTAGGAGTCAACTTGAAGGCTCCTTTGATGAAGAAATGAGCACTGAGCTCACTTGTACACTAAACACCACCAAACAATCACAAAACATCCACCAATCTATCACCAATCAATCTTCTCTACAACAAGAATTCTGAATATGATCTTTGGCCAGAAATGGCAAGAGCTTTAAACTGCAACAATGAATGATCACTAGCAACAGCTTCCAAATCAAACTAACAACTCTATTGTTCAAGTTAGAACAACAGGATCCCTGAATTCAGGTAATGAATAGTAATGTGATAGAATTTAAGAAGAATGAGAAGTGAATGAGTAAACTTGAGCTTTCATTAATGGAAGGTTGTTACAAGGTAGCTATAACTGCCTACAACTAACTAAGCATGGTTGTCAATCACTCTTAGTTGTTGAACTAAGGAAAGTAAAACAGAGATGAGAGAAATCAAAATAGTGTGTGTGTTTTCACACTCTAGCTAACTTGTTACAAATGAAAGCTAACATAGGTATTTATAGAGCTTTGATGAAGAGTTGGTGATGCTAATGACGTGTTATATCCAATAGCCAAATGCCACATGTCCTAATTCTGCTTCTTATGTTCTTCAAGTGTTCATCCATGATTGGGGTTTTTTAATCCACTGAATGAATTGCTAATCAAACACTTGGGTTATGTTCGCCTCTTGATGATGATCAAATTTGGCGTTGAAAGATTTTCATGAAAGTGGCTTAATCGTTATATGCGTTCTGGAATTGAAATGATACATGTGTCAGCTGAGGATTGGCCTATTAATGATGCCACGAATCATTATCCATTTTAACAGTATGGATAATTGACATGTAGGCTTGCTATTGGTGGAACGAGTAAGTGGGTAATATTGTTAGGATCTGGCGGCTGTTTCTTCTCTCTTCATTTAATGCAACATAGCTGGCAATCCACTCCACTCAAATACTCACTTCTGATTGGTTCTTTGGGCTTCACACGGATTAAGCTTCATAAGTCTTCCCAAAAATGGCAACTGGTCCTTTTGCTTAGCAGATTGGCATTTTAAGTTAACAGCTTCATAAACTTGACATTCTTGGCCCTTTGACTTGCTATTTGACCATCTTTGACCCTTTGACTTGTTGACTTGATCTTGAGGTCTTTTGACTTTGTTCTTGACTTTACCAAATTTACACTTTTAGTCCCTTCAGTTTGACAGCTTGTCAAGAAAGGTCCTTTGATCTTGTTGACTTGTCATATTGAGTCCTTCTTTTGTCTTTTCTTCATTATAAATGCCTTGGAATCCGAAGTTTGCATCAAATTTGTATCTTTTTACCTACAAAATCACAAACAACAAAGAATACCCCATAATACTGGTTTTACACATAAAATCTGGTATTTTTCTTTGTGTTTTAGGGTTTAATATGATATAATTGATATGAGATTTTACTCATATCAGGGAGCAGTGGGTAGTCCATGCTGAGTAGCCGCAACCCCGAAAGGACAACAGTGTGTATATGTTGCTGGGCAGCCGCACGCCAAAAGGGTGCGGTGGGGGGTTTTGTTTGGATTGGCAGCCGAGACCCATGTAAGGGCTCGGTGGGTTTTTTGGATCAGTTAAACCGAGAGGCAACAAGAGAACCACAAGGGAGTGTTTGGGTTTATTATTATTTTGGCTTATTATGTTTAAGATTAAAATAAAATTTATTAAATAAATTCGGCTTATTATTATTTTTGACTTATAATAAAATTGGTTATTATTAATACGACTTACTTAATTGACATAGTCAATCACGGTTTATTTAAATTGATTTATTATTTCGGCTTATATTAATACTGGACTATATTAAATCAGGATTTATTAAAATGGGCTTATTAAGTTAAACTAAATTAATAATTTCTTATTAAATCATGACTTAATAAAATATGCTTATTAAGTTAACCATAATTAATTTTGGATTATTAAACCATGACTTATATGAATTAGCTTATCAAGATATCGGCTTATTGAAATCGGCTTATTCGATAAACAAGATAAATTACCTATGTATATTAAACGAGCTTATTTCTATTTATGGAAACTTACTATTTATGGAAACTTACTATTTATGAAAACTTGCTATGTGATTTCTCTCTCTTTTTTCCTTCTCTCTAAAAAACCTTGAAATTTTATTAAGAAATCTATCATCTAAATTTGATCCATCCAATAGATCATTTATTTTATTTTTGCATTTGATTCTATAGAATCCGATCTACAAATACATATTAAATTTCACCGTATATCATTCTACTATCTCACTATTATATTGATTTTACTATTCTTGGGTTCATCCGTTTCACACACTTAAACACACACTTTTATTCATTTTGATTCATTTTTCACAGCCTGTTCATCTTATCCATCATCTATCACTATGTTTCATCTTTTCTATTCCTCTAATTGATCATGGTGAAGCCAGATCCTCCAAACCCTAATTCAGACCAAATCTCACCTAGGGGTTCGGATGAGGTTAGCCGTTCTAAGAGGGGTAATAGGAATCGAAACAAGGAAACGGGGTTGTTTATTGGTAATACGCAAGCTAAACAGGTATCGAAACCCTCTCATGTTAATCTTAAAAAGGGGGTAAAGAAGAATGTTGCTGGTAAAGAGATAAAAGATTTGGATTGGGACGGGGAGAGTGATACAGGTGATGGTAGGGATGGTGTCTCTGTTGATTGTTTTGAAAGTCAGAGTGTTGACTCTTTGAATGTTAATGAATCACTCCATGATTGTGAAATCCAAGCTGCTTTAGAGAAGGAAATGGTAAGCCAAATTATTAATGATCCCAATAGGAAGAATAGTAGTGTGTCATTTAGTTCTGTGGTTAGTGAGGGTGGTTGTAGTAATGTTGATAGTGTATTAGGTCCTATGCATGTTCCTGTTTCAGAGAACCCGATATTGAATAGGATAATCATTGATGATAGTTCTAAGATCTTAAACAGGAATGATGCATTGAGGGATGTAGGAAGTAAGGCGAATGCTAGTTTCTCTTTTAACAACAAGGAGAAATGGCCTAGTTTGAATGAGGTGGTTGGTAAGGGGAATGTAGAAGTAGGATCGGGTGTTAGTATTGATACTGTTATGGAGGATGGGGTTAATACGAGTTTATCAAATGCTTTTATTAAAGCTGTTCAAGGGTTTACAGAGAGTAACAGTAATATGCTCAAAATTTTCCCTATTAAGATGAATGATAAGGGAATGGTTAGTGCAGATTTGGATCCAGTTGTGGAAATGGGAAGCAAAAAGTGGAGTATGACTTTGGTTGGTTACTTTGTGGGGATGAAAATGAGCTATAGAGAGATAATGAGTCATTTGAGGAGAATGTGGAGGAATTATGGTTTTGGGGAGGTGATTACAAATGAATGTGGTTTATATTTTTTGAAGTTCAAATCTGATGAAGGATTACAGTTTGTTCTAGAGAATGGGCCCTGGTTAGTTGATGGAGTCCCGTTATTTGTTCAAAATGGGAACCGGGGTTATGTATGGTGAAGCCTGAACCAAATAGGGTGCCACTATGGGTGAAGATAATGAATGTACCTCTTGAGGCTTGGAATACAGAGGGGATATGTAGAATTGCCAATTGTCTTGGTACACCTATCATGATGGATCGTATTACTACATCCATGTGTGATAGGGCATACGGTAGGGCAAGTTTTGCTAGGGTGCTAGTGGAAGTTGATGCTGCTAGGGGGCTGCCAGAGAGTATTGAAGTGACATATGAAAGTCTTGGTAAGTCAATGGAGTTGAGGGTGGAATATCCGTGGAGACCACCAGGGTGTATGCATTGTAAGGTATTTGGGCATTATTTTGAAAAGTGTACCAAAAGAGTTACAAGTGAAGCTGGTACAACAACGAAGGTTGAAGTTAAGGAGAAAGCTAATGTTGATGATATGGGTCATAAGGAAGAGGGAGGTTGGAAGACAGTTGGTAGTAGGAAATCTAATGCCATGGAGAGACCTAGTTCTTATGGGCAGCGGTCTAATTTTGGTGCGGGAACCAACAGAGGTGGCTACAATGGTAGAGGGAGAGGTAATATGTGTAGGGGTGGTAGAGGAAATGGTGATCAGAGATATAATATAGAATGGGAGAGATCAGAGAGTGTATTTGAAGAAAAATGGTAATGTTGATAATAGTGGTAATGGGAATTCTCAAGTTGTTGAAGAAGGGAATAGTAGGATGGATATTGATAATAATAATATAGGTGCTGTTAAAACTAATGTAGGTATGGCTAAGGATAGATCTAATGGAGGAGATAAAAAGAGCGGAAATAAAGAAGTGAGAAATAGTTCAAGTAATAGGTTTGCTACTTTGGATGGTGAGGGTGGAATGGAGAAAACAGTTGAATGGGAGGCAATGAGGATAGGTGTTGTGTAAAGGGTACTCAAATTTCTGGTAATGAGAAGAGGTGTTGGGATAATGAGCTAAAGGAGTATTTTACAGAGAAAATGAAGGAGGTCGTTAGGAAGGCTTCAGTGAGTGAGCTTAATTCAAAGACTGGTCTGTTTGAGAAACAGATAAATAATAGCAGCAATATGATAGTTATCACAACTAAAAATATTGCTGGTGAGAAATTTAAAGGGGTTGTGATTGATAAAAATATATCGGTTAATGAGGCTTACCAAGCAGTTTATGAGGAAGCTTACAAGGATAAGGAAGAAAGGATTAGTGTGTTAGATATGAAAAAACAATACGCGGAAGTGGATCTGTTTTTTAAGGCTGGGAAATTGTTTACTTCTATAGAGCTTGATTCATGGTCTAAGGAGTAAATTGATTTCTATAAATCTTCTGTTGACGTGAAGGCTTTTGATCAGGTTATTGATGCTATTAAGAAGAACAATGGAGGACTAATGGAGGAAGATGTGGCTGAAGACCTTAGTGGTAATGCTAAGTTTATGGAGAGTAATGTTGTTTCAAGTATGACGGATGCTGATATTAGTATGATGACAGGTATGTATGCACCACCACCACCAGTTTAATTATGTGTTTAGTTATTCCATTTTGGTGCTGCTGGTCCTTTGGTGGGACTGGCCTTTGGCTTTGCAATTGGATTTGGATGCAGGTTTTGTTTCCATATGGATTGTGTTTAAGGTGGCTCATGAATTTTGGAATGATATCTTTCTGGTGGAATAGTATTTGATGACTTAGGGTCCTGGAACTTGGTTTTTGTTAATAAGTCCAAGCTAGTTATAGGTTTTCTTTTGTATTTCTATTTGTTTAAGTTAGTATGAATTATGTTTTGTTATTGAGCATGGGATATGTCCATTGCCTTCATTGGTAGTAATATGTATTGTTTGATATTGGTATTGAGCATGGGATGTTGTCCATGCCAATGTTTTTGTGTGCTCAAGCTTGTTAGTGGGGGGTGTGTCCCTATCTAATTTTTGTTAAGCTTGGTGCGTTTTTGTACTATGCCTTTGTGGCTCCTTTTCTTAATAAATTTACCATTAAGAAAAAAAAGGAAACTTACTATTTATGGAAACTTACTATTTCTGGTAAGTTACTATATACAGAAACCTGTTATTTTTGGAAAGTTACTATATATGGAAACTTGCTAATTTTGGAAAGTTACTATATATGAAAACCTGCTATTTATGGAAAGTTACTAATTATGGAAATACCAAGTATAATAACACAAGAATCATGAAATACATTAATCAAGAACACATGAACATTTAACATTATGGAAAGACACGAGAAGTCCTGAACCAATAATTCAAACTATGAATAAGTAACTTATACATGAACAAGCAACTCATACACGTTGTTAATACAAAAGTTGGATGACTTTTGCTTAACCTGAATTAGGCTTAATTCGGGCTGGCTGGGCTCCGACTCTTGCACCAAGTGAATGTCTTGCTGAGATCCTGCACACTAAAACAACACGCGTTAAGCTTACCGTGGGAACGTATCCCACGATTAGACTCTGGCGTGAGAGTAAGTAATCGGTTTAGGGTTAGATAATCGGTTTTTGGTTGAGAGTATAGAGAATGTGATACCTTTGGGGGTTCCTTATATAGGCGGTAAAACCCTAATGGGCTGTCACTGATGCTTCGGCCCCAAGCAAAGGATAAGTGCCATAATTAGCTTGATTGTTATCTTCTAATTATGGTGAGTGTATATCCTATACTTTGGGGTAAATCCCAATCCTAATAAGATTTTGATTTTGTCTAACCCTGTACCGGCCGTACCAGGCCGGGCCGTGGGCTGCACACACCTATGCGGCCACTATTCATTCGAAGCCCATAAGCTTAAATGACATTTAATCCAACCCACCAGTGATGAGCCGGATGCGGGTAGTACCAGTGGGCTGGGTTCATGACCCGGTTGGGGACTATACGTCATCATGACCCTCTAGTCTAGTTGTTACAGCCGTAGGCGTAACCTCTAGACTAATCAATGTCCTTTATTCATCGTTGTTACAAACATAGTCGTACTCCAAAAAGGCCACCCGAGACAACATCAATGAATGCATTAATGGTAGTCATTAGTCGGACGTTTTGTCTACAAAAGTGCACCAGACAGGCCCACTCTTGAGCCACGTAAAACTCTTATAAGGTGACCCGTGGGTCCCTCTAACATTTTAGTGGTGTCAGGAACCCCATCCGTTAGATGGGCGTAGTGGATTACACGTGGCAATCATCCAGGGCACCTCGTAAATCGAGGCAACCCTATGAAAAGCTGGTGCGTGTAACTGTGTACACACACAGTTAACAACTCCTTTCCACCATTGTTATACTTTCGCTTATTCCTCCATTCCTTCTCCTTCTTTTTCCACGGAAATCCTTCGTATCAGGTTAGACCACCGCGCCCTTCTCTTTATTTGCATAAATTATGGTGAAGGGTAACCCTACCATCGCGACTGTACTTAATGTGATGTCCGCGGAGAAATACATGGATTTTCTTTCTAAGTACTATATTCCTGAGAGCGTAAACCCCACCTATCCGGGTGACGGTGAAGCTATCACGGATGCTCCCGCTGGGAAAATAGTCGTTTATGCGTGTCTATTTGACGCGGCGAACTACCGTATTCCACAATCGAAATTCCTTGTAGATATCCTGGCATACTATGATTTCCATATATCCCAACTCTATTGTATAGGAGCCTGCAAGATTAACCAATTCGAGATCATATGCCACACTTGTGAGGTAGCCCCCACCGTGAGCTTATTTAGGGTCTTTTACGTCCCCCAAATAGTAAATGGGTGGTTTTCGTTTAAAAAACGATCTGCGACTGCCCCCATGTGCTATAGGAAACCCCTAGACTCCCTTAAGAAGTGGTACGACCACTAATTTTTCGTAGATGCCAAAGTGTTTCCCACGACCTTTCGCCTTAAATACAAAGTGGGACACGACTACCTTCCCCCCACTAGAGATTATAGTAGTAAAGATGTAAAAACACTAGACACTCATCGCACTGACTTTCATAAGGACCTACCGGAGCATTTTTCTTAGTAGGGATCAACCGTAACTATTTTGGTAGGGAGGATAGATATCCGTGCTTTCTGATGAAAGGTAGAAAGGGTAGGTATTCCTTATATATGTATATGCATATAAATGTGACAATAAGGCTTGTAAAACATACTAACACATATGTATGCTTATGTCCGCAGAGATGAAGTTATTTGGGCTACTACGCTCGGGGGATCCGAGCAAGGTCCCGGAGGTATCCTGTCCCTAAAAGAGGGCGAGCCCCTCATTACTATTCGCTACTGCTAGCATGACTATCCCACTTGAAGAAACAACCGAGCTGTGGTCCGATGAACAGGAACCGGCGATAGAGAAGTCACTGCTGGATTTCACCAATGAAGATGGTGGTGAGTTGCTATTGGAGAATGCCACCACCATCCAAGGTGAAGAACATCCAACTGATCCGTCCATCAACCGCATGGTTGGTGATGACGATGAAGGGGAAGAGGAAGTGGCGCAGGGGACCGGAGCCTCCAGGCAGCCAAAACCCACTTCCAGGAAGCGCAAGTCCACCAGGAAGGTGGTGAAATAGGTAGAGGTGGAGGCGGGGGAATTCAATGCACCTCCCAAGAGGCTTAGGGAAGACCACCCCCAATTTCAAGAAGGGAGCAGCATTACGTTGCCGCAAGACAATCCCCTGTCGCAAGTAGACACACATGTGTGGAAGGCAACGCCAATGAGCGTCGTAGCTCCCACTATCACGGAGCCAGGGGATCGGAGCCTCCAGGCAGCCAAAACCCACTTCCACGAAGCGCAAGTCCACCAGGAAGGTGGTGAAATAGGTAGAGGTGGAGGCGGAGGAATTCAATGCACCTCCCAAGAGGCTTAGGGAAGACCACCCCCAATTTCAAGAAGGGAGCAGCACCACGTTGCCGCAAGACAACCCCCTGCTGCAAGTAGACACACATGTATGGAAGGCAACGCCAGTGAGCGTCGTAGCTCCCACTATCACAGAGCCGATGATAGATGCGACATAAGTACCTCTTTATATTCCATCATATTTGTTGTGCATGAGACTGCAAAAACTTATAAGTGTTTGTTAAATAACAGGGTGGATCCTTCGGTAGTAGCGCAGGCGAAGGAAACTAATAGAGAACCTTCCCTCATGATATCCGCGATGCCCCCATCACCTCCCCTACTCATGCAGAGGAGCCCCGGGCCAAGGGTCCGGACACCTGCCTTCGCCCGGCCTAGAACTTGTCTAGTCTGACAAGGCTAGAGGCAGAGTCTGAGAGTAAGGAGTTCATGGACCACTTGAATCCTCACGTGCTGGCGCAGGACCTAGATGAACTCAACCATGGGTTTCTCCTCGAACAATATGATGTAGCAACGGTGCACCAGATAACACTTGGTGCAGCCTTACGGTGTCGTTTGGAGGAGTCCTTGGCCCATGTACGCCATGCTGATAGGAGGATTGTTCGTAGGGAGGAGATGGTGGATAAGCATGAGAATACAATTGCCTCCCTGCAGGCAGATTTGGCCATGGCTGAAGCCATAATAAAAGAACAAACCCTCCACGCCAATGCCTGTGATGAGCGTATTACTGAGTTAGAAGCCTCCTCGAGGTAGCAAACAACAAGGTACATATCCTTACATATTTCGATATGAATTGTATGCGTAACACCCTTTTCTTTCTCACTCATTTAGTATCCCTAATTGTTGTCATAGGTAGCCGCAGCCGAAGCTACGACCAAAACCACAGCCGACCAAGCATCCGCCCTTGCAGAGGAGCACGAGGCGCTGAAGGAAGAGTTTATCAAGGAACGGGCGGATATGGAGGAGCAAACGGCTGAGGCCTTGGGCAAGGTGGAGCGCGAGCTGAATGTGCTGGCCACAGACTGTGCTAAAGTGTTGTGCCCCCCACTACTTACGGCCATTGCTGGTCGTAAGTGGATGGTGGGCCAAGGGACGCGTCTGGCCGTGACAAGAGTGATGAAGGCACCACAGTTTGTGCAGGCCTTTGCTGATGTCGTGTCGGACGGCATTAACCGCGGTAGGCATGAGGGGGTTGACCAAGGCTGCTGAATTAATAAGCAAGGATGAAGACATCACTAAGCATGCCTACCATAACCCCGGGGCGGAGGCGAAGATGACAGCATCCATGGCCGCCCTGAGGGATATGGAATACCCCTTCTTGTCTGACCTTGAGGCGATGAAGGATGCCTCCAATGAGGATATCATGGCGAAGCTAACACCAGACCCAATCCAGCTCACTCTTCCAATATATGATGTAAGTTCAGAGATCGTGAAGGGTGAAAAACCATTGGAAGAGGCGTTGGAGGCCAACCTAGCTAGAGCGCTCAGTGGAAAGGAGGCTCGTGGTGAAGCTCTCCGTGCTTTGATAGCCGAAGGCAAGAGAGAAGTAGGGGAGTTCCTGCCTCCTTTTTAGTTTATCTATTGTAAACATTTGCACTACTTTTTGTTTATTCGTCCGTGGATGTACACGGCTTTAGTTTGTAATTCTATGTGTAAACACTTTAGAATATTTATCAAGATACATGTCTGATAGGTGTGAAAACACCCATCCTTTTACCACTTAATTATAATGAAAACGTGACCATAACGTGTATTTTATGTCGCAAATGTCGGAATTATGCGTGGTTTGTGTTTTTGTTGTGTTTTAGGACCAAAATGTGAAAAGGAAGGAAAACACGGGCTTTCACGGGCTTTTATCAAAGAAAAAGACAAAAGACGAAGTCAAGAAATCAAGAGTGCAAAAAGAACGGAAGTCCAAGGCCTAGTCTGAAGATTTATCAAAGAAAAAGTCCAAAGACGGAAGTTTAATAAAGCCGAAGAACTCAAGTCTTATTTACAAAGAAATTTCAAAACGAGTTTAAAGAAATCCCGAGCCAAAAGTCGAGACTTTAAAGACGAGACGGAAGAAAAGAAAGAAAGGAGGAAGCCACCAACCACTCCCCTCTCCTATAAATACCACCCTCATTTGTTAGGAGAGGGTTGGTTAGTTTTAGGAGTAGATTAGGAGTAGGATAGGTTTATGTTTTCTCTCTCTAAGTTTTATGCTTTCTCTCTCTAGATTAATTTGTGATCTTTAATCTTTAAGTTCTTGTTATTGAATCTTAACATTTTAATCAAGCTATTAATTCATCTTCTTCTTCCTTTCTTGTTCAATCTTTCTTTATGTTCATGGTTGTGTTCTTGAGTTTTCCTAGTTTTGATCAAGTGGGTTTTGATTGTCTTGATTATTATTGTTAGTTTTGTTGATTTGTTTTGATTGATTATTGTTGGTTGATCATTAGTGGTTATTTTGGTTTAATCTTTAGGTTGATTATGGAAGATTTTGTTTAAATTCGTATCATTATTATTTCTACTGTTCTTCGTATTCTTCACTTTCCCCAGATTCTGAACCAACAAGTTATTCCGAACCAACATTTTCTTATTTTTATTCCGAATGAAGCATTCTCAGTTTAATTATTCCGGATGAAGCAAAACTTTCCGAATGAAGCCTTTTGTTTTAATTATTCCGAATGAGCCACATTATTCCGAGTAAAGTAGTATATTCCGGATCAAGTCTTTATTCCGAACGAAGAGTGTTATTCCGGATGAAGCAATCATTCCGGATGAGCACTTGTATTCCGAACCAGCAATATTATTCCGAGTGAAGCCCACTTTCCGAATGAACCCTTTATTCCGGATGAACATATCTATTCCGGATGAAGCTCTTTATTCCGGATGAACACGTTATTCCGAATAAGCAATTATTTCGGATAAACGAATTATTCCGGATGAAGCCCTTTATTCCGGATGAAGACTTTATTCCGGATGAACATATTTATTCCGAATGAAGGTTCTATTCCGGATGAGTGTTTTCCAGTTTTTGTGTAATTTTATACATTTAGCTTTATTTTTCCCGCCTTTTCCTTAGTCTCACTTTTAGTTTACTTGCCTTAGATTTATTTTAAGCTTGCCTTTAGTTTTAGTTTATTTGCCTTAAGTTTGCGTTTTAAATTTGCTTTACTTATTTTCATAGCTTTAATTTCCCGTTGTTTACCTTTTCGCCAAGTTTTTATCTTTCGTTATTTCTTTTATATAGTCTTTATTTTTAATTAGTTTCAGATAACCAAACCTTTCTTATTTTTCTACCAAGAACAACTGAGTCACACTTAAACCTTAATCAATTCGAGAAGATCGGATTAACGAACTTTCATACGAGTTTAAAAACCTGTGTATTAAATGGCGCCGCTGCCGGGGAACGACTCAAGTCAATGGTGTACATGTGAGCGGTGCGGAAACGATATCGACAATACACAATTCGGATTTTGTCCATCGTGCAACTCAACTAATTCGTCCTTTTCTAATCCACCTCCTATTCCCCCTTGCATCCATTGTGGAAGCGATTCTCATTGGCATGTTTCGTGTCCGGTTCGACACCCGTATGGTCACGGGCAAGAACCGGGTTACAATTATGACAATGGAAATAGCTATCCACAAAACTCACCGGGTTTTTCTCCATACCTATGTAGCCAAAACTGTGGGGGCCCTCACGATACTTCTCATTGTCAGCCAATGAATTATTATGAGCCAAATCCGTATCCTTATTTTTCTTCACCGATGGATTATTATGAACCAAATCCGTGTTATAATTCTTCTCAACCGATGACTTACTATGAGCCACATCCGTGCTATAATTCTGGTTTTCATAACTGTGAGCCCCCACATCCCACCCTCAATCATCAATCCTCTCAGAGAATTCGTATTGCCCAACAACTCACTACTCTGAATGACGAAAGACAAGCCATTCTTTTGAAACTTCATGACGGCTTAATTCAACAGACCGAGGCACTGAAGGAGCAAAAGCGACAGCAACAAGAGCAAGTATCTAATCTTAGTGATTATACCCCTCCTCTTGTGCGTCCATACTATTATGATGATGATGACGATGAGAATACTATTTCTTGGAATGATCTAGTTGCTCAATGTCCTAGCGCAATTGCACTTCCCTCTCTTAATATCCCCAATGCCTCTAAGGATTGTGATACATCGAGTGAGATTAGTGATTTTGGTCTTGATAAATTCTTTGATGAGGTTTGTGATGTGCTAATGATAGGTGTGTAAACACCCATCCTTTTTACCACTTAACTACAATAATAACCGGACCAAAACGTGTATTTTATGTCGTAAATGTCGGAATTATGCGTGGTTTGTGTTTTTGTTGTGATTTAGGACGAAATTGTGAAAAGGGGAGAAAACACGGGCATTCACGAGCTTTTATCGAAGAAAAAGACAAAAGACGAAGTCAAGAAATCAAGAGTGCAAAAAGAACGGAAGTCCAAGACCAATTCTGAAGATTTATCGAAGAAAAAGTCAAAAGACGGAAGTTTACTAAAAGCCGAAGAACTCAAGTCTTATTTATGAAGAAATGTCAAGACGAGTTTAAAGAAATCCCGAGACAAAGTCATTAAAGTCGAAGAACTAAGAAGATTAAAGAAAAAAGAAAGAGGGGAGGAAGCTTCCTAAGCACCTCCCTAATCCTCCTATAAATAGTCTTCATTTTCCTTCATTTGTTTTTGTTGGCTAGAGTGACACTAGTTCTTCCATTTACATTTCTTGCAAAATTTACTTTTCAAGTCATTTTAAATACTTTTCTTGCACTTTAATTCCTTTTAATTCCAAGTAAGTGTTCTTAATTTTGTCGCTTTAATCTTAATCTTTATTTACTTTTAATCAAGTTTTCTTTTATCATTCTCATCCTACTTTTCTTGTTTTTGGTTTTTTACAAATTCGGATTAAGCAATGTTTTGCTTAATCCCATTGCTTATTTGATTAAAAAATTTGTCTTTCGATTTCCATCTAAGCTTCTATACGAATTAAGCTATAAGTTTGACAATCGTATTGGCTTATTTTGTGCTTAGCTTATTTGATTTTAAAGTTTTCTAAAAAGTTTTTATATTTTTTAAAAAAGTTTGCTTATTTTGTTTTCTTATTTTGTGTTTTTATAAAGTTTATGAATTTCGTTTTTTAAAAGCTTTCAAATTTTGGCTTATTAAGTTGTTCAAGTTTCGGTTTAGTGTGCTTATTGATAGTGCTTATTGAACTTTGGCTTATTTGCATTTTTGGATTATTTTTGTGTTCCATTGCAATATTGAGGTTTACACATTCCGACGGTTTCTTTGCATCGCAATAACCCAAAGGGGGTTCTACTTTGCGATAGCTTGGGTAATTCCCCCTTATTCTGATCAGGATTCCGATAGAACATTGCAATCTGGATAGCGACGGGGTTTAGAGTTGTATTGCGACGGAATGCTGCCCAATTTTGGACAGCCATATTCCGATGGATTTCATTTTCATGTATTCCGATGGTTTTAGTTTCATGTATTCCGATAGATTTGTCTTGTCTTATTCCGATAGCTTTTGTATTTTTACATTCCGATGGATGGTCTTTTTCTTGTATTCCGATCTAGTATTCCGACAGAAGATTCCGATGGGTATATTCCGATGGGGTAGTTGTTATTCCGATGGTTTTGTCGTGACAACATTCCGATGGTGACAACATTCCGATCGTTATTCAGATCGGAGGTTTTGTTTTAATTTATTGTCTTAGATTTATTTTTAAGTTTGAATTATTTTAAGTTTTCATTTTTATTACTTTGTCAAATTAATTTTTCGTCAAGCTTTAATTTTTGTCATCTAACTAATTTACTTTTAAGAGCTTTAATATTGCACATTTAAGTTTTAATTAGTTTAGATTTAATTAACCGTCATTTACTTTTAAGTCTTGCACTTTTTAATTACCACAACGACACAACCATTTGTTTCACCAAAGACAACTGAGTCGCATTTTAGACTGGAAATCAATTCGAAGAGATCGGACGATAAAGATTTTATACTTGGCTAAAAACCAAGTATTAAATGGCGCCGCTGCCGGCTCTTTTCGTGAAGATTAACGGTTTTCTGTGAGAGACGCGTTGCTTTTTGGGATCCGTTCACTCGTGAACGTTATTTTTCGTGTCAAAAATTTTCAAAAAAATCCCAAAAACATTTGAAAAATCATAAAAAGCATTTCTTTTTCAAAAGTTTTGCACCAAAAATATTCTTCTTGCTTCTCTATTATTCTTCATGGTTATTTATGTCCATTGCAGGAGGTGTAGGGGACCATTATTTGAGGGCGAATTATGTGAATTTTGTTATTGCGAGCAATGCGGAAAAGATCTTCCAACCGTTTCTGATTCACAATTTTTCCATTTTGGATTTTGTCCATCGTGCAATTCGACTAATTCATCCTTTTCTTCTAATCCACCTATTCCTCCCCCTTGCATATATTGTGGCAGCGATTCTCATTGGTGTATTGTATGTCCTATTCGATACCCGTCTCTTGACGAGCAAGAACCGGGTTACAATTACGACAATGGTCCTAGCTATCTACCAAATGCACCGGGTTTTTCTCAATACCTGTGTTGCAATCATTGTGGGGGCCCTCACGATACCTCTTATTGTCAGCCGATGAATTATCATGAGCCACACCAGTACTATAATTCCGGTTTTCCTAATGTTGAGTCCCCACATCACACCGTCACTCCTCAACCTTCTTTCGAACAGTTGAGTACCCAAGAACAATGGGCTACTCTTGTTACTCAATTCCAAAAACTCGAAGAAGCTTTCCATAAATACAACGCAAAATGTCAAGCGGATCAGCAACAAGAGCAAGTATCTCACCTTAGTGCTTATACTCCCCCTCTTGTGCCTCCATATTATTATGATGATGATGACGATGAGAGTCCTATTTCTTGGAACGATGAGAATTCTATTCCTTCTCTTGACTTGCCGACTCTGGAGCCTAAGGATTCACCCATCCTAGGGGATGAGGATCTTCGCACAATTCCTGCAAAGGAATCCGACGAATTCATAAAGTCTAGTGCTGATAACCTTGTCCCAATTCCAAGTGAATCTGAGTTGACATCTGACAGTGACGATGAGTATGATGCGCTTTCTTCTGATGATGTTCCTTCCACCAACACTTTGGGAGAGGCTTCTTTGGCTTTCTCTAATCCTCTTTTTGATCAAGATGATGATTTTACTTCTAGTAATGACGAGTCACTATCCGATGAAGACGTTCCGAAGGCAACTTTCAAGATTTATTCGAACCCTTTATTTGATTTTGATGACGCTTACATATCTAGTGAGGTGAATCCTCTCTTTGACAACGGGATTGAGGACATTGATAGCTCTGATTCTCCTGCTATTAATGAGCACTCTTTGTTAACCATGCCCTCTTCTATCGCAGAGGTGGAGAGATCTGACTCTACTGGAAAGGTACCGCAGGTGGAAGGTAATTCTTCTCTTACTTCTCATACTATATTGCCACCTCATCCTACTGCGTGCACACCCCAGCGGGTGATGTATCGCTTTTACTCTCCTCGTTTCGTACCGGGAAATGAAGATAAGTGCTTTGACCCGGGAGGTGAAAATGACCATTCTATGTTTGATAACCTTATGGCTTGGCCAATTGGTCAGCATCCATTGTCTTTGGAGGATGACAATGTGATTCCTTTACCCACCCCACCTCCCGTGGATCAAGATTTCACATACTTCTCGTATGTTGAAAGGACCTTCCTACCATTCAAGACTTATCCTCCTGCCTCTCCTTTATTATATTCCTCCGGGAACGAGGACAAGGTCTTTGATCCCGGTATATCATTCGAGGCTTCCCCATGGACCATTTAAATCGATGATGAGTCAGGCTCGTGACTCGGTTAACAAAAACAAGCGCTTTTTGGGAGGCAACCCAATTATCTATCTATCTTTACCTGTTTTCACCATAAGTGTAGGGGGAGCCCCGTGGTGTTTCTTGTTCTCTTTCTTATCATGTGCAGGTATTAGAGCTTCAAATACACACTCTTGATGACTTTTGACGAACCGTGATTCCGTGTTTCCGTCTTCCCGGTTCTATCCTAAACTCTTTTCGATTCACTATTTTATATTTTCCAATATTAAAATAGGAATCTCGTTAGTTGTCCTTTCCTTAGCAAGATTTAAACAAAGTGCACAATGTCTTAAGTGTAGGGGAGTTTACTCCCACATGCTTAAACATTGAGGACAATGTTTATATTAAGTGTAGGGGGGACTTCTATCGAAGTTAAGTGGCCTTTTCCTTGTATTTGTCCTCATTTTAACCGGAAAATCAATTTTTCGACATTTTTCAAACTTTTTGATCTATTTTGGCCTATTAGTTTTTACCTTTGTATAGTTATTTTCTTTCTTTGCTAGAATAAATTTTAATAAAGTGGTTTTAATTTTCAAACGTTGTGAATCTTTTGACTCAACCCGAGTTTACTTATCTAAGTTTACTCTAGCTAGTATCCTTAACATGTTTAAGTCAAGTTTTGCTAGGCTTTTATATAGGGTGCTTTAAAACGCGAAGGTCTTAACTCTCACGGGTTAAGAACAAGAACTTTTCGTAAGTTCCTAATTGATCCTAGAGAGTCGTTTATCAAGGGAACTTTAAAATGCGTTTTCTAAACTTGAAAGAGTCTAAGAAGATGCAAGATCCTATAGGCGACTCGAAAACCCAAAACTTTGATTTAATAGGCTAAGCATCCACGAGTCTCATTCCTTGAGATTTTATACTGTGGAGAACGAGAGATGATAGAGTCAATTATAAGTTTAGTATTCTTTCGTGAATTTATGTGAGTTAATTATAAGCCTATTCTCCCATCGCTTGCTAATAAATTTTATCTGCAATAAATAAGGTTGTACGATTTGAAAAGTTACTTAGCTTCTAGCCCAAGATCGTTTAAAAGTTGCTCGGTATGGATTAGAGTTCATAGCCAAGGCATAACTTATTGAAGCGGGATGCGAAGATTGGCGAGTCCGAAAAGGCCCTAACAAGGCACGAGGGCTACATTTTGTTGCTAAAGATCCAAAAGTGATGTGAAGAATCATTTATTGAAAATCAATATGAAGGACCGAGACACACGACGAAAAGAAAATACTCACGTAAAGATCATGGAGAAGTCTATCCAAAAAGGCCCTAACAAGGTATGAGGATAAATAGATCCAAGTACAAAAAGGAGGCGGAACGTTGTATATCAAAGTCCAAAATAAAGATTGGAGAAACATGAAGAAGTCGTGGTCCAAGTATGAAGAATCTCTCAAAACTTTAAGTGAAGATTCCTATTATGAAGAGAAGACCATTATTTCATGAACGTCTCTCAAGATTCGAAGTATGAAGTCGCTGCAAAATATCGGTCCGAGAAAGGTCTCAAATCGCTAAGCGAGTTATGCCAAGATATGAACTTTATGAGGTCCCGAGAAGCAGTTTTAAAAGATTTTGTCCTTTAGCTAACTATTGATTAAATCGTCCCACTTTATTTTCAGCCTTAATAACTATCGAAATAAGTCAACAATGCATCCTCGTGATCATTCAAGACAATAATAAAATATAAGAGATACACCTAGGAATAAGGGAGTCTAAGTGAATAATTGGCCCATATGAGTTCGTGTTAGTTTGCTAACTTATAATAACAATGATCTCGTTTTTAAGCTTGGTTTGGAGAAAGTGAAAACTTGAGGATGATGATCATTCATGACATTTTCAAAACCCTAAGGTATGTCTTTAATTTCTTTATTTTCTTCCTTTGAATGTTTATAATTTTCTATCTCTTGAATAAAGGCCAACGTGGATTGATTATGATGGAAAATGTAATCTTGCTTTGTAACTAATGCATTGCATGAGGACATTGCAATGGTCAAGTGTAGGGGATTTGATAGGTGTTTAAACACCCATCCTGTTTACCACTTAACTACAATAATAACCGGACCAAAACGTGTATTTTATGTCGTAAATGTTGGAATTATGCGTGGTTTGTGTTTTTATTGTGATTTAGGACGAAATTGTGAAAAGGGGAGAAAACACGGGCATTCACGAGCTTTTATCGAAGAAAAAGACAAAAGACGAAGTCAAGAAATCAAGAGTGCAAAAAGAACGGAAGTCCAAGACCAATTCTGAAGATTTATCGAAGAAAAAGTCAAAAGACGGAAGTTTACTAAAAGCTGAAGAACTCAAGTCTTATTTATGAAGAAATGTCAAGACGAGTTTAAAGAAATCCCGAGACAAAGTCATTAAAGTCGAAGAACTAAGAAGATTAAGGACTTAATGATGCAATTGAAGAACAAAAGAAAGAGGGGAGGAAGCTTCCTAAGCATCTCCCTAATCCTCCTATAAATAGTCTTCATTTTCCTTCATTTGTTTTTGTTGGCTAGAGTGACACTAGTTCTTCCATTTACATTTCTTGCAAAATTTACTTTTCATGTCATTTAAATACTTGTCTTGCACTTTAATTCCTTTTAATTCCAAGTAAGTGTTCTTAATTTTGTCGCTTTAATCTTAATCTTTATTTACTTTTAATCAAGTTTTCTTTTATCATTCTCATCCTACTTTTCTTGTTTTTGGTTTTTCACAAATTCGAATTAAGCAATGTTTTGCTTAATCCCATTGCTTATTTGATTAAAAAGTTTGTCTTTCGATTTCCATCTAAGCTTCTATACGAATTAAGCTATAAGTTTGACAATCTTATTGGCTTATTTTGTGTTTAGCTTATTTGATTTTAAAGTTTTCTAAAAAGTTTTTATATTTTTTTAAAAAGTTTGCTTATTTTGTTTTCTTATTTTGTGTTTTTATAAAGTTTATGAATTTCGTTTTTAAAAGCTTTCAAATTTAGGCTTATTAAGTTGTTCAAGTTTCGGTTTAGTGTGCTTATTGATAGTGCTTATTGAACTTTGGCTTATTTGCATTTTCGGATTATTTTTGTGTTCCATCGCAATATTGAGGTTTACACATTCCGACGGTTTCTTTGCATCGCAATAACCCAAAGGGGGTTCTACTTTGCGATAGCTTGGGTAATTCCCCCTTATTCCGATCAGGATTCCGATCGCACATTGCGATCTGGATTGCGACGGGGTTTAGGGTTGTATTGCGACGGCATGCTGCCCAATTTTGGACAGCCATATTCCGATGGATTTCATTTTCATGTATTCCGATGGTTTTAGTTTCATGTATTCCGATAGATTTGTCTTGTCTTATTCCGATAGCTTTTGTATTTTTACATTCCGATGGATGGTCTTTTTCTTGTATTCCGATCTAGTGTTCCGACAGATTCCGATGGGTGTATTCCGATGGGGTAGTTGTTATTCCGATGGTTTTGTCGTGACAACATTCCGATGGTGACAACATTCCGATCGTTATTCCGACCGGAGGTTTTGTTTTAATTTATTGTCTTAGATTTATTTTTAAGTTTGAATTATTTTAAGTTTTCATTTTTATTACTTTGTCAAATTAATTTTTCGTCAAGCTTTAATTTTTGTCATCTAATTAATTTACTTTTAAGAGCTTTAATATTGCACATTTAAGTTTTAATTAGTTTAGATTTAATTAACCGTCGTTTACTTTTAAGTCTTGCACTTTTTAATTACCACAACGACACAACCATTTGTTTCACCAAAGACATCTGAGTCGCATTTTAGACTGGAAATCAATTCGAAGAGATCGGACGATAAAGATTTTATACTTGGCTAAAAACCAAGTATTAGCTAACTTTTGAGGAGCTTACGGAAGAGGTCGCTCTTAATGATGATGTTCCTTCTACCAACACTTTGGGAGATGATTCTTTGGTTTTCTCTAATCCTCTTTTTGATCAAGATGATGATTTTACTTCTAGTGATGACGAGTCACTATTCGATGAAGACGTTCCGAAGGAAACTTTCAAGATTTATTCGAACCCTTTATTTGATTTTGATGACGCTTACATATCTAGTGAGGTGAATCCTCTCTTTGAAGAGGGGATTGAGGACATTGATAGCTCCGTCTCTCTTGCTATTGATGAGCATTCTTTGTTAGCCATGCCACCTACCATCGTAGAGGAGGTGGAAAGATTTGACCCTACCTTCCGTTTGATTCGGTCTGGTAAGGTGACGCGGGTGGTAGATATGTCTTCTGATATTTCTCATATTATGTTGCCACCCCGTCCTACCGCGTGCACACCCAAGCGGGTGATGTATAGCTTTTACTCTCCTCGTTTCATCCCGGGGAATGAGGATGAGTGCTTTGACGCGGGAGGTGACAATGACCATTCTATGATTGATACCTTTACGGCTTTGCCGAATAGTGACAATCCATTGTCTTTGGGGGATGACAATTTGTCTCCTTTACCCACCCCACCTCCCGTGGATCAAGACTTCACATACTTCTCTTATGTTGAAAGGACCTTTCTACCATTCAAGACTTATCCTCCTGACTCTCCTTTATTATTTTCCTCCAGGAACGAGGATAAGGTCTTTGATCCCGGTATTACATTCGAAGTTTCCCCATGGACCATTTAATTCGGGGACGAGTCAGGCTCGTGACTCGGTTAATAAAACAAGCGCTTTTCGGGAGGCAACCCGATTATCTATCTTTATCTGTTTTCATCTTAAGTGTAGGGGGGAGCCCCGTTGGTGTTTCTTGTTTTCTTTCTTATCATGTGCACGAATTCGAGCTTTCAAATACATTCTTGATGACTTTTGACGAACCGTGATCCCGTGTTTCCGTCTTCCTGGTTCTATCCTAAACTCTTTTTATTCACTATTTTATATTTTTCAATATTAAATTAGGAATCACTTTAGTTGTCCTTTCCTTAGCAAGATTTAACCAACGTGCACAATGTCCTAAGTGTAGGGGAGTTTACTCCCACATGCTTAAACATTGAGGACAATGTTTATATCAAGTGTAGGGGGACTTCTATCGAAGTTAAGTGGGCTTTTCCTTGTATTTGTCCTCATTTTAACTGGAAAATTTGATTTTTCGACATTTTTCAAAATTTTAAATCTATTTTGGCCTAGTTGTGTAGTTGTATTTTCCCTTGTTATAGTTATTTTCTTTCTTTGCTAGAATAAAATTTTTAATAAAGTGGTTTTAATTTTCAAACGTTGTGAATCTTTTGACTCAACCCGAGTTTACTTATCTAAGTTTACTCTAGCTAGTATCCTTAACGTGTTTAAGTCAAGTTTTGCTAGGCTTTTATATAGGGAGCTTTAAAACGCGAAAGTCTTAACTCTCACGGGTTAAGAACAAGAACTTTTCGCAAGTTCCTATAAATGATCCTAGAGAGTCGTTTATCAAGGGAACTTTAAAATGCGAATTCTAAACTTGAAAAAGTCTAAGAATTTGCAAGATCCTATAGATGACTCGAAAATGCAAAGCTTTGATTTAATTGGCTAAGCATCCACGAGTCTCATTCCTTGAGATTTTAAATTGTGGAGAACGAGAGATGATAGAGTCAATTATAAGTTTGCTATTCTTTCGTGAATTTATGTGAGTTGATTATAAGCCTATTCTCCCATCGCTTGTTAATAAATTTATCTGCAATAAATAAGGTTGTACGATTTGAAAAGTTACTTAGCTTCTAGCCCAAGATCGTTTAAAAGTTGCTTGGTATTGATTAGAGTTCATAGCCAAGGCATAACTTATTGAAGCGGGATGCGAGGATTGGCGAGTCCGAAAAGGCCCTAACAAGGCATGAGGGCTACATTTTGTTGCTAAAGATCCAAAAGTGATGTGAAGAATCATTTATCGAAAATCAATATGAAGGATCGAGACACACGACGAAAAGCAAGTACTCCCCAAAAGATCATGGAGAAGTCTATCCGAAAAGACCCTAGCAAGGTATGAGGATGAATAGATCCAAGTCCTAAAAGGAGGTGGATCGTTGTATATCAAAGTCCAAAATAGAGATTGGAGAAAAATGAAGAAGTCGTGGTCCAGATATGAAGAATCTCTCAAAACTACAAGTGAAGAAATTCCCATTATGAAGAGAAGACCGTAATTTCAAGAACGTCTCTCAAAGATTTGAAGTATGAAGTTGCTGCCAAATATCGGTCCGAGAAAGGTCTCAAATCGTGAAGCGAGTTATGCCAAGATATGAACTTTATGAGGCCCCGAGAAGCAGTTTTAAAAGATTTTGTCCTTTAGCTAACTATTGATTAAATCGTCCCACTTTGTTTTCAGCTTAAATAACTATCGAAATAAGTCAACAATGCATCCTCGTGATCATTCAAGACAATAATAAAATATAAGAGATACACGTAGGAATAAGGGAGTCTAAGTAAATAATTGGCCCACATGAGTTCATGTTAGTTTGCTAACTTATAATAACAATGATCTCGTTTTTAAGCTTGGTATGGGGAACGTGAAACTTGAGGATGATAATTATTCATGACATTCCAAAACCCTAAGGTAAGTCTTTGATTTCTTTACTTGTTTTGTTATTTTCTATCTCTTTAATAAAGGCCAATGTGGATTGATTGTGATGAAAAGTGTAATCTTGCTTTGTGATTAATGCATTGCATGAGGACATTGCAATGGTCAAGTGTAGGGGATTTGATAGGTGTGAAAACACCCATCCTTTTACCACTTAATTATAATGAAAACGTGACCATAACGTGTATTTTATGTCGTAAATGTCGGAATTATGCGTGGTTTGTGTTTTTGTTGTGTTTTAGGACCAAAATGTGAAAAGGAAGGAAAACACGGGCTTTCACGGGCTTTTATCAAAGAAAAAGACAAAAGACGAAGTCAAGAAATCAAGAGTGCAAAAAGAACGGAAGTCCAAGGCCTAGTCTGAAGATTTATCAAACAAATAGTCCAAAGACGGAAGTTTAATAAAGCCGAAGAACTCAAGTCTTATTTACGAAGAAATTTCAAGACAAGTTTAAAGAAATCCCGAGCCAAAATTCGAGACTTTAAAGACGAGACGGAAGAAAAGAAAGAAAGGAGGAAGCCACCGACCACTCCCCTCTCCTATAAATACCACCCTCATTTGTTAGGAGAGGGTTGGTTAGTTTTAGGAGTAGATTAGGAGTAGGATAGGTTTATGTTTTCTCTCTCTAAGTTTTATGCTTTCTCTCTCTAGATTAATTTGTGATCTTTAATCTTTAAGTTCTTGTTATTGAATCTTAACATTTTAATCAAGCTTTTAATTCATCTTCTTCTTCCTTTCTTGTTTAATCTTTCCTTATGTTCATGGTTGTGTTCTTGAGTTTTCCTAGTTTTGATCAAGTGGGTTTTGATTGTCTTGATTATTATTGTTATTTTTGTTGATTTGTTTTGATTGATTATTGTTAGTTGATCATTAGTGGTTGTTTTGGTTTAATCTTTAGGTTGATTATGGAAGATTTTGTTTAAATTCGTATCATTATTATTTCTATTGTTCTTCGTGTTCTTCACTTTCCCCAGATTCCGAACCAACAAGTTACTCCGAACCAGCATTTTATTATATTTATTCCGAATGAAGCATTCTCAGTTTAATTATTCCGGATGAAGCAAAACTTTCCGAATGAAGCCTTTTGTTTTAATTATTCCGAATGAGCCACTTTATTCCGAGTAAAGTAGTATATTCCGGATCAAGTCTTTATTCCGAACGAAGAGTGTTATTCCGGACGAAGCAATCATTCCGGATGAGCACTTGTATTCCGAACCAGCAATATTATTCCGAGTGAAGCCCACTTTCCGAATGAACCCTTTATTCCGGATGAACATATCTATTCCGGATGAAGCTCTTTATTCCGGATGAGGAATTTATTCCGGATGAACACGTTATTCCGAATAAGCAATTATTCCGGATAAACGAATTATTCCGGATGAAGCCCTTTATTCCGGATGAAGACTTTATTCTGGATGAACATATTTATTCCGAATGAAGGTTCTATTTCGGATGAGTATTTTCCAGTTTTTGTGTAATTTTATACATTTAGCTTTATTTTTTCCGCTTTTTTCCTTAGTCGCACTTTTAGTTTATTTGCCTTAGATTTATTTTAAGCTTGCCTTTAGTTTTAGTTTATTTGCCTTAACTTTGCGTTTTAAATTTGCTTTACTTATTTTCATAGCTTTAATTTCCCGTTGTCTACCTTTTCGCCAAGTTTTTATCTTTTGTTATTTCTTTTATATAGTCTTTATTTTTAATTAGTTTCAGATAACCAAACCTTTCTTATTTTTCTACCAAGAACAACTGAGTCACACTTAAACCTTAAGCAATTCGTGGTGAGCACGACAAGTTTTGTTTGTTTATATTGAAACTTGTTATTATTCCTTAGATATCATGTATCTGTTTGCATGACGTGTCACGACTGATTAAGAATAAACTAAGCCTATATTTTACTAGACATGCACTTTGTGTCTTTATCATGCCCGGCACTATGTAAGTACGACATGTGGGAACTTATTACAACATCTTGTAAATAAGGTGTCTAGTAAGGATACATGATCCGCGTCACTGGGGTTGCATCTCTCTTATGTGACAAGTTGAATTATTAGGTTCACTATATCCTCTTACTCCGTCTGGGAGCGAATACTACATGTACGGCTGAATGAATGCATATGAATAAGTAATAACACATAAGAGAATAAAAAATAATTCTAAGAACACATAAGACAGTAATTTACACAAGAACAAGCCGTGGAGCTAGCTAGGCACCACGACATTTTATTATAACGGTTACGATTTTTTGATAGAAATAAAATCCTAAGACAAATAGAACCTTGAAAACATGAAAGCAAAAAATACATGGATCTTCATTGAAGCTGACCACAACGAAGTGTCCATGCGGAGGCCGTAGCCTTTCACAGGTAGCATCTTTTAAGGTTGCAAATATTCCATGTACGATCCAAGTCACGGCTATCCATATCACACAAGTTGTACGCACCTAGCCCTAAAGCTTTCATGACCTCATACGACCCTTCCCACTTTGGACCAAGTTTCCCCGTGCTCTCCGCGCGACTTGCCTCGTTAGCACGATAGATAAAATCTCCCGGTCAAAAGGAAACACCCTTGACTTTGGAGTCGTAATAAGCTTTCATACGTGCCTTAGACTTAGCCTCATTGATGGTTGATATCTCTCGTTTCTCCTCTAACAAGTCTAGATTGACCCGGAGTTTCTCATCGTTTGTGACGATGTTAACCTCCGTCGTTGAGGATTGTTGGCATCCCAATTTATGCTGGGATAACAGCCTCGGTTACATAGGCCAGCGCGAATGGAGTGTCCCCATTGGCTATTTTGATCATTTTCCTGTGTGCCCATAGGACATGCGGTAGTTAATCTACCCATTTGGCGCTTCTTTCATCTAAGCACGCTTTTATACCTTCACCTAGGCTTCTATTTGCCCGCTCCACGAGACCATTAGTCTGTGGGTGCTTAACTGATGTGAAACGCCGTTTGATGTTCAACGCCGCGCACCAATTCTTGAATGGATTATCCGCAAAATGCTTCCGGTTATCCGAGATGATCTCGCCTGGCAAACCAAAGCGGCACACAATATTTTCCCAAACAAACTTTTTTACCTGTTTGCCCGTAATCATTTTGACTGCCTTATCTTCTATCCAGCGAGTGAAATAGTCCATAGCTACAATCAAGAACTTAACGCCCCCTGCGGCAACAGGAAAAGGGCATGCGATATCAATCCCCCACTTGTAGAATGGCCATGGGGATGTGATGGGTGTTAGTTCTTGCTGTAGATGTCGCGGTACTGGCTTGTGTACTTGGCAATCGCTGCATTTAAGAATCATGTCTCACGCGTCCTGATGCATAGTTGGCCAATAGTACCCTATGCGTAGAGCTCGTGTTACTACTGATCTGGGGCCTGCGTGCATGCCGCATGACCTTTCATGTATCTCACTAATCACATAGCTAGCCTGGCATGGCCCGAAGCATCACAGCCACGACTGTAGGAAGGAATGCTTATATAGAATGCCATCTCGGAGTTCGAAATGTTGCGACTTCCTTTTGACACGTCGCGCCTCCTTTTCGTCCTCAGGAAGGGTCTCATCAGCTAGATAGTTCATGATCGGGGTCATCCATGTAGGCCCCTCTTCATCAACTATGGTCGCTATCTCTTCTCCTGTAATGGACTTTTCCGTGAGTATTTCAACCAACACCTGTTTGGATAGATGGGAAAAGCTTGTAGACGCGATCTTGCTAAGAGTGTCACACCCCACCATGGCGGAACATGGGGCGCGGCGTATGGATATCATCACAACATGGCGTGTCTATAGAGACAACTATATGAAATAAGAAATGTCATAAAAATGGTGACACGAAGGTCATGACAATATCTCAACAAATGCACGGGGTCTAGGTAAGTAAGTAACAGTCCTACTTCTTACCCAAGACAACAAATAACATACCAACAAACAAATGTGTGCCACAATATCACTTATTAAAAGGACAATCAAATAAAACTAAGAAGGAAACGGGGATTCTCCTTCTACATGCAATCCTATGCTTCTCCCATCCTAGCCACTTATTTTCTCATGCTTAACCATAGTATCACCTGAAAAAGACACTAAAACACGTCAACATAAAGTTGGTGAGAGTCATAGGTTTAGACTCCAACGCTAAATCAGTTACAAGCTGTGAATAACAATCATCAACAAAAGAACATATGGACAATGTGTTACAATTATGTATTAACAACTATCAATCAAGACCAATCATACCAAACCAATCCAAGGCTCCTACCTTGCCAAACAACATCATGGTACCTTAGATGATCACACTATGTACCTATCCCAAGGCCACTACCTTGGCAAACCACAAGGCCACTACCTTGTCAAACCACAAGGCCACTACCTTGTCAAACCACAAGGCCACTACCTTGTCAAACCACAAGGCCACTACCTTGTCAAACCACAAGGACACTACCTTGTCAAACCACAATAACTGAGACGGAACGTGTCCCCCAATCCAAATCACACACAATCAAAAATCACATAGCAGTTAATCACATAATGTACACACAAGTCCATCTCAAATCACAAACACATTCACAACATCAATTTAGAAAATAACTCAACACAGTGTCTCTTCCATCCCATCTGGAAGTCAAAATCAATAGGAAACATGGGATTATGAAACTCACCTGATAGCTCCTTCACACGTCCTTGCACTAGCAACAAGCTAACAAACCAAAAACACGAAATCAATAAACGAACCAATCACTAAGATGGCTCATTAACCTATGATGGACTTCTAGCATATTCTCACATATATACCTCATTAATAAGCTCTAATTACCCCAATACCCTTCCTTAACAAGTCCTTAACTTGGTTAAGTTTAATAACTAACCCGTTCGTATTTTACCCAAAACAGTCCCAGTTTTAGGTCTCAAAACTTTAGGTCAAACGCCCACTTAAACCTACCCATGGTTTCTGTAAAAGGAATATTCATACCCTTACATATGTTGGCTAACACCTCCCACTTGCCCCAACCTTAAAGCTACTGTTAAGGCCCCGATATATATATATATATATATCTACTTTTGTCATTCCAGATTTCCTGATTTTAAACGTACTAAAAGTTTGTTACCATTAATGGGTCTTACCCTAAACCACCACCTTATCCCAAGTGCAGATATTAACTACAATATATAAACCATCTCTCACGTTCGTGAGAAGATCCCAATGCAACCCTAAGTGCCCCAAACAACCCAAAACTTAAAAAGAAAACAGGCTGAATTCAAAACTATTTTGACCTCCGACTGTTGTAACCTGTTTTTAACCTACTTCCCGACCTCCAATTTAGTTCTCGTTTCTTGCATTGGAAAGACACTTCAAATAGATTTCCAGGGGTACTTGGATCGTTAAATAAGAGTTTATATAACTCCCGATATGATCAAAACAATTGACTCAAAATCTGCCCAGATTTTAAAAACGGGTTTTAAACAAATTGAACTAATTAATTACCCATAACCCCATCTAATACAAGCCCTAGATTATATGATCATCATATTATGATTATAACATCATTAATTTACTGATTTTATATAAACCCTAACCCTAATCCATCATAAGAATGATTAAGAAATCATTAAAACAATTAAATTAAAAAGGGATTTGAAGGTTTTACCTTATGATTAATGAAAGATGAAAAACCCCCAAAATTATGAAGAACCCTAACTTTTTTTTAGTGAAACCCACGAATTTTATTAGCTCCAGGGATTTATGTTTTTATTTTTTGTTTAGTAAAACATTATATAGTGTACACAAGAATCCTAGTCCAATTATAACACTTGTTTCCTTTTTTTTTTCCTCTTTTTCTTTTTTTTTCCCAAACCGACCTAACACCCCTAAAATTCGTTATTTATTTATTTTTATTATTAATATATGTAATAATAATATTACCTTAATTTTTCTTAATTTATTTCAGCTCCTAAAGCCTCCAAAACCTCAAAACCGTAAAACTAGTCAAATTTACGCGTTTTACCGTAAAAGTCGTAAAATATACACTTTTATAAAAAATCTCAAATTTTGAAATAAACTTTATATTTAAGTCCTAAATGACTTAAAACCATCCCGAAAAATATTCATATGACTAATTACCTCTTCCGAGACCTCTAAATGCTAAACCGTAAATCCTAAAAAAATACACTATTACTATAATACTTATACGTATACGTAACCACCAAAATATCACCATTTCATTTTATAGTCACTAATTGTGATCTCATGAACATGAATTAACCGTTCCTCGATTTACTTATGAGTACTCTATACTCATAAACGATAATCACACCAACCTCGTTCACACAAAATAAACACGTAAGCACAAAAATCAAGTAGTCACACATAAAATAACCTAAAAGTAAGACCAAGTGACGAACCTCAAAACCACGGTTGTCACATCACTCCCTCCTAATAGAAATCTCGTCCCGAGATTTACTCCTTAGGATCAACACACAGACAACAAATCACACGAGGATACTTGTTCTAAATGAACTCCTCTCATTTCCACGTGAACTTTAGTTCAAGTTTCAAGATACCACATGTACAAACCAAAAATAATTAAACCCATTGCCAAACTCTTGACCTCACAGTCAATAAATCTCGCAAATGACTCTTCGATAAAACAAAGACTCTTATTAGCACAAAACCCGAATAACCGGACATGCAAATATGCATCCTCAAACAACATTTACCAACCCCAATACATGAAATGTATCATGTATACAACTCATTTCCCCCAGGTAATTCTATACCCATAATCTACTAGTCCGATCTTTCCAAAGATCATAAATGGACCTACAAAACTCTACATCAACTCTTCCATTTTACCAAATCATACCACCCGTTACTATGGGTGAAACTTCATACATAACTCTGTCACTAACTCTAGTGGTTTCCTCCTTTATATATAGCATCCCTTGTTGCACTCATCCTTTCCACAAACATCACTACCACATTAGTAGCCTCTTTTACCATTTCTAGTCCACAATGGGGACATCTCACCCTATCCTTTCACATAGTGCCTCAAATGGCATTTATCGACTTCTAGTATGATAACTATCGTTATATGAAAACTCAGCCATCGCTAAAAAGTTTTCTAACTCCCTCTAAACCAATCACCCATGCCCTCAGTGTAACTCCTAAGGTTGTGCAAATATCTCACTTGTCTATCCTTTTCCCAGTTAGCTGGATATACTCATATCCAATCATGTTCATCAACTCCCTTCAGTCCGTACTCCAAACTACTTAAAAATTCCAATTTCCTTACAAAGTGACCCACGACAGTCTTTCATAGATCCATTAGTTCTTCCAACTTCCCAACTACGTGACTTCTCATTCCTCTGGAAATAGGTGATGAATTAGTCAGTCTATCGACTATCACCCAACTCTCATCGTACTTAATCGTCCAACGCATTATGTATCCCTTCCACCAACTTCGTCCTTACATCGTCCCTTTCTAAGCTACTCCTATCTATGTAGGAAGTATAGTCTACGTCCTTTTCTCCATATGATTGTCCAAGCCACGCAACATACATGTTGACGCGTTCTCTGCTTTAGACAACTCAACTCGTGCAACCTACATCTTTCATCTAATCCGCCCTAATACGTCATCCCTATAGTTCAAGTTCGTCTTAGCTTCACTTCATTCTTCTTATTCCATGTCTCATCAACCATGCTTTCCTTTCCCAGATGGTACTTGGCCTTGCAATTTTCTTCCATCAATTAACTCCACCCATCACCTTTGCCAAATGTTCAATCAAGATGATTAAATATGTGTTGGAGATGTTCATGATCCGTATAGATCATTCTCCACGTCTCGTACACCAAATGCCTCTAGCATTCTAGGCAGATATAACAATCCAGCTCCACTAACTAAGTCTTATCTAGTTCTTCCAAGTCTTCAGTTCTGCAACGTATAAGCAATCGCCTTTCTTTGTCGTTCTCGTACACATCCAAATCCTTGCTCCACGTGTCGTCATGCTTCGTGAATTCATCCAGTCCTTCCGATAATGCCAAGATCTGCTCATCATTGAATCCACCTCTTCAGCCTCCAAAATGCTTCCTCGTCCTTCTTCACTTCGCCCCTTGCTGGTTCCACGATATGCCATCATCTCTGACTACTAGTCCTGGCCAACTTAATCCTAAAACTCACACTTGAAAATCTCACGTTTAACTCCACTCCAAAACCGACACATAATTCGCCTCACTCCCCTTCTTAGATTTGAGTAGATCAAGATGTCGTCGATACTCCCGATGACAACTCGTTTACATACGTTCATGCACACTCGGTTCATTGACTCCATGAGAACCGCTAGTGCTTTGGCGAAGCCAAATGCATAACCGTAAACCCAAAGCGTTCATACAACATCCTTAACAATTTCAACTATGTCCTCCTCACACCCTCTCTTAGCGGCAATACGAATAAATTTCTTGCAATTTCTAACAGCTCTTGTTTTTAAATCACTCCATCAACGATTTGCCTTGGAAAGGCACTAACTACAACTCTTCTCACCTCTCCTACTTGCTCTATTCATGGTTCTACCTCAAAGTAATAGGCAAACCTACTAAGTTTCAGGAAATTTTCAGAAAGCATACATGCCTTACGAACAATATCCCCTCCCAACACTCTCTATGGCGCGTTACTTGTACCAATAACCATACATTCTGCAAACCTCTATTCATCTCCCTTGACACTCCTAAGAGACCTCATGACCACATTAGTTCGTCTACGAACTTCTTTCCTCCCCACTAAGGGCATTCCGACCGTTCTCTCATGGTCACCTACTTAAGCGTGTAGGCGCGACCAAGTCTTTCATACGATTACTTCAACGCTCCCGAACAATACGTAACCAAAACTACATCCTGAATCCACCAGATACGATCAACGAATCAAACCCACGGATAACTAACGACATTTCACGTGCACCAGTTAAAACAAGTCAAAACCACGAGACTCAAAAGAAAACTCAAACCCAGTACGTGTATCAATTCAAAATGACCCATGACAACGAAAAATAATCCAAGAAACACCCAATGGCAACCATACATATTACGCCCCGCGACATATTATTTAAACCGTGCAAAAGATCGACTTTTCCAAAAGAATATATATCTTTTTTTTATTTACTATTACCTCCCACATCCATGTGACTCAAACAATCTACAAACAACCCTCTTGACGAACTTAAAACTCAACTCAAAAACAAGGTATCCCGTGCATCCCATATAAAAAAAAACTACTATTCAAACTCAACCTCTAACCCGACACTTGCACAATAATTTCGGCCAAGATACTAACCTCCCATGACTATACATTCTGAATATTTGAAAAGTACGTTCCGAGTACATAATTTTTGGCTTTTGAATCACTCAAAAAGCTCTAAAAACGAACAAGTTATGACCAAATCAGTTTTATACTAGTTGTTTTAAAAAAACTAAAGAATAAACTTAATGATTAATGTAATCCTTTTAAATGACAGATATAATTGTATGTGTAACCTTTATAAACTCAATTTAACCTTGTATTAATAATTATAAATGACGTGAATCAGCTAAACCCAATTATATAAACTATGTAAGTAGAAAGAAATTTTACTTCGCTTTATTTTAAAGAAAGTCCTTTAGAATTTGAAATATATAAGTGTTGATTAAAAAGAAGTCTTATGTTACATCTTGTTTCAAACACGACTCCAACACCTTACCCTTATTTTACCGAACACAACCAACCATCTAACTCGATATATACCGACCAAAAGAAATGCAAGACCCAACACAAAAGATTTCATTATCACAAAAGAAATCCCAAGTTATTTCAATAGACTTGAAACCAAAAACACCATTTTAAAACGTACACGTGAAATACGAAACTCAAAGAATACGCTACAAGACACACTTCAAAAGATTCAAAACGTCGTTGGAACTCCAACAAACTCCAGCACCATAAAACACGACAAACACAAGGTACGTTCAAGTTATAATAACTAGTGAACGACCATATACCATAACCTAACACGTAGTAGTATATATACATCCGCATATATATACCTATCGAATCTCCCAAACATACCCGTTATCATACATGTCAAGTCAATCAATTGCTTTATACGCTCGTTTTTCCATACGAGTAATCACCATCTCACCGTGCCACAACAAAACATAAAGCCCACCTCCAAAACCAAACCATATCGTGTGACCCCATAATCACACAACACAACTATAATCCAAAACATATAACACAAAAAGAACAATAGCCATATCATAGGCAGCCATTACATAAACTCATATATAATACGTATACCCAAATTCTACATCTCACCATATACAAGCATGTACTAACCCTCTTTCATGCAATCATACTTGAGAACCCATTGAAGTTGTGGTACTTGTATAACTATGTTGGCCACCATACTTATACAATTACCCTTTCCCCAATGCACTCCCTCTTATGATGACACTTATAAGAATCAATACAACATATAACACATAAATCCATCTACTCACATAAGCTCATAACCACATAAACAATAAGGTCAAAAACTCCATCTATTAAAATAACATAGTAATACTCTTGGAATACAAAAATCCATAGTCTAGCTAAAACAGTATAGACTAAATCCAAAACGAAAACATAATCAGTTATAAGTCATGTCGCCCGTAAGAGTGGAAACAACTTAAAATCCTTCCTACCCATGTACTCCTAGTAGCTCGAACCACCACACGATTCTTAGGGAACATGACTTAAACATCAAAAGAAAAGTAACATACCTCAGGTATGTAAAATAACTCGACAAAAGATAGAAACTACCTTGTACTAAATTATGTACTATAATGTACAATTGAAGCAAAATACAACAGTGACTAGCGTGGACGATTATGGTTCAACCCGCACTATTCATAAACCCGAAAAGAAAATAACATGTGACTAAGTATGAACATACTACGGTTCAATTCATACTAGTCAAAACATCGCAATAAATAACATCCAAACACATCAATTATAATAAATGCACACATACTCCTATGACGCCTATATGCAGGGACCCTTAAGCTATAGACTAGGCTACGCGACTAGGCAACCTAATTCTCTATAACCATTGTCTCTGATACCATTCTGTCACACCCCACCATGGCGGAACATGGGGCGCGACGTATGGATATCATCACAACATGGCGTGTCTATAGAGACAACTATATGAAATAAGAAATGTCTTAAAAATGGTGACACGAAGGTCATGACAATATCTCAACAAATGCAAGGGGTCTAGGTAAGTAAGTAACAGTCCTACTTCTTACCCAAGACAACAAATAACATACCAACAAACAAATGTGTGCCACAGTATCACTTATTAAAAGAACAATCAAATAAAACTAAGAAGGAAACGGGGATTCTCCTTCTACATGCAATCCTATGCTTCTCCCATCCTAGCCACTTATTTTCTCATGCTTAACCATAGTATCACCTGAAAGAGACACTAAAACACGTCAACATAAAGTTGGTGAGAGTCATAGGTTTAGACTCCAACGCTAAATCAGTTACAAGCTGTGAATAACAATCATCAACAAAAGAACATATGGACAATGTGTTACAATTATGTATTAACAACTATCAATCAAGACCAATCATACCAAACCAATCCAAGGCTCCTACCTTGCCAAACAACATCATGGTACCTTAGATAATCACACTATGTACCTATCCCAAGGCCACTACCTTGGCAAACCACAAGGCCACTACCTTGTCAAACCACAAGGCCACTACCTTGTCAAACCACAAGGCCACTACCTTGTCAAACCACAAGGCCACTACCTTGTCAAACCACAAGGCCACTACCTTGTCAAACCACAATAACTGAGACGACACGTGTCCCCTAATCCAAATCACACACAATCAAAAATCACATAGCAGTTAATCACATAATGTACACACAAGTCCATCTCAAATCACAAACACATTCACAACATCAATTTAGAAAATAACTCAACACAGTGTCTCTTCCATCCCATTTGGAAGTCAAAATCAATAGGAAACATGGGACTATGAAACTCACCTGATAGCTCCTTCATACGTCCTTGCACTAGCAACAAGCTAACAAACCAAAAACACGAAATCAATAAACGAACCAATCACTAAGATGGCTCATTAACCTATGATGGACTTCTAGCATATTCTCACATATATACCTCATTAATAAGCTCTAATTACCCCAATACCCTTCCTTAACAAGTCCTTAACTTGGTTAAGTTTAATAACTAACCCGTTCGTATTTTACCCAAAACAGTCCCAGTTTTAGGTCTCAAAACTTTAGGTCAAACGCCAACTTAAACCTACCCATGGTTTCTGTAAAAGAAATATTCATACCCTTACATATGTTGGCTAACACCTCCCACTTTACCTAACCTTAAAGCTACTGTTAAGGCCCCGATATATATATATCTACTTTTGTCATTCCAGATTTCCTGATTTTAAACGTACTAAAAGTTTGTTACCATTAATGGGTCTTACCCTAAACTACCACCTTAGCCCAAGTGCATATATTAACTACAATATATAAACCATCTCTCACGTTCGTGAGAAGATCCCAATGCAACCCTAAGTGCCCCAAACAACCCAAAACTTAAAAAGAAAACAGGCTGAATTCAAAACTGTTTTGACCTCCGACTGTTGTAACCTGTTTTTGACCCACTTCCCGACCTCCAATTTAGTTATCGTTTCTTGCATTGGAAAGCCACTTCAAATATCTTTCCAGGGGTACTTGGATCGTTAAATAAGAGTTTATAGAACTCCCGATATGATCAAAACAATTGACTCAAAATCTGCCCAGTTTTTAAAAATGGGTTTTAAACAAATTGAACTAATTAATTACCCATAACCCCATCTAATACAAGCCCTAGATTATATGATCATCATATTATGATTATAACATCATTAATTTACTGATTTTATATAAACCCTAACCCTAATCCATCATAAGAATGATTAAGAAATCATTAAAACAATTAAATTAAAAAGGGATTTGAAGGTTTTACCTTATGATTAATGAAAGATGAAAAACCCCCAAAATTATGAAGAACCCTAACTTTTTTTTAGTGAAACCCACGAATTTTATTAGCTCCAGGGATTTATATTTTTATTTTTTGTTTAGTAAAACATTATATAGTGTACACAAGAATCCTAGTCCAATTATAACACTTGTTTCCTTTTTTTTCCTCTTTTTCTTTTTTTCCCAAACCGACCTAACACCCCTAAAATTCGTTTTTTATTTATTTTTATTATTAATATATGTAATAATAATATTACCTTAATTTTTCTTAATTTATTTCAGCTCCTAAAGCCTCCAAAACCTCAAAACCGTAAAACTAGTCAAATTTCCGCGTTTTACCGTAAAAGTCGTAAAATATACACTTTTATAAAAAATCTCAAATTTTGAAATAAACTTTATATTTAAGTCCTAAATGACTTAAAACCATCCCGAAAAATATTCATATGACTAATTACCTCTTCCGAGACCTCTAAATGCTAAACCGTAAATCCTAAAAAAATACACTATTACTATAATACTTATACGTATACGTAACCACCAAAATATCACCATTTCATTTCATAGTCACTAATTGTGATCTCATGAACATGAATTAACCGTTCCTCGATTTACTTATGAGTACTCTATACTCATAAACGATAATCACACCAACCTCGTTCACACAAAATAAACACGTAAGCACAAAAATCAAGTAGTCACACATAAAATAACCTAAAAGTAAGACCAAGTGACGAACCTCAAAACCACGGTTGTCACAAAGAGCATCCGCATTCTTGTTCTCGCCTCTTGGTACCTACTTGATGGAGAACTTACCAAAACAGGTGATGAGTGACTTGACTTTCTCCAAATATTGGATCATGTTATCCTCCTTAGCTTCGTACCCTCCTAGGATGTGATTCGTGACAAGCCGTGAGTCCAAGTAGGCTTTAAGGTTGCGGACTCCCATCCTAGCGGCGATTTTTAAACCCGCAATCAATGATTCGTATTCTGCCTCATTATTCGTGGATGTGAACTCAAATCGCAAGGCGTAGGTGAATTCCATGCCTTCCGAATTTGTAAGTATAAGGATAGCTCCCGATCCGTCCGTGTAAGAAGATCCATACGTGAACAAAACCCATGGTTCCGTTGGGATTTCTTCCTTTTCCACCATTGGCTCGTCCTCCTCCGGCTTCTCAATTATGAAGTCTGCCAGAATTTGGCCCTTGATGGACGTCCTTGGTCTATAAGAGATGTTATCTTCCCCCAGTAGGACGCTCCACTTCTGTAGTCTTCCTGCTACGTCTGGCTTTGAAATCACTTGTTTTATTGGTTGGTCCGTGACGAACACTATTGGGTGCGCCTGGAAGTACCGGGGTAACCTTTTTGCGGCATAAACCAACGATAAGACCAATTTCTCCATTGGTGAGTAATTCAGCTCTGGCCCCTGCAATGCTCTGCTTATGAAGTAAACCGGAGTCTGGACTGAATCCCGATCACTCATAAGGACTGCGCTTATTGCTCCGTACGTAGCGGACAAATACATAATTAGCTCCTCCTTAGGTCGGGGTGCGACTAGCATGGGAATTGCCGCGAGGTCTTGCTTGAGCTGCCCAAAAGCTTCCTCTGCCTCTTTTGTCCAACGAAAGTCTCCTTTCTTTAGGCACTTCTTTAAATAAAGGAAGTGACTTCTCCGCGGACTTTGATAAGAACCTATTAAGCCCGGCCAGCTTTCCATTGAGTGATTGTACCTCCCTGAGTGTCCGAGGGGATGGTAGCTGTATCACGGTGTCCGTCTTCTCCGGACAAGGTTTAATGCCGTTTAGATTAGTCATATACCCAAGGAACATTCCTTCAGTTGCTCCAAACATGCACTTTTTTGGATTCAGTTTTATGTTGATTTTCCTCAACGTGTCGAACGTTTCCTGGATATCACGGAGGAGCTCTTCCTCCGTATGGATCTTGATGACCAAGTCGTCAACGTAGACTTCAAGGTTACGGCCTATCTGCGAGTCAAAGGCTTTATCAACAAGTCGTTGATATGTCGCGCCGGCGTTCTTTAGTCCGAACGGCATCTTTGTGTAACAATACACGCCCTGACTAGTGTGGAACGCCGGCTTTTCCTCGTCTTCCTCCGCCATATGGATCTGATGGTATCCTTTGTATGCGTCTAAAAAGCATTTAAAAGAGTATCTACATAAGGATTCCACCTTCCAATCGATTTCTGGTAACGAATAGCAGCCTTGTGGGCAAGCTTTGTTTAAGTCTGTGAAGTCCACACATGCGCCAACTTCCGTCATGCTTCTTGACCATGACCGGAATAGATAGCCACTCATGGTAATAGACCTCGCGCATAATTCCTGTGTCTACCAGCTTCCGTACCTCATCCAGTATTACATGACTGCGTTCTGGCGCTTGGTCGTGCTTCTTTTATTTAACAGGTGGATATCCAGGGCGAATATGAAGTTCATGTTCTGCTATCGAACGCGGTACGCCCGTCATGTGCTTTGGCTCCCATGCAAATATATCGAGGTTTGCCTTTAGGAGAGAGCACATGGCTTTCTTCCCTTTTCTTAGAGAGCGTTCCCCCGATAGCTACCTCTTGCTCGGGGTAATCGGGGTGGATTACCACCTTCCAATTAGGGGGTGTTAATCCCTCCTTCATAGGGACTGGCTGGATTGGTTTTTTCACAGTGTGACACTCGGATTCCGGCATGATCGAATTATAAATAGTAACGATCCCCCTTCGACTGGGAACTTAATCATGTCGTGTGCCGTGGAGTGGACTGCCCGTATGGCTAGGATACTTGGTCTTCTAATAATACCATTGTACGGAGAATGTGAACGTATCACCATGAAGTTCATCCACGCCGTGGTGGAATGCTCTTTATCTCCGATGGTTACCAGTAGACGCAGTTGTCCTATTGGCCAGATAGTGTCTCCACTAAAGCCAATGAGTGGTGACGTGGCCGACACTAATTGGCTTTTGATCTCTGGTCGTAGCTGTACGAAGCAATGTTCGTAGAGTACTTCAGCCGATGATCCTCCATCCACATACATGCGACGAACGTTGTAGGTTCCAATGCTTACCTCAATCGTGAGAGGTGCATCAGCCACGTTGCTCGTCGTGATAGGAGGGAACGAGATCTCTCTGCAGCGTGAAATTTTTTGACTAACTTTCTGCTTTGTGCAGCGTTGCCATGATTGGATCATATATATGGTTGAAGGCTTGTCCTTCTGGAAATCTTTTTTGTCGTTCTTTTTGTTATCCTTCCCGTCCTTCCAGTCTTTGACTAGATGCTTGAGTTTGCCTGATTTGATCAGTGACTCAATGTTCTTCTTGAGTTGAATGCACTCCTCGGTGCCGTGACCCTTGTCATTGTGGAATTCGCAGAAGCGATTTCCTTGACGACGGTCAACTGGAGTTGTCATTGGGGGAGGCCTTGGGAAGTTTGCCCCTTCCTTCAACAAGATATCTCGATAAGTCATCTTTAGAGGGGTGAATTTATCATCCGGCCGCCCTCCTTTATTCTGGCTCTTGTAATCCGAGTTCCTCCCGTTGTCGTGGGTGCTTTGACCACCTGATTGCCTCTTGGGTTGGTCGTTCGATCGATAGTTATGATTCCCCTTTGTAGGGTACGTCGCAGCTACCGCGGTCTCACCTTCTACAAAGTTTCTGACCCTTTCCATGAGTTCGTCGTACTTCTCCGGTCGTTTGTCATTGAGACGCCTAATTAACTCCTTGTCAGTTATGGCATGCATGTAATCAAAAATATTTAGGAGCTCTGGGCACGTTTTTGTGCGCTTGCGCTCGTCGTTGAAACGTTCCGTGAAGTCTTCTGTAGACTCTTCGAGCCTTTGCTTGACGGTTGCTAACGAGACCGGATCTCTATTATACTTCTTTCGCTGAGTATAATTGTTTTTGAATGCGGTGCGTAGCTCGCCGAAGCTATCAATACTTCGGTGAGGGAGCTTTTCAAACCAATCACGGGCATTGCCAATCAAGGTCAAATTAAACATCTGGCACCATATAGGCGTCGACCATCGTTCAATTTTAGCCTGTGTATCAAATACTTTTAGGTGATCGTCCGGATCACCAGACCCATCATAGGTTTTAACGCACGCCGGCATACGGCGCTTCTTTTGCTCAGAGTAGTTCCGTATGCGAAGAGTGAAGGCGTCCTCTCTATCGTCGCACCATGGAAAGGAAAGATCTTCCTCCTCTTCATCACGATAGTAGGGATCATCATAGTATCCTTCATCGTTCGATGGTGGTGGGGCAGAATACCTAGGTCGGTGACGTCTGGGAGGATGGTCATCTGAATCAGACCCCGAAGGGTCATGAGGGGAAGGCGGTGCCCCACCTCTCGGTTGGTTACGATGATCACTCCTGTGAGAAGAGTTAGGAGCTTTCTTCCCACCAGGTTTCACCCTATCCCACACACTAGGGCGACGATTGTTCATGGGAGTTTCCAACACCGGGCGTCCAGTGGAGCCGTCGGACCTATCCCCATCCTCCTGGGCTTGTTGCAATTCCTGCATGATGCGATGCCCTATGCGCTCGAATACGTTCCAAGGTTGAGGGGTTTCCTCGAGGGAGGTTGTTCCTGGGTTCGCACCCTTCTTCTCCTTTTCCGAGTTCAAGGGGAGTACCAGGCGCGGGGCTGCCAAAGTTAAGCATGGATTGGAGGATCCTTCCCAGGTTTAGTCTTGACGAGATGCCCGGGACTATTTTGTCAAAGTTCTGCGTGAGAACACGCTCGAGGTCCTCATCGTCGAGTGAACCAACTTCCAATTCTGCCTCGACTACTGATGGCCTCTGCGGCTCCTTGGTAGGGGCCTTTGGCGCAGCTCCCGGATCGGGATTATCTAGGTGATGGTTGGTGGTAGGGTATTATCGGACGTGCCTGCCCCACCAAGAGACTGAAAAGTGTTTCGATTATTCGATCCTCCTGCTTGGCCACCAGGGGGCTGGGTGGAGATGATTATCCCATCACCCGCGGACTTCCGATTCCCAGGATTCGCGTTCCTCGGGTTTCCTTGAAAGTGTCCCTTCGTCATTGGGAGAGACTGAGATTACGATTGAGTTTAGTTTAGTGTATGGGTCCCACGGATGGCGCCAACTTGTTGATACAAAAGTTGGATGATTCTTCTTTGACCCGAATTAGGCTTAATTCGGGTTGGCTGGGCTCCGGCTCTTGCACCAAGTGAATATCTTGCTGAGATCCTGCACACTAAAACAACACGCGTTAAGCTTACCGTGCGAACGTATCCCATGATTAGACTCCGGCGTGAGAATAAGTAATCGGTTTAGGGTTAGATAATCGGTTGTTGGTTGAGACTATAAAGAATGTGATACCTTTGTGGAACCCTTGGGGGTTCCTTATATAGGCGGTGAAACCCTAATGGGCTGTCACCGATGCTTCGGCCCTAAGAAAATGAAAAGTGCCATAATTAGCTTGATTGTTATCTTCTAATTATGGTGAGTGTATATCCTATACTTTGGGGTAAATCCCAATCCTAATAAGATTGTGATTATGTCTAACCCTGTACCGGCCGTGGGCCGCACACACCTATGCGGCCACTGTTCATTCGAAGCCCATAAGCTTAAATGACATTTAATCCACCCACCAGTGATGGGCCGGATGCGGGTAGTACCCGTGGGCCGGGTTCATGACCCGGTTGGGGACTATACGTCATCACACGTTATTTATCATGTAGCTCACGTGAAGTAAGAGTAATACTTTTCCGCTATTCATCTCTCTCACCGATTACTAGACAAAAGGTACGGATATTCCGTCCTTCAGTAAGGACATTCATTTCTATTCATGATTAGGATTCCCCGTTTGCTATGCCACATGTTCTCCCTAGTTCCATGTTATAAAACTTTTCACGATTGCCATGCTCTCATTATTATTTATTTCATGACCCACGTTTTGCCCGAGATATATACATGCATGACCATGACTTACATGATTTACCACCTAGTTATGGAGGTACCATGACCATGACATTTGAGGCATCTGTGTCACGACTCTTACGCGACGAGAGTGATTTCTCGTGGCGTCCCTTCATGTTACGCATTATATTACAAGTTGGCCATTATTATTATTATGGGGCATATGGGTGCATCCTAGTTTACAAGTTTACACGTACAAGGTGATTGGTTGGTGTGTGCTCTACACCCCATCACACTGGAGTTGATCCCTCCACTCATGTTACTATTAATAGAGGTCACCCCTCTATTGCATGACGAGGCAGCCCCTCTATTTATTCATGCACACGTTGATGATATTATTATGCATGACATGTTATGACCTAGATTAACTCGTGAGCATTTGTTTATATTAAATGTACAACTCATGACATTTCAGTTATCCTTCATGCTTCATATATCATTTACTTATATCACACGTACAACTCATGATATTTCAGTCATCCTTCATGTTTCATATATTATCCCCAGGTTTTCCTCAGGACATGCACGTTATTTCCCTTGCTTTCATATTTCTTATTCATGTTACATTTATTCTTATCATGTCATTATATCCGTTAACTGAGCGTATTGCTCAACCGTATTTCTTTTCATGTCTCATACGGTACCTAAGGCATGATTTGGGCATTGAGAGTATTGCTTAGGATGAGAGCTACCCTTAGACTCTTTTCCTCTATGCATTTTAATATATATGATTCGTTGGACACATGTTTTGTCCTTTAGACTTCCTTTATTTCTTTCATGTTGAGCTTATGTTGGGAGCCGATGTTTGATTCCGGCTTTCCTATTGGTCTTTTATGTCTTTATGACTTTATGCCTTTATTATGCTTTGATGACACGCCATGATTACGACATAACGGCCTCCTTGCCAAAGTGGGTCGTTACAAGTGTTGTTTATAGTCATGTAGTATATTATGAGTCAAGTAGCACATTGAGTGATCACGATGCACACGCAAGCAATGCAAGTACAAGGGTAAAGTAATAAGGAAAAGGAAATGCAAACCGACACAATGATTTATAGTGGTTCGGCTACAAGGAGTCCTTACTTTCCCCACATCCACTCCTAGAGTCACCTACTCGAGAGTTCGAGTTTCACTAATCAACAACCTCCTTTATACCGGTGGAGAAACCCTTACACGTCGCTTACAATATTTACCGACACCTAAGCTAGGATGTCGTGTTCTTTCACACGGGTACAACAAGTCCCTTCTACAACGATTACACTTTATCCGGTACTAAGCTAAATGCCGGGTCCTTGCAAGAATAGGACCAACACCCTTTTACATCACCTATAATTTTTTCCGACACATAAGCTAGGATGTCGTGTTCGTCCACATGGGTACAACAACTCCCTTCACACTATGTATTTTGAGGACTAGAAGATTAACCACACTTCTACACAAGTAGTAGATGTTTTGGTACAAAAATAGTGGATGTATAAGTGACACTTGATACATCTACACAATTAAGCTATGAAAGATCAATGCTGGGAGAGGTTTCTTGATGATGATCTTCAAGAGTTAGAGATATGAGAAGAGATATCTTAGACATGATGCCGAGATGAAGCTTGATCTCGGATGTCTTGTATACAACCTAAGTGTTCTCCATATCTACAAAGAGATTCACTGGACAAAGAGATGAACAAGTATAGATCTAAGATCTACATGTTAGAGAGAAGAAATTTGTGATAGAAGATCGGATATAAAGAGAGGGATAGTGAGAATATGATAGAAAGGGGTGAGGTATAAACTTGGTGAATGCTTGCTATTTATAGGCACCAAGGACATCAGACCACATAACCCACGAACCCCTTTGAAAATGGTCCGTCTTTGTCCTAATTGGGTTCGTGAGAGTTGACTTTTGTTTTAGCCATAAATATCAAATCTTTTGTCCAAGATCATACTCAAGGAAATCATTACACTTATAGTTGACTTTGTTATCAGATATATGAGATTGTATATTTTCCATTTTGTGTTTTGTAGATTTCTAAAAATCCATATAAGTGTAGAAAAATGTTTTTAGTAACGTTGAGACAAAATATGATTGCAAGTAACTTGTGCATTTTACGTTATGTGTTACAAGTTACATGTTTGTCATCAACAAAATAGACAAGAATGCATAGATTAAAGGGAAAATTATGAAAAGAGTCCAAAAAATGGGCAATGCCGAAAAAAGGCCAAAAAACATGTTTTTCCCGATTTGTCCCAGGGCAACAAAGAAAATAGGGCAGCAAGCGTCAGATTTTGACAAGTGTCTAAAAAATAGGACAATTCTGACAGATTACCCCAAGAGATAGGGCAACAGAGGACACATGGCGCATTCTGCACTCAGTTGCCCTGTTGCCCCAAAAAATAGTCCTTTTCGGGATTCTTTTTTTTTTGGACCCATCTCAGAATTGGAACGGAATAATTGGACCCTTTTGGTAATTAGCCTTAGATTAAATATCGTAACACTTGCACAAACACACTACAAAGTAATAATACCCTTTAAAAAATGGTATTCTTTTCCCAATATATAATCAGCCCTAAAGCCCAAACCAAAACCTTTGAAGTTAAGCTGACTCTTGATAACTACAACCAACATTTGTCTTCCGTGTCTCTTCTTTCTTCTCCATTGAATCAAGATACAAAAGAAAACCAACGATGGAGAAAAAGAAACCACAAAACCTCCCGTCAATCTTCAATTACCAAAAAACAACGAACCTTGCTGCTCCTTTGTCGATCAAGATCCGATCAACAAAAACCTTCACCAATCGTTCCTAGTAAACCAGAAAGATCTTCGTACCCGATCTCTGATACCACTTGTAAGATAAAGATCCTACAACCTGGAATACTAGATGCGGTTTAACAACAATCTAGGAATCTATCGACGAACGAAATCCACAAAGTAAATATCCCTAATCGTTTCTTCGATTAGCGACTGAAAAAAATAACGTGTTTGATCCCTTCCCCCTAACCTCCTTTTATAAAGATGGGGGAGATCAACTGACTCCTACAAGATAGGAAGTCGGTTATGAATACATAGAAAGAAACAAAAGGCTGGGCTTGGGACACAAACAACCAACCGACCCTTATTTAGCTAAAAAATTAGTAAACTCGACACATGTCATACTCGGCTAATAAAGAATAAGGTATAACAAATGCGTCTGGCGTGCCTTTATGCCACAAACAAGGAAGGATCGAAATGCGTTTGACGCTCATCTACCAAATATGTATAGGTATTTAATAGACTAACAATTAGGGTCGTCTTAAAACTTTTGATTTTTTTGTTGATTTTGGACGAAATTACATAATGATGCATTTCGAGAAGGGTAGTGGTATATATAAAGTTTTATCTTTTATAAAATATAATGCAATTAATTATCTAAAGTCCAAACGTTCAACATATTGTTCAGTTAAGATATTTTTTCATTTATATGCATACAATTATTAACGAAACAAATTTAAAAACGACTTTCGATACTTGCTAACATTTAAACTTGAAAGCTAAAGCTGTTAGTACAAAACATAATATCCAAACACTAACTTTATGCGATTAAATCAAGGGTTAAGTATATATATTAGCAAGATACTTTCTAACTTTTACACATCTAGGTAACCAACCCAATATATTATTAATATAACTATTTAACTTTAAATTTTATGGAAATATAGGTAAGACAACCCTTTGGAAACCAATTGTAAGTAAAAATTAACTGACACGTCATTGATCTTTTTTTTATTATGACATGAAAATACCAAATAGGATTATATGCCTATGTGTTAAAGTTAAATGCTTATGTGGTAAAGTCAAACTTTGAAAATTTTTTTATGCTAACAAATTCATTTTTTTTAACATAACAAATTCATTTATTTCTCTTTATTTAAAATAATTTCCTTTCTTAACAGATCTTCAAATGAAGATCATAAAAATTTATAAACACATATCAAATTGGGTTTTTGTTCTTTGAACATCAATCGAATTGGTTCATGCGTATATATTTCTTGAAATCTTCTCCAGCCGTCGTCGCATCCACCCCCGCCATTTCTGGCCAGATCACCCTCGTCGCCATCAGAATAGTCATTCAATACCTTCCATCATTGTTGAACGCACCATCACGTCCGGCCATAGCTCCACATTTGTGTTAAAATATTTCAGTTCTAGTGATGATGAAGATGATGATTGCATTTTGTTTCGATTGTATTTTGGTTGAGGTAGATGAAGATGTAGACCTCTTTTTATTTCTTGTGGGTCCTAATTAATTACATGGTGATTGTATATGATTCTTGGTTGAACGAAACTATCATGCATAGATTGATTTTGTAATGATAAATAGTAACTCATGATAATTTGTTGTCTTTGAAGTTTAGGTGACTGTCAATGTTTTAGGGTTGAAAATGGATGAGTGAATATCGATGAATTGTTTTTATTATTAAAATGAGGATGAAAAAATATTTGCTATGAAAAAAGTACACGTGGAATATACAAATTAATTATTTATCTACATGGAAAATCAGCAGGTCATAATACCTATATTTCAAAAAATTAACCCGTTTTAATGACCAAATCAGTAATATCTTAAGATAGTTACCTAAATGTGTAAAAACTTAAAAGTATATTGCTAATATATAGACTTAACCCTTAAATCAATAAATTCACTCTTAACTTTTGCGTTTACACGGTTTATAAGCTAAATTGCTAGATTGCATCGATTAAACTCCTCATCAACAAAACAAGTAACAAAAAACCTTGTAAAAAAACAAAAACCGACAACAAAAATCAAACCAATGTAATACTACTACTCTCTAGAATATTACACATCTTAGAGTCAATGCATTACAAGACAAGACACAAATAACAAAAAAGAATCACATTAAACAAAAAACCTTAACACTAAAAAACACATCTTAACCTTCTAAAAAAATTAACATAAGCAAAAAAAATCTGACACCCTTAATTAATTAGTACTAATTACATACCATCATTAGCATTTACGTTACCTTTTACTTTAACCATAATAAACAAACATTTTTGTTTGCCATATTTCTTTTTATAACTTATGGTGTATTTGAGAGACGTGGTAATTAATATCAGTAGTACTAGCAGGGTATCCGCGCGATGCGGTGGTGGGTACCATGTGACTAAATTTTATTCGGTGTTATAATTAGTGATTTTTAATTATAATTTTTGAATCAAATGTTTTCATCTAAAAACATGTTCTATAACGATCTCGGCTTGCATGTCTAAACACGAATTGAATCTGAGATCTTTTACTTTTTTGAGTCTGGTCTGATGATAGGTTATAAAGTCGAGCCATTTCGTCTGGCCTTTTTTTTATTTAACTCGGTTGAGGCTAAACTCCGTTGAGTTAGTTGAGTTAACCAAGTCCTTACATTTTATATTCCCGGCATATTGATTTTAGCATATTCTCGGCACTCAAAAAATTGACATTATAGTTTGTATTAGTATAAGATACATGCTTTTTAGTTTTGTACAATGTGCATATGGTATTATATATTTATGTAATAGGGTTTTTTATTAAGAGTATTAATTACAATTTTAAATTTAATTTTACCATATTGTACATTTAGCTTGTAAAATTGTATTCTTTACACAATGTTTTGGTTTGTGCATTAAAATGAGATACAACATGTAGATATAGTAGTACCTCTTAATTTTTTTGCATTTAATAAGAAAGAGATACCAATCTCTTTTATAAAGGAGTTAGATTTACCATTAGACTTGGATAAAATTTGTTTATGTTTGTTTATTTATTAAGTAAACGATCATGTATAACTTTTTGCAGCTGTATAGTTAAAGAACGAACATAAAGAAAAGTCGAGTTCATTTATTTATATCCGTCAACGTTCGATTATTTATTCTTTTATGATTATATATATGTTTACATCCCTCTACTGTCGATTTTTATTATATAGGTTTAAAGTTGCTTTACTTAAGAAATAACACTCAGGCTGGTCGCAACGGTGATAAAAAAAGTCGGTCGTTCGTGTTATGGTGACCGATTCGAATCGGTTGACCTCTCGAATTTAGTCCTAGGAACAAATGATTTCGACACATATTAACTCAAAAAAATCTGACATTTAATAAAAAAACTTTTTAATTTTAAAATTTTAACACTTTATTTTTATAAATACCTAACACACTTAATCATCTTATATCAAAGAGTTATTTTACTGAAAGAAAAAAATATGGTTTGTTCACTTCCATATACTATTGACGAAATCAAAACTTTAGTTTAAAAACTAATTCACAAAGATGTCGTTCAGTGGCGGAGCTTGAATGTTTTTTGTGGGAGGGCCAGAGTAATTTAAAATTCATAATATATAAATTTCACCGGAAAAGTTTTAAAACCTTAACATACTTAACTAATATTTGGAGGTTTTGGTATTAAGTTTGTTATCGTTCACCATTTAGGAAGGCCAATTATTAAATGGGCTTTAAGTTATGGGAGGGTGTAAGTGAAAATTTGTCTTTTTAAAGCATATAATGAAAAAAATTATACACTAATGGGCCTAGATCAAGGGGGGCCAGCACGCTCCCTTGTCTTGCTGTATCACCGCCATTGATGTCGTTCATCGAAAAGCGACGATGGAGTTAGCCACGAAACCGATTAGAAACTTGTAATGTTTTTTTATTATAACTGTAATGTTTTTTAGTTACATGTACTGTTTTTTAATTTATTGAATGAATTTTAATTTTTAAAAAAGTTGAGTTTGGTCGTCTTGTTGTGAAAATAAATTATTTGTAACTTGTTGGAGAGAGAAAACTAAGATGAGTAAAAAATGATAGTTGTATGTGGTCAGTGTTGTGCTTGACCTTACAAAACACAATATTGTGTTTTTTTTAAAATTTTATGTGTATTTATGCTCGCTCGTTCATGTTCGTTATTTGCGTGCGTTTGATGTCTTAATGAATGTACATAAACGAACATGGACGACTTTATTTCTTAATAAACTAACATGAAAAAAAATCAATGCGTATAAACGATCTAACTAAAATAAAATAAATGAACAAAAACAATTCTTCGTGAGTATTCGACCGATTCATTTAAAACTATATTTAGGACTATTATTATAAAGCTCGTATTAAAAAAAGCAATTAACATTTATAAAATCATATAAACATTAGTTTGTCAATGTTTTTAAACAAATAGTTATTGCAGTTAACAGTTATCATTATGTCATTTTACACATTACAATTACAAATACAACCAATTTATCACATGTTTTTATAAATTAAGCTGATAATAGTGAGTAGTAAAAAAAGTTTAAAATAAGCAAATAATCTGGTGGATTCTGGCACCCTCAATTAATTACTTAAATAACATTATCATCATTAACATACGTTACCTTTTACTTTAACCAGTATAAATAAAACAATTTTTTTACCACATGTCATTCTATAACTATGTGTAAAGTGAGTAATGTGGGTGGGGTCACATGTTTTTTTTTCTTTCATTATATCAAGTAAAAAGAAACATATAAAATTTTTATTATTTCCCGCCCTTGCCGCTTATTCTTAAATCTCATCTTCTTCTTTATTTTACTTTTCATTTTGACCCACCAAAAAAAAAGAAGAAAAAATAAAGAAAATAAATAATTTAATGAAGATGATTAGTGTCGTTAATGGTGAAAAAGATGAAGAATCCGATAAGGGTATTGTTGTAATGGACACTCCCGAAAGAACCCAGATTGCAAATCCTTTATCTAAATTCGAGGTTAATTTTTTAGGGTTTTTTTGGTATAAAAACTATTGAATCAAAGTTTGTGTTTTTAGCGACTGTTTTTGGAAATTGTTTGTGAATTTTGTAAAGGGTGTCTGGAAATATAATCCTTTTGTTGATTGGTTTTGTTTTGAGTTTGATTTGATCAATTTTGTGTTTTTTTTAGGGTTTTGGTTAAGATTTGGGGGTTAAATTACTGGAATCTGTCACTTTGTTAGGGTTAGGGTTTTTGATGTGATTTGGGGTCAAGATCTGTTTAGTTTTTTATGGATTATGTTGTTAAAAACGTGTGCTTGGTATGTGATTTTGGTTTTACTAGGTTTAAGGTTTCCAAATTTTGTCACTTTCAGTGTTGACTATGCTGTGTTTGGATGTGGGTTTAATTTGGTTATCAGTTTAATGTTTCTTTGAATCTGTTTGATTATAAATAATCAGAATTTGTTTTTGCCAAATACCGAAAATTGATTCTTGTGAATTGGTTTAGTGGTACGGACTACAGAGTGTAAAAAGGTTGTTAATTTGGATGGTATATTGAAGCGTTTTGTTGTTTGTTTGCAGGATTCGCCGGTCTTTAATTATATCAACAGCCTTTCACCTATAAAACCGGTGAAATCTATGCACTTTACTCAGACGTTCAGCTCTCTAAGTTTTGCATCTCTTCCGTCTGTTTTCACTTCACCTCATGTCAGTTCCCTCAGAGACTCGAAGTTCTTAAGAAGGTATATTGTCACTAATCACACACTAAAAGAAAGATGAACACGGTACTTGATCTGTTTCATCTGCAAGGTGTTTTGGTTCACATTTTGGAACTGGTAATATGATAATCGTTTTTAATGGGTGGGCAAGCAAGTCGTGCTTTTGATTATCCAAGTGTTTAATACGCCAAATAACCTTGTTTTGGGTAAAATGAAATGACTTGACTAATTTGGAAGGTTTTCACTTGCATTTCACAAAACGCTTATTTCACAGATTGTCTGTTTGGTGATTTTATATCCTACTCCGTATTATCTGACTCTTATTATTTTATATCACATTACCGCTTTCAAAAGACACATAAACACCCACAATCTATTTTTGCTTACTTTTTAATTATGTTAATTGTTAAACCCAGGCACCAGTTTCTTGACCCGTTAAAACCTGAACTTACATCCGAGGACGCTAAGAAAGCTGAAACCAATGAAGGGAATTTAAACACTGATCAAAACCCGTCAAAGCAGCAGACGGATTTCAATCCCAGTGATTCCAACACTGAAACCTCTGCTGCCGTGCCATCAAATGGGTGCTCAAATGTTGAATCAAGTAAACTGAGCTATGATCCTGCTAGCCTCAACACAGTGAATACGTTAAAAATGATGGGTCCATCAGCATCACCTGCTCCATTCATTAATAACTCCTCTGCAGATGGTTCTCTCAGAATTGAAGGAGAAATTGAAGGGGTTGATGCACTTCATCATGGTAAAGAAGCAACAGGGTGTGATTGGGACAGTTTGATATCTGATGCCTCAGAGCTGCTTAATTTTAACTCACCTAGTGAGATGGTGCCATACAAGGGTTCTGGTGAAAACACGTTAGACTGTTCAGATTATAAAGTCGATGGTACAGATAACAATCCAACAGAAAAGAATGACGGTATGAAGGATGCACCTGAGAATCATCTAACGGTTGACAATACTTTAAACAATTTTGAGGTCGCTGCGCCAGTGGAGGATGCAGATGAGGTATAAGTTTTATTCTGTTTATGTGATTAGATCACAAATTCTTTAAACAATTTTGAGCACAAATTCTTCATTTACAAGCTTTCATGGAAAAAGGCTTAGAAGTCAAATTTTGATAATTTATGAATTGGCAAAATGTCTCTTCATGGTAGTTTCGACTCATTTCTAAAACATACCATTTAGCTCAGTGCGGAGCCAAATCAGTCAATGGGTTGAAAGTCACATAAACTCTATTTCTAATGCATATATCACTACCTCTTTAAACAGTTTATTCGAAGATATAGTTTTAGATTGTTATTAAAATATGGACAAACGGGTGTTTACAAGTCAACTCAACCTGACAAACCCTTTTGGGCACGTACCAAAATAATATGTTTCAGCCCAAACCTGTTGTGACCTTTCCAATCTGTCCATCTTGTCACCATTAATAGGTAAACATCAAGTTTTTTTTTTGGTTTAAATCAAATAAAAAATCTTTTTGAGGACACATAAAGGTTCTGTTGCATTTCTAACTTTTATATTAGTAACAAATTGGTATTAATTTTTATTGTGCTATATTTTCATGTCTGCAGGGCGGTCCAAATATGTTTCGTGGTATGAGAAGACGTTGTCTAGTCTTTGAGATGTCAGGCTCTCGAAGGAAGCGCTTAGAAGATAGCTCAAATGGCAGTTCTCTGAATACATCAGAATCCAATCAAACTGTTCTTCCAGATGACAATAATTTACCTCCATTAGGGGCCGCCACAAATGATTCTTCTAGATGCGTTCTACCAGGAATTGGTCTGCATTTAAATTCCATTGCTTCTAATTTAGTGGATCAAAAAGTTATTAAGCATGAAAGCTCTGGCTCTACTAGGCAACTTATAATCGGACATTCTTCCGGTATTTATGGTTCAATGGCATTGGCAACACTTGATGTACCCTCTCTGGAGAACAACATGGGGCCTGCTCAAAATTCACTCCTAGTTGCTGAAGATGCTAAAGCTTTAAATTTTGTGATTAGTGAAGAAGTAAGTCAAGGTCAAACTAGCCCGAAAAAGAAGAGGCAAGTTACCTACATTCTTATAGTGTTCGTTTGATAGTAGCGCCAAAAAAACTTATTATTAATGGGTATAATAAAATTACATATATACCCTTTTTTATATTTGACTCTTGTCAATATGATTGGAATCTGCCAAACGTTCACTTTTAACAAAAACTGATTATTCCCATGTTCGGGATATATTTGATAAGCGGGTTCTTATATTTTGATTCTCAAACAATACATCAAAATACTTACTACATCACCTTTGTAAAATGTCATTGATTATCTGTTTGACATTTAATGTAATTTACAGGCGTAGATCAGATGATGGCGAGTGCAAGCGTTGCAACTGTAAGAAATCAAAGTGTTTGAAGCTGTAAGTTCTATCAAGCTCTGTATAATGTTTTTACTTTTTACATGTTTTTATATTGGGATGGCTTTTAGTCATTCAAAGGGATATCAGTTTTTTGTATGTGCATATTAACTTTGATATTCACTTGTGAACCACTACGCGTTTCAGTTACTGTGAATGCTTTGCTGCCGGTGTATATTGTGTGGAACCATGTTCATGTCACGATTGTTTCAACAAGCCGATACATGAAGATACTGTGCTTGCAACTCGCAAGCAGATTGAATCCCGCAACCCTCTTGCATTTGCTCCTAAAGTCATTAAAACCGCTGATCCAATGCAAGAGGTTTGTCTCACACATATTTAATATTATATTGGATACTTTTGAATATTTAAGTTAAACACATGTTTATGGATTATCCTTCTTCATACAGGATGAATTGAACACCACTCCAGCTTCCGCACGACATAAAAGAGGATGCAATTGCAAAAAATCTGGTTGCCTCAAGAAATACTGTGAATGCTTTCAGGTTCTTACCTCTTGCTGTACTGTCTGGTGTTAGTGTTGTGCAGACCTAGCAAAATGGACGGGTCTGACATGTTGGGTAACTTGTCAGAGTGGGTGATTCTGGTACAGTGCAAAAACAGATGGGGTGACTCGGGAGACTTTTTGTCTAGTTTTTTCCAGATTTTTTGCACATAGTTAGCAAGTCAAATGTTACTACATGAATTATGTTATCCGAATAAAAACCTTTGACCCTCTTCGACTATTTAGAGAGATCTATTCGTAAAAAATGGGTTGTGAAATTGTCTAATCTGGTTATCTGGTTTTTTCTTAAAGGGTGGTGTTGGATGCTCTATTAACTGCAGATGCGAAGCTTGTAAGAACACATTTGGTCGCAAGGATGGTAAGCATGCTTTCTGTAAACCTAAACTGGGAGTAATTTTTCTGAGTAAAGCTAGCTGACTTGATTTATGTGATATTAATGAAGTTGGTACATATATAATTTTACTGGTTTGAAGTTGGTTTATGGTGGATATAACTCAAGGTTTGCTTTTATAGGCTCGGATATGGATTTAGAAGTGAATCCTGCAGACGAGTCTGAAGGGATTGGGAGTGATGGAAGCTTGCAGATGGTATTGCACACTGAAGCCGAACCGATTTCTGCTACTCCTGCAACCCCTTCACGTTTTGGCAGGTAAGTAACAAAGGGGATGTTTGTTTTAGCTTATATAACGTAAGCTCATTCTGGTTTATATAACATAAGCCCCAATTTTGCGACTTATTTAGAGACCTATGGGCTTATATAAGTTTATTATGATGTTTATCTTATCTTAATCTTAATCTTATCTTAATCTTAATCTTTCTTAATACTTTATAAAGCATTTAGACCTTTTTATTTTTATTTTTAGAAGTCTTAAAAAGTTTAAGCCTTAAACATTTCTTCTTTAGGAAAGATATGTATTAATTTTGCTACAAAACCATACACATATAACTAACAGTTAGAAAAAATTTCACGTTTAGTCCCTATCGTTTACCCCAAATATCAAGTTTGGTCCCTATCTCAAACTAAGTGCACAGATCGTCCCTATCGTTTACACTTTGGATCAAAATTGGTCCCTATCTTGGATGGGGGTTAGTTTTGCTCGTTAAGTGACAAAAAGATAGGGGTATTTTAGACTTTTCCATATTATACATTAATAAAACATTTTTTTTCTTTTTAATTTTTTTTTTCTTTTTTATATCTATCTCTCTCTCTCTCCCTGATCTCCCTCTCTGTCACTCTCTCATCTCTTTCTCCCCATCAATACGCAGCCACCAAAAAAAATATATTAATCTCGATCTCCCAGATCCTCAAAGCGCATATAATATCATCTCATTGCAATCAAACATCACAAATCAACAATCATTTGTTCTAAATAAGCACACAGTGGTCCATAACCATAACCTTTCAAACAGATTCATACTCACTCATACAACCACTCGAATCACCAAAATCGAGACAATATGAATGATTGATTCGTTTTCTTTGTGGCCACAGAAACGAATTGGTATTCTAAAATTAAAGCATCGATTGATTTCCTTTTCTTCTTTTTCGTGGGTGTTTTATGATCTCAAGTGATTTGAGTTGTCGATGTAAAGTGTAATGGGTATAATTCCAGAGCTTCGACCAGCCATCACCACGAGGGTGGTTTAATTTAAGGGTAACCACTGTTATGTTTGTTGTGGGTTTACATAACTCGAACGGTACGTTTGGTTTTAGCAGAAGGCACCAGCAAGGGCGCTATGGTTTACGGCAGCAACATATGCTGCGTTTTGGTTTCTCACATAACACCACAAGGAGTGCTTGTTTCGGGCAGAAAACTACTAGTAGGGGCGTTTGGATCTGCTGTTAAGAAGCAGATAGGGAGTGTTTGGATCTGCTGATTACCAGCAGCATGGGGGCTGTTTGGATATGCTGATAAGATCTGGAAATGGAGTGTTTGGATCTGCTGTTGGGAGTTTCGTAGATTATGTTTGGGATTGAATACTTTGTGTGATATAAACAAAGTTTATGTCGGCGCTGATTGATGGTGTCTAAACGGCGTCTTTTGGTTGTGATGAACAATAGTTGTTGTGATGATTTGGCTGCGATAGATGGAAGTTGTAGCTGTAGTGCGTTGGTATTGTTTCGCGTTTTTCAGGCAAAGCTGGTGGTGATAATGGTTTTGCTGACTGGGCGCCATTGTAGCAGTTGTGCGTGGTTGATTGTGGTTGTCGAGATGATGTGTATATAAAATGGCGTTGTGCTTTGCGATGTTGTTTGTTGTGGTAATAGAAGAAAGTGGCGGTTAACATGGTTGGATCTGTTGTGCTTGTGGATGGGAAGAGACATGCTATGTTTGGATCTATTGTGATGGCCAATGTGATGGTTGATTTGTTACAGATGGTGGATGCATTTAGAGATGAAAATATAATTCTAGGATTAGTTTAATGAAAATAAAAAGACAAAAATACCCCTCTATTTACAAAAGTTAACAGCCAAAGTTAACCCCCATCCAAGATAGGGACTAATTTTGATCGTAAATGTAAACGATAGGGACGATCTGTGAACTTAATTTGAAATAGGGACTACACTTGATTTTCAGTGTAAACGATAGAGACTATTCTTGAAATTTTTTCTAAAAGTTATAACTAAAAATTAAAATGTCCTAATGTGTAGTCAATTTTATAACAGCCCAGTCAACTTTAATTATTATAACAACCCATTAAGTAACACTAAAACTAATGACATATATATTTTTCACCCACAAAAGTACAAAACAAAGAAACATAGAATCTCTCCATTGATAATACGTTTGTTCATCGCAAAATATAGTTAGTGGGTACCCGCCGCCGCATTGCGCGGGTACGATGCTAGTTATGATATAATAAACTTATATGAGCCGTTAAGTCTCCAAATAAGCTTAAAAAATTGGGGTTTATGAAATATAAGCCGGAATATGGCTTATTTTCGGCTTATATAACATAAGCCCCAATTTTGTGGCTTATTTGGAGACCTATGGGCTTATATAAGTTTATCATATAAACTTATATAAGCCAATAAGTCTCCAAATAAGCCACACAATTTGGCTTACGTTATATAAGCCAAACCCCGAAACCGGGTTCCCCAAGCCTTTCCCACCAGGCCAGTCAGGGTCGTGTCAAATTGGTATTTTTGGCTCAATTTGACCCGCACAAATTTAAATGTGTCAAAATTTCTATCTTTACCTTCAACAATTAATCCTATATTTACATTGGTAATGGCAGGCAATCTATTGCATTGGTAAACTCCTCAAAGGGCAAACCACCAAGATCTTTATTAGCAATCGGAGGATCATCAGCTAGCCAAAGGTGTGGAAAACTAAATCATTTCAAAGTTGCTGAAAATAAGCAATTACAGACAGTTGGTGAAAATGAGATACCAGAGATTCTTGAAGGAAACAACGGATCTCCAATCAGCGGTGTCAAATCTTGTTCACCAAACAGCAAGAGAGTGTCACCTCCACACTCTGGGGGCATTGGACAAAGAAGCAGCAGGAAGCTGATTTTGCAATCTATTCCTTCATTTCCATGTCTCACGCCAAACTCCAAGCAATGATTCCGCTTCTTCGATATTGATCGATGGATGCTTTATCTTTCTTTAGTTACTGTGTAGTCTTTTCCTTTCTTTGTTCTTTTATTCTTTTTTTGATGTTTAGTTGTATCGTTTACTTATACAGTTCATTACTATGCTTGTAAAATAATAAGTTCTTAGTTGCTGTTTGCTTATCATAAACATAATATATAAATATCAGTGGTAGTTGTATCTCCGGGCAGTCTCTAAATTACTGTATTTAAACAGCACAATGTACCAGCCATAATAAAACTACAGATTTACGTTGACATGTGAATGCGATCATACTTCCAAAAACAACTGAATACATCACGTTTCAAGAACATTAGCTGGTTTTAATTCTAATGAAGACCTATGCAAAAGCTGGTTAATCCTAACTTCTAATGAGCAAAACAGAGTTAAAAGTCTTCTCATGTGGGAGCTATATAATTACCATCGATAGATTTCCACAAGTCCTTCACCCATTGAAAAGCTTTCGTCATGTTTAACTTCACAAACTCAGTTGCTGACCAAAATGGTCTCGTGCTTTCAAACTCAAAATTTCGTTTATACTCAAGAATCCAAGTGTTTTCATCTAATCGCCACACTGATGAACTCCATTTTCCTTTCTCCCATGAAGTATTTGCATTTCTAATTGAATGACTCAACTCCCCATTGGACCACTGCATTTGCAAAGAAGCAAATAAGACCATATTATATACATTACATATTGAATGCTTATAAAGACTGTAACTGAAAAACAAAAACTAGTATATACCTCTGTTACTCTTCCTGACAAGATAGTGAACGATCTTGAATCAAATTGAGTAGTAAGCAAACCAGCAGTTTGCAAAGGCCATCCCCAAATACTCACTTCTTCAATTCCAGATTTATATAGTCGACAACGAGATCTCAAGATCAAACCATCCTATACATATATATATATATAACTTATTAGTCAAAATGTCTCACACTTCCATAAAGAACATATACACACATAAGGGGGCGTTTGGTATTGCGCGTTTAAACAACTTAATACATTTTCATACATCAAATGCTTATACAAATTCTTTTTTCTAAAGGCAGAAAACACATTTTCAAGAAACGGAACCAGTTTTAAAAACGCAATCCCAAACACACAGAGGACATATACACATTGGGATTGCGTTTTCAAACAACTTATTGCGTTTTGATACATCACATAAACCCTTTTGAACGTTTAAACAAACAACAATACGGTTACGCTAATCCCATTACCACGCACTTTAAAGAAACATGAAATTTTCTTTAAAACGCAATCCCAAACACCTCGATATAACATACAATTTAACAACTTACCCTAACTATTTCCCATTTCGGATCTTTAACGCTACTTTCTTGAACAAGATTTCCAATTTCACTATTCAAGAACGCCAACTTTTCTTTAACATCATCAAACTCGACTGCTCGCTCACTCAAATCCCTCACAATTTCACCCGACAACTTCGTCTTTAAAACCCTCTCACCAACAAACTCAACCCCATAATTCCCAACAAAAACCAAACACAAAACCAAAACACATTTCATCATCATTAACCCCATACGCCCATATCGAAAACCCGTCTTCTTATTCGCAATCTTGACATGAAAATCAGGCCTTTTCATCAAATCAGCCACTGGACAAGAACCCGTCTCGGATCTTGGAGTGGAAATAGTTGACTGGTTAAGGAAAAGAGGGGTTACGGGCGGGGAGGATGAGTGTTTAGTGACTGTAGATGGTGGCATCAAGTCGAGAGTGGCGTTGATGCTAGCGAGACATGTTTCACAGGTGCAGTTGGCGTCTCTGCGACAACGGGTGGATTTGGGTGTTTGGATAGTGGTGTTTGTCATTGGATTATCGGTGATGATTGTGTTTGGTTTGTTGATGGGGTTTAAAAAGATCTGATTTTGGGTTATGGGTGGGTGGGTGGGAAGAAGTGGAAGAGATGTGGTTTGAAATTTGAAATGCAACGGCCGAATAAAATGAAACTCCGTTTGGGTTGTTAAGATGTATTTAATGAACACAAGTTCATTTACTTTTTAGAGAAGGGCCACTTATATTGTAAGAACTCTCTAAAACACTATTCGTACCTTTTAAAATTGGTAAACTATAAATTTCGTTTGACTTTGAAAAAAATATCAGATGTGTCATTGAGTGTAAAGATTATGGATATTTATTATTGAACTTTGCATTTCTATGCAAACAAACCTTTGAGACGATGATTTGTAAGTTTCGGCCGTCATCCAACGTTAACTCCTTCACGTGCCACGTACATGAGAACACTTTAATCAATTCTTATCGTCCGCGACACGCAAGCACTCTTCTACCTTTACCTTCGTGCAAAAAACTCCCCGAAACCATTTGTCCACCTTCCACGACTGTAGCTTCCCGCCAACTTTCAAGGACTAAATTTGCAACATCAACGTTGAAACTTTCACTAGTATCTCGACATTAAATACTATACTCGTTCAATTAAAATCGCACTACCAAACCAAACTCGATTCAATTTCTTATCAAGTAGCTCTACTGATGTATAAAAAAAATTCGTTTTCAAAATGCACAATAATGGGTTTTTTGTACATGGTCCATTGAGTCATGTGAATGAGAATCGTAGCCAAATTTGTGGGTTTACTTCCGAGACCAGGATATTTAGTATTGGCCTAAGTCATATTTTTGGAAGGGTTAGTGATGCGAAAAGATGGACTTTGTTCTTTTGTTTGCCTAATAAATCACTAGAAGAAGGTTTGAAATTGATTCACACTGACAATGATGTGCATACGATGTTGGAACTGGCTTGTAGGAATATTTCAATTGATTTGTATGTTGTTCACAAGAAACAAAGATTAGCTCAGAATTATTTCAAGAACTTTGATCTAAAGGATGCAAATGGGGATTTTTTTGGGGATGGGTAGAAGATGATGTAAGGTTGCGTTGCTATAGTTCAACTCCTTTTGAGACTGAACATCTTTTTCAAAAAAGGAAGAGGAACGATAACAACCAAAGTCAAGGTGGTAAAAACAACAGATTGAAGAGAGCGGTTATCTTAACAAAAGAAAGAAACAGTGATGGAAAGGGCAAAGAGAAGAAGAACATAGAGGAGAAACAAAGGAGTACTGGAAAAGGGAAACACAATGTGAATGAGGGTGGCCGTGAGACTGAGCCTGAGACTTCATTGGTGAAGAAGAAGAGAACTATAAAAAAGGGTAAAAGGATCATGGTTGAAGATGATTCGGGTTTTACCCGAATGTTGGTGCTCTATGAAGGTCTATTGGTATTGACATTAGAAAGGGTGGAAACCTGAATGTTAGGAGTAGGTCTAAAACCAGTTTGAATGTAGGGGGTTATGCTTCTGTTGAAAATGTGGCCGAAAATAAAGGTCGTATAAAAAGGTTTGTTGTGCTTGGCTTAAGAGCTCGTAACAAGTTATATGTGCATCAATATTTTAAGATCACTAACTGCGTACTAGGTCTTAGAGCACTAACAAAACCAGTGGATTGAAGATGACTGTTACAAGGAGTGTTTGGGATAGTGTATATGATTATTCTAACTACTTTGTAACTAGATAACCCTAGGGAACTGATGATGATAGTTTAGGTGGTATAAATACGTTAACATTAATTAAAACGTAAAAATATTAAAACCGCGGGTTCGTTGTAGACGAGGAGTGAGGTATGACCAGTTAGAAAGATGAATTTAGATTAGTTTATTCTTAGCAAAGAAAGGATTAAATCAAAAATACGGATCTGTACTACAAAGACTAAAAACAAAGTCGGTTTACATAAATCACGCAAATCCAGAAAATAATATAAAATAATCAAAAATTCATTTTTTTTTAAAACTTTAATAAACTCAAAAATAAAAGAAAAACCATATTTAAAAGTCTAATAGGCCAAAAAGCCTAATAGTACAAAAGTGGTCAAAAGCTTAATGGGCTTTTGAACCCAATAAGAAAAAAATTTAGAAAATAGAAAAGAGAAATGCTACTAAACCTAAAATTCAATTTTAAACAACTTTAAAATTGAGAAGGAATTTCTAAAAAAGCTTCTGTTAGCCTCAAATAAGCTATAAGCTATCTTATTGGGCCTAATAAGCTAAATTTTAAGCTTATCAGTGAACTTGCAGTTTCAAAATCAGTTTTTAACAATAATAAGCTATTTCAAAAAGAAAAGTTAAAAAAGTGAAAAGGAGCTTATTAAAATAAGCTATAAGCTAAGTTAAAATGCTAAAAAGCTAACAACACAAGCTCATAGGCTGATTTTTCACAGAGATCCCTAAAATGATGTTTAAAAACAAGATGTAAAAGAAAATTTGGAATAAGCTAACTTAAGAAAGCTGAAATACGCAAAAAGCAAATTGATAATAAGACAAAATAGTCGACTTGACTATTTTGCTTATATCAAAAGCTGAAAATCAACAAAGACAAGTAAAATAAGTATGAAACGACTCTCGAAAAGGAAAATGGGAAAATAGCTCAGTGAATAAGCTGGATAATCCAAATAAGCACACTAGGAAACGACAAAATAGTCGATTTCCTAGTGAAACTCAAACTAAAGGTTACCAAACTTGGTAGACTGATTAACAAGTAAAAATAAGGACTTTGGACTTACAAAGTTGAAGTGTTGCACGATTCAAATAAGCTACAAAGGCTTATAAGCTGTTTGAACAGCTTATCACCAAAAAGGAAACAAAAAAGTGTATAATATAAATGCAACCAAGTTCATTAAGAAAAAAACCCTAGGGTAGTTGGTGTGTGTGTTGGTTGTGAATGTGGGGATTGTGGATTCGAGTCCCAACTATCCTTTTTGTTAACTTTTATTTTTTTTACTTTCTGGATTAAGCCCCAATAAGTTGTGGCTTATTGGGGGTGTTAGCACAAGTATTAAACACAAAAATAAACACAATCTCACAAATCAACACTCAAGCAGAATCAAAGAAAATTAACAATTGCACTATATGAGCAGTGCCTATGCTATGACAAGGTGAATAAGCCTACTTTGGGCTTATAAATAAGCACTAAGATAAGTAGTTTACCTTAAAGTGAATACAAACATAAGTAAACCTATAACTAAACCATCTAGTTCTATAATTACAAGTCCTAGAACCTTGAATCAAAGCCTTAAGGGCTGCTGGTGTGAATTGCACTTACCTTGGTCAACATTTGCCCAATAATGAGTGCACAATTTAAATATAAAGGCCTTCTAACCTCTAAGCATTACCAGATATCAATATATCTAAGAAAACAAAGGTAAATCAGACAACAATATCAGCAAGAAACATCAAACACAACCAAATCTTTACCTACTGAATAAACTAGCAGAAAACAAAAACAACATGCATTTTTTTTATTTTAACTTTTTAAGACATAATTAAAAGCGAAACTAAGATATTCTAACCTCAGCAAATGAAGTGCAAGAGATTAAAAGCCTAAACCTAGGGTTTACTAGATTTGCACAATTATTTTTGTCACAGTTTTTCAAATTTAACAAATGTAACCTAAATTTAAACCAAGAAAAAATAAATAAAAAGCATTGACATAAACATAAGTAGAAAGCAAATAAAGAGAGCAATAAAATAAGCATATAAGCCACACTTCAAATAAGCAACAGTTGAAACAAAAAAATAAGTAAAAGGGTAAGAATTGACTTACATTGAGTCAACATAACATCCTTGTTGACTAAGCTTTCTACAAGCTAATCCTAAACCCCTATGAGCTTATATCACACCCTAAACTATCTATTAGCTTATTAAATGAGCTTATCACCCTTATAAGCTTGATACCACATAAAACATCAACAAAGGACTAGGACTTTCTTGTAACTTGAAATAAGCAAGTAACCAAAGATAACAAGTATCAATAAGCTAAGATTATAGCTCATTTGTCAAATAAGCTATAATAGGGATTATTTGTACAATGAGCATAAAAATAACAAACTTGACCTTTTGTAAAATGACTTGGAAAATTATTTTTTGCAAGATAAATGAAATTTTGAAAAACAAGTAGAAAAACAAGCTCAAAAGCTAAGTGTAAAGCTCTTTGTCAGAGAGCTTTCACACAAGCTTAATGAACAGTTTAATAAAAAAAAGGTAATTTTCTTTTTTTAATTTGAGAAAATTTAAGAACAAAGACAATAATTTAAATGGCATAAAATTAAATTTGTAGAAATGTAAACGACAAGATAAATTAGATTGCAAGAAATTAAAATAGAACTCAATATTTCATTCTAAAAAATTCGTATGAATTACAAAGCTTGAAAATAAAAATTGGAACAAGTTGCTGCTAGTCTAGGCTACACTATCTATACAAGAGAAGTATTACATAACCTTAGCCGAAATATCATATATACCCAAAATGCCCATGAATATGCTCATGGCATATTCCTTGATTTTGAGTCCTTGCTGGTTGAATGTCAACATCTTGACCATATATAAGTGATATTAGACGTTAAAATAGGAGTAGGGACCAAGGTAATAGATCCTATCCATCAAATGGTCTTCACCTCTGACAAAATATGGTGAACCCGTGAGTTTCTTTGGCTGGAATGGTCCCATCTGATAAGCTGGATGGAATCAATCATATGGGTCTTGATTAGCTCGGTCTTAATCTCATTTGCCCCAAAGTAATTTGAAAAATCCCTTTGATTTGACATTAATTAGATATGAGGATGTTTAGGGTTTCTGGATGATAAACATCGATTTAATCCTATTTTGGTGTTGTTTCCCATGTTTTTTCTATATTTAGAATAGTTTAAATGTTTAAACTTTCAAAAGTGGCAAATATGGTCTTAAGTTGTTAAACACTTGGTATATCCTTGAGACTTGGCAACTTCAATCCTACAACTTGTTTAAACAAGGCTGATACAACTTTGGTGATATGGCAGATTTGGCCCCTCTTGTTTTTATCATTCATATAGTATTAATACCATTCATAACACTTTCTTATTTGTCAAGTTTAGTCCCTCTAATTAATGAAACCATTTCAAAGGACTAAAAGTGCAATAAAAGCAAACTTTAAGGACCATTAACATAAAATGGGAAAAGTGGAGGGTAGAAAGTGTAAAGTTAGGAAAGTTGAAGGGCAATTTGGTAATTTATCAATTCTTCAAGGGCAATTTGGTAATTTGAGATCTTGAAGGTTCCAAAACCCGTAAAATGACATCCGGCTTCGGTTTTCTTGTACGTCTTCGTTCCTATTGTCCGTTTTGTCTTGTTTTTGGTATTTCTTTGTGATTTCTCTATATCCATGCCTACACATACACAAACAAGAAAACATGCATATATTATGCACTTTTGATGATATTTTACTCATTTTAAGCCCGTTTTACAAGGAAATAAGATGTGTAATTAGTGTCACATCAATTCCCCCATACTTAACCATTACCGTGTCCCCATACAATGCTAGAATTAAGTATCATAGCACCTCCATTTTTCATTTTATTTATGTGATATATGCCTTTGTTGCTATATTTGGCCAAACTTATGGATCAGGGAGGTATGGTGTGGGGCCTAGTGAGAATGTGAATGTGTTTTGAAAGTGAATTTAGGTTAAGGTTGGGGTTAATTACAATTCTGGAATCTTTGGGTGAATTACCCTTTCATTCGAACAATAATTAGGTTTAGGGTTTATTGGGGATAGGGGTGTATAAACAGTAGTGTTTAATGTGATTATGATATACAGTAGCATGTTTCCCTCCTAGGATATTAGTATTAAAACCCGTTTAAAAACGGATTGGAATAACAATATAGTATTAGTGGGGGTTTGAATATGGGCCGGGTGTGAATAAGTGGGCTGGTGGGTTTATGGTGTTATCGATTCATTCCGGGTAGGGGTGTCCGTTGTTTGGGTTTGACCCACGAAAACCGAAAATCGAACCGAATCGAACACGAATTAGAACCGAACCGAAAACAGAATTCGGGTTATGGGTCATAAACGAACTGAACCAAACTACAAATTTGGTTTATGGGTTGGATATGGGTTTGACACTTGGAACCGAAAACCAAACCAAAAACCGAATTTATACAAATATATATATTTTAATATATATATATAACAAGTATTAAAAACTAAATATAAAAGTACAATTTATATACTTGAAATAATATTTTTATACATTTATGTATATATATATATATATATATATATATATATATATATATATATATATATATATATATATATATATATATATATATATATATATATATATATATATATATATATATATTATATTATATATATATATATATATATATATATATATATATATATATATATATATATATATATATATATATATATATATATATACATATATATATATATATATATATATATATATATATATATATATATATATATATATATATATATATATATATATATATATATATATATATATATATATATATATATATATATATATATATATATATATATATATATATATATATATATATATATATATATATATATATATATATATATATATATATATATATATATATATATACATACATATATATATATATATATATATATATATATATATATATATATATATATATATATATATATATATATATATATACATATATATATACATATATATATCATATATATATACATATATATATATATATATATATACATATATATATACACACACATATATAAATATATATATATATATATATATATATATATATATATATATATATATATATATATATATATATATATATATATATATATATATATATATATATATATATATATATATATATATATATATATATATATACTAGTTGCAAAACCCGCCCGATGGGCGGGTATGACTTATGAATTTTATTTACGTGTTCTATTTTGACAAGTTGGTGTTTTTTATTTGATGGAGCATTTTTAGAATCAAAGTAAGCTGTGATAATGTTTGGCCCTAGTTTTTCTTGGTGGTGAGCTTACCTTTATTTTATTGATAGCTTTTATCTAGTGGCTAAGTCCGCCTGATACACGAACATGACTTGTAATTATCGTTTATATTTTGCTACGCAAAGGACGTTGATGTACAAAACCAAATAAGTAAGATTAGAGTGATTTTGATGGAGTAATTAAATGAGTCAATATTGGTTACATATTTTATGTTTTATGCGGGGGACGATTCTCCTTGTTTTCCAAAACATGCTGATCAAGGTAGGCGATAGCCATACAGGTGGTAAATCGTGGACTGCACATGAGATTTACAGGAAACAATAAGTATACGTATATATTCAGTTAGGTTTAAAAAATTATTCTTACACTTTAGTGATTATTAGTATGTTTAACAAAACTTAAAAGATTCTTTCTAAAAGTCCAATAATTTCAAATCATCGAGTTATAATCAAATTAATATATAATATGTGGTACTTAAACGATAATATTAATTCTGTTTGAAAAACTATACCTCGTATAAATCTTTTCATTAGCATATAAGAACAACAACTATTTTTCAAATGCTAACTAATGAAATATAAATATATAGACAAAAAAAAATATAAGTTATGTTTCTATTATAGTTATCTATGATTTCTCGGTGGATCCCCAATTTCTTATCTAAAAGTGTTATAAAAATAAGAATGTATGATTAGGAGCCGAAGGCAGGGGGACTCGAAAACAACAAACGCCACTATTTCACTTAACTGTTTAGGCGAAACTCCACGCAGAACTCGCATTGAAGACGCTCCACTCGTTCATAAGCACAATGGACTCGCTGTGAGTATGGAAGAAGGTTAATAAAAAAAGATAAAATTTGATACACTTGAATTGACTGAAATTTCGTGTTGTATTCTTCTAGCTGCATGCAACAGCGATCACCAACAGCAAACGATCTACATTTTTTCAGTCACATCAACTTTTTCTCTCCGGTAACCTACAAACGATTTATTTTCACGACAAAACGATCAAGTTTAACATTTTAATATCTTTTTTATTCAAAAAAATATTTTAATAAAATAAAACGCTACAATAATATTTATATTAAAATAATGTTAAAAATGATTATAAAAGGGCTTAATTAAAGATAAAGAGAGTAAAATGAAGTATCTAAAAATAACTCTAAAAATTATCAAATTAATATATATTGTTAAGAATTAAACAAAGCTCGATATATTAAAATTTAAAAATTTATTACAAATTTTATCTTATTAAAACCAATATAATCTAAATCAAAAATAAAAAAATAAAAAATAATAGAAAAGGTAAGAGACGACAGATGGTCAATGGTCGTAGGTTCGAACGACACCGACTTCGAACTCGTTCGACCGAGTGAAGATCGAGATGTTGCGAGTAGCCTTAGCTAGGAGTCATCGGGAAAATTTCTTAATTAGTATCTTATTTTCACTTGTTTCATATCCGTCCAGAGGAATGTATGATGCACCATTCAGTAACGGGGGGATGGTTGGTGTCCAAAAAACTAACGAAATGTGTAATTCGATTTTTTGATATACCACAAAAATAATTTTTGCATTTTGATACTAGAGATTTGCTATGATGAAAGTTCGTTCTCGGAATCTCCTCGAATTGATTACAGCTCAAAGTGGAATGATTTGTTCTTGGTGACAAAAAGGGGTTTTGGTTTTCTATTCTATTAAAAATGTAAATAAATCAAGTAACTAAAAATTAAAGCCAAGTACAGTTAATGAATGAAAATAAAACGTGATTAAAATTTAACAGTCAAATGATTAAACAGTAAAGACCCTTACTGACAAAATAGTGCTATCCGGAATGTTGATGATGCGGAATATTGTCCTACTCGGAATAATGAGTCCATGCGGAATAATGATGCTACGCGGAATAAGTGGCCATTCGGAATATTAAGACTATGCGGAAAAATAAAGACTATGCGGAATAAACAATCCTATTCGGAATATCTGATCTATGCGGAATAAATTGTTCTACCCGGAATGTTTACTCTACGCGGAATAAAGATGACAATTCGGAAAGTTTGGTTACTTGGAATACTCTACTACTCGGAATCATAATACTATGCGGAATATTCTAATATTCCGAGTAAGGGAAAAAGTAAAGAAGTCTACCCGGGATATATAAAATTCCGAATAAGAGAAAAAGGAAACAATCTATGCGGAATAATGAAGATATTCCGAATAAGGGACAAGTGAAGATGACTATTCGGAAAGTTGCTGGGAATGAAGAACAGTAGCAGAAACAGTAGAAAACAGGGGAAACGAATTTAATCCAAAATCAAGCTAAATAAGCAAAAAGGTTTTACCAAATTAACCCATAATCATTTACTAACCATAAGCAACAAATCCCAACCATAAAAACACAAATTCAACAACTTTTTAAGATCAAAACTCAACTAAATAAAAAACTTAAGAACTTGAAATAAAAAGATGATGATGAACAAGAGGAATGGAAAGATTAAAGGAAACTTGTATTGATAATTAAGATTCAGTAAACAAAAGGAAAGGATCAAACTTACAAGATTAAAGAAGGAAATCAAAGAGATGAAAACCACTCCTTAAGGGAGATGGTTTCCTACGAACTAGGAGAAAAATAACTGAAACTAAAACTAGATGCCAAATTTTTGTGAGGGATTTCCTTTTATAGGCTAAGTGGTTGGTTGGTGAGTGGGCTTTCTCCCTTTTTTCTTGTCTTCTCGTCTTTTCAGAAAAGTTGACGTTTTCGATTCTGATTCGGGATTTGTCGACGATTAAATTCAACTCGTCTTTTAATTTCTTCGTTTAATAGACTTGAGTTTCTTCGACATATGTAAATCTTCCATCTTTGGTCCTTTTCTTCGATAAATCTTCAAATAGGCCCATTGACTTCAAATCTTTTGCATCTCTTGGACAATAGACTTCGTCTTTAGACTTTTTCCTTGATAAAACCCGTGCAATCCCATGTTTTCTTCAATAATCATCCGGTTGACTCTGAAAATACAATAAACACAAAAACCACGCATAATTCCAAACAAATGATATTAAACACGCGTTTTGGTCTTGTTTTAGTAAGAAATAAGTGGTAAAAGGATGGGTGTTTTCACACCTATCACATTTCACTCTAAAAATAATATTAGACGTTATCAAAATAAATGATTAATCGATGAACATTGTCAAAAAAGTAATGAAGTAGTGAACATTATGTCAAGTTTTAGATAATAATTATTTTTCTAAGAAAAAAAATTAAAAAAATGTATAAAAGTCTACGTCCTTTATTTTCTTAAAACAAAAGAAAACATTGGTCTTATAAAAATTAATATGTGAGACTGCCTACTACTTACTACTGACGAAACAACACAAACTTTCTCCACCGAAGAATCTCAAATTCGCAAGTGTGGGCTTTGGTTTAACAAAGATCACAAAGAAAAATAGTAAATTACCGTTGACACCACCTGTAACAAATGTATTATGTTTGATCCTTGACAGTCTAATGTCTTCTACCTAAAAGAGCCTTAATCAATCGTAGGTGGCAAAAAAATATATACATGAATTTGTATACTTGCTAGATGTAAAATTTTAAACCCATCTATGGAAAATAAGTCAAACTGTAGATGATATACATGTGGTCCAAATATATCAGCTTCCAGCTAGCTATCAATGCATCTTTGATTTTAGCTATAAAATATCTTGCTATTATCTCAGTCCAGTAACTGATTTGGTGGTGGTTCCAGCTAGTTTTAAACTTCAGTCACATCTTTGTGTCGCAAAAATACTTTGTTGATTCGTGGATGACAGAAGCCTTGCCCACATCCTATTAGTTATTACAACATTGTTCTGCTTCTCGCAGATGTGTTGCCTAAAAACATAAGATTATTTGTGAGATTGTAGGGTTTTTGGGTCTATGTTATCCAATTAATCACACGGGATTTAATTACAGTAAATCATATATAATAAGCAGTAATAAAACGGAATTATCAAATCACGAGTAAGATAACAGAAATTTTAACATCAATATAACTTACATCAAATGGAACATAAGTCTGTACTCCCATCTTTAGCTAACGCTTCATAATGTCCATCGACTACTACATAAAAGTTAACTTATATATAATCAACAAAATTCATAGTACAACGAATCAATGTATGCAGGGGCATCTGATGTTAATAAACCTAAAGCATAAAATGGAGAGCCTAAACTGAATGAGGATTTAAATTTAATTGGGTATCTTTCCATCTTTCATATATGAGGCAAAGTTGATATCTCATATAAGATCACATCAATTAGGGAAATTCTAATATCAGTTCATAATGACTGTGCAATCGAGAATGCGATGTCCATAGAGAAGGCATTGCAGCAGACCCAACAACCACTTTGCTTTTCCGAATACCATCACAACCTGCCTTGCTTTTTCCTACACTTAACCAAGTTGAAGGAGTTAACATAAACTTTTTAGGTTGCTCGTACAATTACCTTGAATTTGTCTCACCAGATGAAAACTACACGCCTCTTGTGATTCAATCCTTGGAGATATACTTTGCAGGAGGTAGTTAGCCATGTCCTATCTATCACATCAAGTTTCTCGATTCTAAATGGAATTTAAGCTCAGGATTTTTATCTTTATTTATGATGACTGATACTTTATTCTCTAATGATGCATTCTGGGACGATAGCGCTGCATGCTGAATCAGAGGAAGTGGTGGCTAAATTTGTTGGGAAAACCGGCTGCTAAGCATCTAATAATACGAAAAAAAGAACATTGCATAGAAATCAGTTGTATACTCTTTTATGGTTTTAGTTCTCTTTTTTCCCATGTTCACATTAACTTTACGAATCTTTATTCCTTGGTAGAAACAAAGTCATCATCTGTCGCCTCCTGATCCTCGTCTACTGCATTCATATATGCTGACACATTTTCAAAACAGTCTAATTAATACGTAATAGTAATTTAGAGAGATAAATTAACTCTTCAGTATGTATATATGTATCTATGTATGAAATAATAATCGGACTACCTCTGATATCTCCGTTTTGGAGCCCATCATGTTTTCTTTTTCGCCGAATGGCACCTACTTTATTATAAAGGAAAAGTGAGAATACTAACTTGTAAATGTCGTGAGCATGTTTTAGAGAACGATTATTAGCACATCTGTCATTGCTCCATTATCTTAGATGCTTTTTAAACCTGTTGAACGTACAAAAATAAAAAATCACATACCTGCTTAGCATCTCCAATATGGGATGACCCGATATTACAAAAGGATAAAGACTCACATACCTGCTTATTAACTTCATTATGTGCAGTCCATAGCCATATGACGAAGTTACGTCCACTGGCGAATCGAGTAGAAACCCTGCATTGGATTGAGAGATATTAAGAATGTATACACTTAGAGAGGAAATACGTTGAGCACATATTGTAAATATGTTGACTACTACACTCCTCACATACGAAAAACTGGCGGATGAAATGCATCTCGTTGTAAATTCCAATTGACTTTCACAATCTTTCACTCTCACAGAGAATGAATGTAATAGAAACCATAAACCACAACTGCAATGTCACTATATTTTGTTAATTTTGTATAGAATCAAATGTGGTTATCTAAATGAGGCGATTAGATACGTTAGTTTAACAACTAAAAAATTCTGGTCACAGTTTACAAATGTACCAAAAAAATTAAAAATGTTGTGAATTATAGATAGATTAGTTTCCATGAAGCCTATGGTATCATTCTTGTTGCTACGACAAAACATCTACAAACAAAACATTACCGATCATGGTTGATCCATGAGGAAAAAAAAACACTTAGATCTTAAGTTTAGGTGAACTTTATATATTTTTCTTGTGGTCTTTGCATTCACATAATGGCAATTTGTACAAATTCGACTTACTTAAGAGACCAAATCTGTATTATGTATTTTGTAATTATTTTTTGGTGTTATCCTGTACGAAAGTTAAGCCTTCATAGTTCACATTTCTTGATATTAAAGAACGATTCCATAGCTTATATATCCAGATCCATACCTAGCATGATCATAATGTTAACTACGTACTAAAAAACAATATTTGATCTAGTTTATTCAAACATATCTAGCTTATATATTAATACAGTAAGAAATGTTCTTTAATAATGTTGTGAACTAATAGCATGAACAATATTTAATTTATTTAGAGATTATTTAATATGTGGCTAAGTTAGTACACCTAGATCTTAGCCATCCATAATAATCTCAAATAAGTCAAAAGTCTAAATACCTCTATATAGTTTAGACCAAGAGTGAATCAAGCCTACTGATGTTTCTTCTGAAACCTGCAACTCATTGACTGGATTTAACAACTTGTTTGACCTGGGAAACAATTTGGTCTTCTCCCAAATAGTTTGAGTCGTGCTGGTATATGTGGCTAAGTCAGTACACCTAGATATTAGCTATCCATAATAATCTCAAATAAGTCAAAAGTCTAAATACCTTGATATATTTAGACCAAGAGTGAATCAAGCCTACTGATGTTTCTTCCGAAACCTGCAACTCGTTGACTGACTTTAACAACTTGTTTGACTTAGGAAACAATTTGGTCTTCTCCCAAATAGTTTGAGTTCTGCTGGTATATGTGGCTAAGTCAGTACACCTAGATATTAGCCATCCATAATAATCTCAAATAAGTCAAAAGTCTAAATACCTCCATATGTTTAGACCAAGAGTGAATCAAGCCTACTGATGTTTCTTCCGAAACCTGTAATTCATTGACTGGCTTTAACAACTTGTTTGACTTAGGCAACAATTTGGTCTTCTCCCAAATAGTTTAAGTCATGCTGGTACCTCCAAGATATATAGAAGGATACATTGTTCAAATATCTTGGAAACTGAGACCCCCTAGTTAGACACAAAGGTTTTAACTAATTATGATACTAACCAACGTAATTATTTATACAACTAAGATAACTCCTTGGATCTGATTTATAATCAGAATTTCATAAATAAGAACATTTAAAGGCTTATCCAAACGTCCCTTTGATCAAATAGAACAAAAATTATTTATATAAAATTACAACCTTTCTTTGATATTAAACCCAAAATAAGCAGCATAGATCATCCAAACTGCTTATCTATATAAAATAAGCAGACTATAGGTAAAAATAAGCATTCCCAAATACCTATTACCTATCTTACTTACCTATATTGATTGCTTATGACTAAAACAGGTTCTGTTAACTCGTCTAGGTAGGAAGCCAGAAGACATTATTGAATTAGATGCAAATAAGAACCCATATGGAGTCACAAAGTGAAGTCATACCCGTCCATCGGACGCGTTTTGCAAAACAACTACTTTGCTTACATGTTGACGTGTTGAGGCTGGTGCCATGTGTACTCAAAACAGGGGTCACTGAATCCGGATGTAAGCTCGCATTAGCGCCACCAAGTACACATTGGTCAAAATTGACCCACTTACAAACAAATTTTGTTTTAAATTGCCACGTCTAGTTTACGGTTTGGAAGTCCAGGATCAAAATAGGTAGACAACTAAAGGGTGAAAATAAAAGGGGAATTAATCGGGAATGATCCTTTCATAAGCAATGTAGGTCGACGAAATGGAAGCACCACCTGAAACAAAAAAGATACAGACTTTGGTGTTAAAGATGTAGGTCAACTTTACATTCTTGATAAGCATTTTTAACATGAAATAAAAAGATGTACCTTCACTTCATCCTCATCTTCATTATCGCCCTCCTCATCAGTTTCATCATTATAACCATTCTCCTCATGTTCATCTTCACTATCACCATCATCATCGTCGTCATCGTCGTCTTCTTTTTCTTCATCGTCGTCTTCTTTTTCTTCATCATCATCTAATACTTCGACCCACTCACACTCAGATGCCTATACAAAAACCAATAATTCCATAGATACGTAACATGATTTCAGTAACATGATTTCAGTAACATGATTTCAGAAACATTATTTGCTACATGAGCACTGATTATATGTAACAAACCGGCATAAGGCACTTTCATTCGATTGAGTGCATACAAATCATCAAGTGTGATTTCTTGATCTTTCATTCCATCATACCCCCATATATATACAATGTATCTTTTCCGACCCCCATGTTGGCATTTATTCTTCCACAAGGTTTCACAACCTGAAATCCGCCATATTCACACAAAAGGTTGAGCAATGTATATAAGAAGGCAATGTAACTCAAAATTAGAAAACAAAACAGAGTATTGAATCGAGTTGTGATAGTGAGATTTGTGGTTTCTACAATTTGGAATTGATATATATATAATAAAACAATGATCATAACAAACAACGCAATAATAAACATAATCAATAATAATACTCAATGAGCAACAAATCAAGAGATCATGGTTGACCCGTATTAAAACTAAATGCAACTTCTGCTCCATATTCCATGATCCCATGATAAACGCATCCAAAACCTGCTACATCAAAATCAACTGATCAAAAAGCAAGTTTAAATAAGCACAAAAAGAAATTTATAAATCATCAAAAACAAACATGTATTTTTTTATTCGATTGATTTTTGTTGAACCTCGTATCTGATATCCATTCGTGATTTGAAGCATCAAGCATGTAGGATTTTGATTGTTTTAAGTTTTGAAGCATCAGGCATGTAGGATTTTGATTGTTTTAGGATTTCAAAGAAAATCGTTGAGATGTGGGTTTAAGCCGATACATCACATATTGGGTTTTTGTATATTCCGTACTTAATTTAAAAACTGTTTTGCTTTTGTTCATATAATTACATTGTTTGTAAATCTCAATCACAAAAAGGTGGATAGCTTCCCTGGTTTAGGTGTTTGTGTCTGGCCTTCTTGACCTGAGTTCGAATCGTGTGAGTGCCACGTCTTTTTAAAATAGGTTTCAGAAAAAAAATAATTTCAAAAAATAAAAATAAAAAAAATTAATTCCGAAAATTGTAGAAAAAATTGATGATGTGGATTAATGGGTGCTTATGTGGCATATCCCTCCTCTTATATATAATGTAAAGATATATATATATATATATATATATATATATATATATATATATATATATATATATATATATATATATATATATATATATATATATATATATATAGGGGTGAGTTATATGCAGAACCTATTTTATGTGTAGAACTCTACAGAACTATTCTAGACCAATAAAAATTTAGTATTATTAATTGTTTTTATAAATTTAAAAAGGGTAGAATTGTAAAACACATCTTTTCATTATTTTTGAATTTTTTAATAAAAACGTTTCTTAATTAAGGAATTAATTTTTTTATTTTTATATTCAGTTGTGTTTTCAAAAAAACTATACATATGTGTCTTTTTATTATTCTAAAATTTTCATATCTTTTTGCATGAAATAGTAGTTGCACCTATGTTTACTGTATATTTTTTTTCTTAAAATTTGGAACGAAAACATAAACGCACAATTTCTAAGAAGTTATACAGTAGTAAACTAAGAAGTATACACAAAATTTGATTTAAAAAATTACAATACATATGCATGTGTCTTATCAAATATAAATATTTACGTCATCTAATAACATGAGTGCACTTTTCATTGTATCATCAAAATTGTCTAAACATATATGTACGTTTTCGAAAAAAAATATATGCACGTCTTCAAAGAAGATACATGCACATTATACTTTCTCATCAAGTTCATCATTATAACACTAAAAACACGCGTTCACTCTTCACTTTACCGAGAATTTGATTGAAACATATGTGCAAGTGTTCGAAAAACATATGTGCACGTTTTTCAAAAACATAGGTGCACCCTGAACTTTCCTTCAAATTCGTTACTGTATAACATACATGCACTTCTTCCAAAACATGTATGTTCATCATGACCAAATAAACTTCATGTTTAAAGCATATGTCCATGGCTGATAACATCAATGCATCTTCTGAATAACATCAATGCATCTTCTGAAAATCATATGTCCACGACTGATAACATCAATCCACACCTTTCAAAAACATACGTCCGAGGCTAAAAACATCAATGCACACCTTTAAAAAACATACGCCCTTGGCTGAAATCAATGCACACCTTTAAAAAACATACGCCCGTGGCTGAAAACATTAATGCACGATTTCCCAAAACATTTATGCACCCTACACTTTCTCGTCAAATTCGTTCACTTCTTCCAACAACATCTTTACACGATGCACATTTTTGTAGTACCTGCATATTAAGAAAAACATACACAATTAATCTTAACAACATTCTCAATAACATGTTAGACATTATAAGTTTATAACACTTTAAACCAGATATGTCCCTGCTTTGATAAAGTACAACTTCAAATAGTCAAAACATTATATACAAGTATAAAACCTTAAAGTACTAAAACCTTGAAATTTAATCAACAACTGCACTTTAATATTTTTTCTTTAACTTATGGTATATGAGTTGTTTAAAAATCTAGGCATGTAGGGACGTCTAGATAAATTGGTTAACACAACTAAGTTCATCAAATTTTCACATGTTTTAACAGAAAGAAGTATGTTTAAAAAGTGATATTCATTTCCTATCAATAAATCAACTTACATAAAAGTTATAATTAGTAATTAGCTTGGGACTACCGTAATGTTGACCTACAAAACGGGATCTGTACGAGCGGCAAGATCTGAAAACACGTGATCCACTAGCGGAAATATCTTATAACACGAGATCCACGACGAGATCTGAAACACCACCACAACCTCTGAAAAAATGAAATATATAACGAGATCTGATTGGAGAGGGGTGTTTCTCGGACAGCCGGCTACGCTCGCGGCGGGATAAGTACGGCGATGGAAATAGAGTTTTGAGGGTTACTCTTATAATTTTGGTCAGATTGCACACACCTGGTATATATTTTAAGATGCAAGAGGCGGTTAATTTTTGTTAATGAAGGAGCCGACCGAAAGTATATGTGTTGAAACTTGGAGAAACGGGTTTTAATTTTGGTGGCAGTCACAGGATGGTGCGGCTAGGGTGTGGGGTGGAGAAGAAACCATATACCAAAATGAAAATTATCAGATCTGGAGTAAATATTGGAGATAAAAAAATAGATTAAAGATAAAAAAAATAATAAAGTGTGATACCCCATTATACCCTTTTCAGCTTCTTACAAATGCAAAAAAAAGTCTTTATCTTTTGATTAATTACATTTTTGGCACTTTTAATTTTAACCATTGATCAAATTCATCTAATGACTCAGATTGATTATAATAGTTCTAAATGGTTCTACATCTTAAATGAGTTCTGTATATAACTCTTACCTATATATATATATATATATATATATATATATATATATATATATATATATATATATATATATATATATATATATATATATATATATATATATATATATATATATATATATATATATATATATATATATATATATATATATATATATATATATATATATATATATATATATATATATATAGGGTGAGGTTATTTTCAGAACCAAATAAATGTACAGAACTGCGAGAACCACCTTTTACTCTTCAAATGCACATGTATATATATCGGGTTAGTTTATTAGGTAGAAATACATGAATTTTCATTGTCGTAGGTCACTAAGAACATGTATGCACATGTATTTGTTTTGTATGTATGATAACTATCTTTTTGTTGGATAATAAGAAAACACATGTGCACTTTTCATATCGCTCATCATACTCGGATATATAACCAACAAAACAACTATTAAATGTTAATTTAAACATAATAATGAAAATACATATGTATTTTTAAGAGTATTAAGGTGGTTCTCGCAGTTCTGTACATTTATTTGGTTCTGAAAATAATCTTTCACTATATATATATATATATATATATATATATATATATATATATATATATATATATATATATATATATATATATATATATATATATATATATATATATATATATATATATATATATATATATATATATATATATATGTATGTATACTAGCGTCGTAACCCGCCCAATGGGTGGGGTCGTTTCGTAAATCTTTTCTAAGAGTACGTTTGTGTGTTTAGTTTTATATGTTTATAGTTATTGTTTTGTTTTCCGTTTTTTTGGGCCCTGGGCACCCACTGATCGTGTTTTGTTTCAAAAAAATAAATTTTTTTACAAGATTTTTTTTATTTTTTCCAAATTATTAAAAAAAACTAAACTTTTTTTCTAAAAAAAATAATTTGTCAATTTTTTTTCGATTTAAATTTCTTAAGTTTTTTCTTCAAATTTAACTTTTTTTAAAGTAAACTTTTCTTTTCTAAATTTTTCTTTTTCAATTTTTTTATAAAAAATGTGTTTGTTTCTTCGAATTTTTTTTAAAATGTAAAAAACAAGTAATAATTTTTTAAGAAAGTCAGTTTCTTAAAAGTTTATAAAAAATTTGGAAAAAAGTTTAAAAAAGTAAAAAAAAACTAAAAATTTATAAAAAATTTAAATAAAAACGTTTAGTTTTTTTTAACCTTTTTAAAAATTTGAAGAAAAAATAAAAAATATGTAAATTTAATAAGAAAAATATATTTTTTTAAGAAAAAAAAGTTTAGTTATTTATATCTTTTCAAAAATTCTGAAAAAAATTAATTTTCATTTTTTATATAAAAAAAATATTTTGTTTTATTTTTTCTTCGAATTTTTTTAAAATCCAATCGTTTTTTTTCTGAAAAAAATCAATTTTTTATAAAATTTTTTTTATCTTTATTTTTGAAAAGTTATTTTTCAAAAAAAAATATCTTTTTCGATTTTTTATTATTTCTTTTTATAATTTTATATATATTTTTTTCATTTGGACTAACTTTGTAATTATTTATTAATCGACTAACTTTACAAATAATTTTCATCGTTAAATGGTTACTCCCTCCGTCCCAAAATTATTGTCCACCGACAAAAAACACACAGTTTAAAAAAAGTAACACTTTTACAGCTTTCTTTCATTTACTTTTGGCATAAAGACAATTTTATCCTTAACCAATTAATTTAAAACATTTTTAAAATTTGTAATAATAATTTCAACTAAGGGTAATGTAGTAATCTCGATCTAAACTTTTTACCTATTTTTGGAAGTGGACAATTATTTTGGGACAACCCGAAAAGAAAAGGTTGACTATAATTTTGGGACGGAGGTAGTACATTGCAAGTCTTTAAACGGTAATAGCAGGTCATATTAGGTCATATCGGTAATAATAGTCGGTAACCAGTAGGTTTTGATTGGTGATATTACTCCCTCCGTCCCAAAATTATAGTCTCACTTAGACTTTTTTGTCTTTTTTTTTCTTTTTTCTGGTCTTTTTTTCCAACTTTAACCTTAAATAATTTTGTTTGTGTTATATAATATTTAATAAAAAATATATGAGTTGATTAGTTTTTAAATGTGTTTTTGTTGTTATAATTTTTATCAAGTATTATATAACACAAAAATAAATATTTAAGGTCAAAGCTTAAAAAAAAGATATATTTATAGTGCATTGAATCTTTTACATCTAACTACGTTAAAGAACAAGATATGAATGTTTCACCGTAGTGTTATATTTAGAATTGCTTACCTGTGTATACCTCTAGAGTAACAATTGGTAAGAAAATGCCCATGTATGGAATCCTAGAGTAACTTGAGGTGCTCCACGAGCCACTTTATTTGTATATGCCTATTAAAGGTCACAGTTAGTGGCATAAAGATGGACGAACAAACACTGATCGAACCAAGAACAGATGGACTTTGAGAAGTCAACTCAAGTTTTCAAGCAAGAGCAAGATAAGCCACCATTGTCGCCTCTCCTACTTCACTTGAAGAATAACATATAACAATTTTATCAGTTGATCTCCAAATGTGAGTGAATTATAAATAATGATCGGCATGTAGAGAAATACCATACTCTAACATTACGAGCTGCAGTAAGGTTCAAACCAATAGTTATCTCGAAAGAGCCATTAATAAATGCATTGTTTTTTTGATGTTGTAGCAGCATACAAGTCAGTGTATAAAGTAAGTTAGAAAGGCTTCCTATCTACTCGTTCTGTAACAAAGAAGATGTAGCTGACGTTTAATCAAGATATGAACGGTTTGTTACATACATTCAATCAGAAGTAAGGCCAACTGTGACACCCCCAAATCAGGTTTGCAGCGGAATAGTAATTGGGTGTCAGTAAGTGGATCACAGAGCAAATGGCATACAAAGCATTGATCATAATTATATGATTTGAAATACAATTGATACAAATATGGTTTTAGTACAATCAGTTGAAATGTTAAATATCAGTTGTTACAAATAACCCAGTGAAAACAGATCCCCCAATTATTATGATGCTCCTAAATGATGCTCAGTCCATGCTCAAATAATCCAGCTAAATTTCCTGAGAAAAACATGCTTAAAACAGTCAACATAAAGTTGGTGAATTCATAGAGTTTTGTAAAATCATAGTTCAGGACAGTAAATTGTCCTACATAGTGTTGCACAAAGTTTGATATAAAAATCAAGTGTAGGATCTCAAATATCCCATATAGTATTTCATAAGGTTTGATAAAAATCAAGTTCAGATATATCAGTATGTTCCATGTATTAATGTACCAAATATTAAAAGGTCAAGTTTAGAACCGCAAACATCACAAACATAGTATCGCACAAAGCCAAATACTATAAGCTAATTACATTCCCATATTGCCCGAAACTGAAACTTGACAGTTAAGCCCTTAACAAATAAGGGCCCTTCGCCTTATCATTATCAAAGCACCCATAAATAATAATGTACTGACATGTGAAACATCTGTTGTCCTGGCCTAGGCACAGTGAGCATGACTCACCCAGATGGGGACGGTCAATCCCAAATAGATCTATTTATAACATTCAGGCAATTAAAAAATTCTAACAGTTTCGGATGCACGGGTCATGCGGGTTCATCTACAATAGGCAAATGTAATTAAGTGTAACAGTTCAATTTGCGTTTCCTTGATCAACAGTTTATTAAATATAAGATATCAAAATCATATAGTCAAAACAAGTTATAGCATGTCTCCCCCTCGCGGGTTAGTAAAAACATAAATAGTAGTGAAAGGCGAGGCTATGAACTCACCTGAATAGCAGTGCTCGGATAATATCACAGATAGTCCAAATAGTATGCTCACGATACAGTTAATTACCTAAGTAATTAATTGGGTCTTAGTATATGTACAAATATAATGCACATATAAATGCATTTGATGAAAATGCATGATCACGGATTTAATAAGTTGTTATCGTTTTCAGTGTTAAACTTATTGTAAGTTATCGTAACATGTACACTTTTAATTTAATAAAGTGTATTTACTTCGTTCGAATTGTAATAGTTTAAATGAATTAAATAAAAATGATTTTTATTTAATTAGACTTATATAATATTTCATAAAAGTCCTAGAAGTTTCAAATGTTCGTAATTAGTCCTCCACGTTTGACGAATTACAATATAGCCCTTAAAGTTTATTAAATAAATATTATTAATAAAACTTAAGTTAAATTGCTCATGAGTCCTTGGTTTTAATATAGTTACCAAAACAGCCCCTAGGGCTTGCTAAACTTCCATAAAATGGCAATATTAGTCCTTGTGCTTCAAGTGTTTAATGTTATAAATCTTGATTTTTGAAGATTAATTACGGGTTCGTTACTTAGACATAAAACAAACGGGGAACATATTTGTATTCTCGGACACACCGTCTAAAAGTTTCGTTCTTTAAGTTTTGCTTGAAAACGGCTCTAAAATGGGTAAAAACGGGTTCAAAGACAGCGGGTCAGAATGTTTAAATTTTCATCAGCTTTTAAAAGTGTGCGAGGCAGATTTTTAAAGGGCTGTAACTTATTCGTTACTTGGCCGTTTTTAGTGTTCTTGGTGTCTACGGAAAGGTAGCCAGGTGATCTACAATATCCTAGTTGGTGTCGGGTTCTAGATCTAACTCCATCTCGCTCAAAAACGCAGCCAAAGTCGGCTGGTCAGCCTACATGTACATGCTGTCAGCTTTTTATCCAAGTGCTGACAGCTTTTAGTGTTCAAACGCAGATTTTCAAAGTCAGTTTCCCGATTCGTTATAGCTCCGTTTTGGGTGATTCAAAAGGCTGTGGAAAGCTGGCTAGGTGATCTACGTAATTCCCCCATAAACAGATCGATAGTCGGGGTCCTACTAGGTCTAAACAGGGTCTAAAGTTGACTACTCGGGCTACTTTTACACATAAAATAACGCCTATGATTAATTTGTTTAACCTAGCAAACGTAGTCCGTTTGTGTTCAAATTTGGCAGGGATACTAATTAAGGGATAATATAAGACCTAGTACTCTCGTTTTTGCCCAGGTCACGTCTTACATACACGTTTCCCAAGGGTGTCGCGTGTATATCAGAAGGTTGCACTACTAGTTCTTGTTTGCATTTTAAGGGCAGTGAAATCAAACTTTTAGGATCTAGTCTTTTGCCATGCTACATCTTATGGTGTAAAATAAGTGACGACATTCTCGTTTAGTGTCGAAGATATTCTCGAGTGGCCGTCTCGCAAAGTGATTTATTTCATCAGTAAGTTGTATTAACATTAGAGAAGTAAGCTAGTACTTTCATGTTTTGTTTATTACGACATAAGTTATTAATGGGAAAATGTATGCATACGACATAAAAAAAAATGTGGATAACAAAGGGTTGGATGGACTCACGATCCCTAGAGCCGCATGTTTGCTTGTAATGAGAAGCTTGCGTATTTTCAGCCGCGCCGACGTACCAAAACAGGAACGGGATTCATAAGGACGCACCGACGTACCAATTCATCCCTAGTGATCATCTCCTAAACGTGCTAACCTCGACTCGCCTCTCCTTTTCTTACGGCTGCTCGCGGACAAGAAGGAAGTGGTGTAGGGATCTGTTGGACACATGAACGATGTGTGAATATTGGAGAAACACACCATCTCTCTTCTTCTTAGTCATGTTCAACATATGGATAAATGAAGGTCATTGTTGGTGTTGTGCTTGTGTGTGCCGAGAGAAAGAGAGAGATAGAAGTATGGAATATATGTTTGTGTGTGTGTGTGTGATAAAACACACGGCTAGGAGCCCAAAATATAGGAGATAGAAGATCTTTTGAAGATTGGGGGATCTAAGGTAGGATTATGTAAGATATGCCAAGATCTTGTATTAGATTTGTTTAGATATTTTGGGATTTCATAGTACTAGGAAGATTATCATGAGATTTGGGTGAGCTAGACGTATACATTGTCAAAGCCAAAGAAATGGTTGATTTGGTTTTGATTTGGCCAAGAATAAGGAACATGTGGAATAAAAAGGATTCAAGAAAGAGTAGTTTTGGTAGCTTTGTTCAGGTCTAGGCTTAATTTGGTTGATATATAGTCGGATAGTAAATTTGATTCGAGTATTTATATTTGACTAGTGTGTTATAAGATAGATTAAGGTGTCGAATGGATAATCATTTGAAAGTTTAAGTCGATATAAGATAAGTATTGATAGATTTGGTACAAATGTTTTATGCTTAAAAATTTATATATAGTTTTAATGCGTGACATTTTGGGTCGTCGTTATTAATTATAATTATAATTAATATAGTTAGTAATAATTTATACACATAAAAGGTGTCTAAAATAAATAAATAAAAGTAGCTCTTCGGTTAAAATGTCAAGTTTTAAAGTAATATAAGTAAATATATAATATTTACTATATTATGATCTCGTTTGTAGAAGTGGTTGATAAAAATATTATACGATGTATGATAATAATAATGAAGCCGGTGACGTGTTAAAAGCCCAAAATTTGGGGTTTTACAGCACCTACCCGTTATTTTAGCTTTGTCCTCAAAGCTTAAGATGAAGTTACTCGTCCAGGGAACAAGTGAGGACACTTTTTCAAGGACGTGTAATCTTGTGAACTTAAGTTTAGACTCATAGGTGATATTTAGGATGTAGTTATTGATCGTATGCTTCCGATGAGTACATTCTAATAAACAAAGTAACTTGTCTTTTAAGTTTTAATAATTTACACATTCGGTCCTTCTATTTTTGTAATGTGACCCTTAGGGTACAATTAGTTTTTCCAATGAAAATAACTTAGGGCTCAAAATAAGTTTCAAAAGTGGCAAATCAACCTCTAGGGTTTTTAATCCGTGTTAAATCAACTAGGGCTTCCTTTAAGTTCATTGAAATCTATGTTTAGTCTTTAGAGTTTTACAACTCTCGTCTTATTATCCTAGGGCTTGTAATATATTTGGAAGGTGGCAAAATGAGTCCTGATGGTTCTAAAATTCAAATTTAGCCCATGAGAATTTGTAAAAGGTTCATTAAATCATATTCGAGTTCTAATAAGTTTACAAAGTGGATAGAATAGGACAAGTTCGTTTTAAGTCTTGGTTTTTATTTAAATGGGCTTCCCGATATACTTCTAGCCTGTGGAGAGCAAACATTAGTTTGTCTCCAACGCTTCACTCAGTGAAAAGGCTAAGATTGTTGATAGTGATTGGGTAGGAAGTGGCAAAGAATCTGCTTCATTTGTGGGCATAAGTTGCGTAGAGAAGAAGTACTTCAAATGATGGAAATCAAAGAAGAGACCAAGAATAAGGAAGTGTGCATCCCTGGTGAGATGCTAAAAGGGTCATGCATCTACTGTTGGTGGTTCAAAATTTGCACAATTTCGACTTCTAAAAGGAGGAAGTCATTCATTTCAAGGTTTGTTAGACAATGGTATTGTCGAACTAATTGGATCCAAAGAGGAAGAAGATTGTCCAAAAGTATGGGACATCACTTATCTCTTTCTATAGGTGACAAACATAACCCTACAATATACACCCATTGTGAGTTGGGCACGTCTTTTATGCTTGGGTTTGTTTTCCTCGTCGATTTGAGAAATGCGAGCTTAGAAGTTAAGGCATCCTCTTAACAAGTATTTCAGGGCTTCGATACAAGAGATGACACTAAGTCTAGTGTCAATAAAGTCTGTGTTACCGTCGCCTTGAATGATCGAGGTTTCATTTCCTCATGGAAGATGAAACAGCTTTTATTTTTTGTGACACCCAAAAGGGGTCAAATGAAATGGAAGTGGACACCCCCTAAATGGGGTCGAATGCAGCGAAAGTGATATTTGGGTTAAGGATAAGCCAAAAGTCAAGAGCACAATGCTTTGATCTAAAAGAGATGAACACGGATCTTCCTGTGTTTCTGGTGAGGATGTAATGACATCAGATATAAGTTATCTTAAGGATAAGATATTATTGGAGGAATTCGCGAGTCAAAAAGGATTACATTCCATAACTGGATAAATAAAATAACATCAATTATGAGTCATGTCGAATATATTTAAGCTCATGTGATTATAAATTTCTATTTGCATCGATAAGCGTCCCCATCCATGTAAGGTAAAATTTATAACTCCATTCGGTGACCTATGATTTCTTTATTCAAACGAAAAAGCGTCCTAATTCGTTTCAATAAGGGTTTCATAGCCCACCTTACCTAAATATTTCCGGCAAGGCTTATTATAATATCTAAGATAATAGATATTATTAAGATACTTTACAGCCCGTTTGCTTATAACCTTCGTCTTCAGACGTCCCATAACATCTTAATACGAAATTATAAATAAACTTCTGGTCCGGTGGCTTAAGATTTCACTCTTAGACGTCCCATAACGTCTTGAGAGGAAATTATCATTAACTTATGATCAAGAGACTCAGGTCTCATATGTAATGTATAGGATCATAAGTACCTTGATTTTAGGTTCCACCGCATCATTTAAAGATGCAAACTTATCCAAATAATACCACGTGAAAATACTATAAGCAAACGTGTATAAGTCGTTAATAAGTCGTGTTCCGTAGATATACGTACAAAATTATAAGCGAGAGAAAAATAATTGTTGACGCGCGATAACGTGCGCAAGAATACGTATCAAACAAGGAACTCATATATACAATATAATGATATATTACAATCATAAGTATAGACATTGTATCATATAGTTCCTTCTAGTAAGGTATATATACCTATATACACATAATAGCAAGTTCAAGCATCTAATAAAAGGTAGTACACGGGATAATGCTCCCTAGTCTGTTTTTAAGTATTACAATATGTACGGTTATTGTAATCCGTTCTTATTATGTGGCCAGTCAGTTTTCCAAGTAGTCAAAATAGACTAACCGGTTTATAGTTATCAATTAATTATAAGCAATAATCAACGTATATGAAATGATTAGCGTATAAGCTTAAGCTTGATACACAATCAATCATGGAGGATTTTAAAATCTTAGTATAAGATTTTCAGGATTTATTTATTATAATACCAACTCGCTTTTAGGCAATTCATTTATGTTACTGTATTTTAGTTAAATACATCGTTGTACAAGTATTAATAACTTCCATTTAAATTTTAATTTAAGTAAAAGTATTTTTCTTACAATTGTTGTATTTTACTTTTATAATCTACGTACATTAAATTTCATAATTTTTATGAACAGTTATAAAAGTAAGAACACTTTATTACATTTAATTTAATGTCCCCAAAGTTTTCGCAAATTAAATAATAACCCTTTGTTTACAAGTTTCAAAAAATGATGGTTCTAGTCCATTTAGTTTAGGATTCACTCAAGTTTTAATACATTAAATGAAATAAGGGGTCTAGAGTTTGCTTAAGTTTTGGTTATTGGCATTTATTACTCCCTAGACTTTCAAATAGTTACAATATTATTCCTTGTAATTACTGTTTTATCAAAACAAGTTTCAATGTCACGGTTTTAATCCATGAGTTTAATGAATTGACATTTTTAGTCCAAAAGTTTTTATAAGGTATATTTTTGGTATAAAAACTTTGTTTAAGTATAATATCACTAAGTGGGCTTATTAAATGTGCCAAAAAAAACTAATGGGCTTCCCAAACCCTTATTGAGCTTACAAGATCCATTAACAATTTTTGTGAGCTAAGGATTTCTTAATGGGCCTAATTACATTTTTAGATCCATTAATATTACAAATTTTTCTACATAGGTCTATAGGACAATAAATGGGCCTAATGGGCTTCCTAATGGACCTAAACATATTTTAGTCAATTAATAATACTTAACCATTTATCTGGGTGTGAAGTTTATGAAACCTTACAAGATTATTACTAGTTTGAAATGATTAAGTCTAGATCTCTAGATAGAGAGTAAAAACCTACGATATGTTTTATTTCCGGGTTTTAAATGAAATCCAAGTTGGTTACAAGTTTGTATATTAATTATAAGCTTTACAATATTTCAAGATAAAAGTCCAATCTTGTTTTATGTTTACATTTAATTTACGAGGTACCAAAAATTAAGATTTAGGGTTTATTATAAGTTCACAAGTTTATTATATGTTTTAAAATAAATCAGATAGCCCAAGCTATATTTCTTTTCCATGTGTGTTCATTATGAAATCTAGGTTTATTACTTCAAAAGTAACTTTTAAAATCCATACATGAGATCTAAGTTTCTACAAGTTTGTTATAAGTTCAATAAGTTTGTTATAAGTTCAACAGGAATTAATCAAGATCTCAAACAAAAATAATCAAATTTTAGATTTTTCTCAAGATATATAAAAGTCTAGTTATGTTTACCAAAGACGTGGTAAGGATTTTCAAAGATGCATTAAGATAAAAAAAAAATCTAATTTAAATTTTTCCAAATTTAATTAAGTTCTTCCAAAATACAACTATTCAAGAAAAGATTTCCAAAAAACTTTTATTTTATTATTTGTTTCTTTGCTAAGTTATATATATAAAAATCTATTCCAAATTTTTCAAGATTTTCAAAAATCAATTTTTGATTTTCCAAAGATTTTCCAAGATCTATTTTAGATTTTACAAGATTTCCAAAATCTATTTTAGATTATAAAAGATTTCCAAAATCTATTTTAGATTATACAAGATTTTCCAAAATCTATTTTAGATTTTTCAAAGATTTTACAAAATCCTTTTTAGATTTTCCAAAATTTTCCAAGATTTATAAAATCAAATTTGAATCTTCCAAAGATTTCCAAAGATTTATTTGGATTTCCAAATATTTCCAAAGATTTCATTTAGATATCATTTAGATATTTCCAAAGGTTTGTTATTTATTAGGTTGTTTGTGGTTACAATGCATTGTTCGGGCCATCATACTTCAGAAGCCATTCTATAAACGTTTGAGAAGCGAGGGCACTTTAAATCGTAAACCCAACCACCCAGTCAAAACGTAATATCGAGATGGAACATCTTTAGTATAAAGCTCCCTACTAACATGGCATGTTTATAAGTTTCATTAAATACGTTAAGTATTTTAATATTTTAATATCTTCATAACGATATTAAACAGTCGTATTACGTAAAGTACGTAAAGGGTTAGCATCTAGTACTACCATAAATATAGATGCATAGGATAATAAATTGCACTTAAATCATATAGTTATGCATGCTCTCTATGCTAAATGCTCTCTAAGTATGTCCCCGCCAAAAACCTAGTTTTTGAAATCTAAGTTTTTGAAATTTTAATCCGGTTATAGTTCAGTTAATAAAATAGAAAAACAATTTTATTTTTGATCTGATTCTCTATAACCATTCGCTCTGATACCATTCTGTGACACCCCCAAATCAGGTTTGCAGCGGAATAGTAATTGGGTGTCAGTAAGTGGATCACAGAGCAAATGGCATACAAAGCATTGATCATAATTATATGATTTGAAATACAATTGATACAAATATGGTTTTAGTACAATCAGTTGAAATGTTAAATATCAGTTGTTACAAATAACCCAGTGAAAACAGATCCCCCAATTATTATGATGCTCCTAAATGATGCTCAGTCCATGCTCAAATAATCCAGCTAAATTTCCTGAGAAAAACATGCTTAAAACAGTCAACATAAAGTTGGTGAATTCATAGAGTTTTGTAAAATCATAGTTCAGGACAGTAAATTGTCCTACATAGTGTTGCACAAAGTTTGATATAAAAATCAAGTGTAGGATCTCAAATATCCCATATAGTATTTCATAAGGTTTGATAAAAATCAAGTTCAGATATATCAGTATGTTCCATGTATTAATGTACCAAATATTAAAAGGTCAAGTTTAGAACCGCAAACATCACAAACATAGTATCGCACAAAGCCAAATACTATAAGCTAATTACATTCCCATATTGCCCGAAACTGAAACTTGACAGTTAAGCCCTTAACAAATAAGGGCCCTTCGCCTTATCATTATCAAAGCACCCATAAATAATAATGTACTGACATGTGAAACATCTGTTGTCCTGGCCTAGGCACAGTGAGCATGACTCACCCAGATGGGGACGGTCAATCCCAAATAGATCTATTTATAACATTCAGGCAATTCAAAAATTCTAACAGTTTCGGATGCACGGGTCATGCGGGTTCATCTACAATAGGCAAATGTAATTAAGTGTAACAGTTCAATTTGCGTTTCCTTGATCAACAGTTTATTAAATATAAGATATCAAAATCATATAGTCAAAACAAGTTATAGCATGTCTCCCCCTCGCGGGTTAGTAAAAACATAAATAGTAGTGAAAGGCGAGGCTATGAACTCACCTGAATAGCAGTGCTCGGATAATATCACAGATAGTCCAAATAGTATGCTCACGATACAGTTAATTACCTAAGTAATTAATTGGGTCTTAGTATATGTACAAATATAATGCACATATAAATGCATTTGATGAAAATGCATGATCACGGATTTAATAAGTTGTTATCGTTTTCAGTGTTAAACTTATTGTAAGTTATCGTAACATGTACACTTTTAATTTAATAAAGTGTATTTACTTCGTTCGAATTGTAATAGTTTAAATGAATTAAATAAAAATGATTTTTATTTAATTAGACTTATATAATATTTCATAAAAGTCCTAGAAGTTTCAAATGTTCGTAATTAGTCCTCCACGTTTGACGAATTACAATATAGCCCTTAAAGTTTATTAAATAAATATTATTAATAAAACTTAAGTTAAATTGCTCATGAGTCCTTGGTTTTAATATAGTTACCAAAACAGCCCCTAGGGCTTGCTAAACTTCCATAAAATGGCAATATTAGTCCTTGTGCTTCAAGTGTTTAATGTTATAAATCTTGATTTTTGAAGATTAATTACGGGTTCGTTACTTAGACATAAAACAAACGGGGAACATATTTGTATTCTCGGACACACCGTCTAAAAGTTTCGTTCTTTAAGTTTTGCTTGAAAACGGCTCTAAAATGGGTAAAAACGGGTTCAAAGACAGCGGGTCAGAATGTTTAAATTTTCATCAGCTTTTAAAAGTGTGCGAGGCAGATTTTTAAAGGGCTGTAACTTATTCGTTACTTGGCCGTTTTTAGTGTTCTTGGTGTCTACGGAAAGGTAGCCAGGTGATCTACAATATCCTAGTTGGTGTCGGGTTCTAGATCTAACTCCATCTCGCTCAAAAACGCAGCCAAAGTCGGCTGGTCAGCCTACATGTACATGCTGTCAGCTTTTTATCCAAGTGCTGACAGCTTTTAGTGTTCAAACGCAGATTTTCAAAGTCAGTTTCCCGATTCGTTATAGCTCCGTTTTGGGTGATTCAAAAGGCTGTGGAAAGCTGGCTAGGTGATCTACGTAATTCCCCCATAAACAGATCGATAGTCGGGGTCCTACTAGGTCTAAACAGGGTCTAAAGTTGACTACTCGGGCTACTTTTACACATAAAATAACGCCTATGATTAATTTGTTTAACCTAGCAAACGTAGTCCGTTTGTGTTCAAATTTGGCAGGGATACTAATTAAGGGATAATATAAGACCTAGTACTCTCGTTTTTGCCCAGGTCACGTCTTACATACACGTTTCCCAAGGGTGTCGCGTGTATATCAGAAGGTTGCACTACTAGTTCTTGTTTGCATTTTAAGGGCAGTGAAATCAAACTTTTAGGATCTAGTCTTTTGCCATGCTACATCTTATGGTGTAAAATAAGTGACGACATTCTCGTTTAGTGTCGAAGATATTCTCGAGTGGCCGTCTCGCAAAGTGATTTATTTCATCAGTAAGTTGTATTAACATTAGAGAAGTAAGCTAGTACTTTCATGTTTTGTTTATTACGACATAAGTTATTAATGGGAAAATGTATGCATACGACATAAAAAAAAATGTGGATAACAAAGGGTTGGATGGACTCACGATCCCTAGAGCCGCATGTTTGCTTGTAATGAGAAGCTTGCGTATTTTCAGCCGCGCCGACGTACCAAAACAGGAACGGGATTCATAAGGACGCACCGACGTACCAATTCATCCCTAGTGATCATCTCCTAAACGTGCTAACCTCGACTCGCCTCTCCTTTTCTTACGGCTGCTCGCGGACAAGAAGGAAGTGGTGTAGGGATCTGTTGGACACATGAACGATGTGTGAATATTGGAGAAACACACCATCTCTCTTCTTCTTAGTCATGTTCAACATATGGATAAATGAAGGTCATTGTTGGTGTTGTGCTTGTGTGTGCCGAGAGAAAGAGAGAGATAGAAGTATGGAATATATGTTTGTGTGTGTGTGTGTGATAAAACACACGGCTAGGAGCCCAAAATATAGGAGATAGAAGATCTTTTGAAGATTGGGGGATCTAAGGTAGGATTATGTAAGATATGCCAAGATCTTGTATTAGATTTGTTTAGATATTTTGGGATTTCATAGTACTAGGAAGATTATCATGAGATTTGGGTGAGCTAGACGTATACATTGTCAAAGCCAAAGAAATGGTTGATTTGGTTTTGATTTGGCCAAGAATAAGGAACATGTGGAATAAAAAGGATTCAAGAAAGAGTAGTTTTGGTAGCTTTGTTCAGGTCTAGGCTTAATTTGGTTGATATATAGTCGGATAGTAAATTTGATTCGAGTATTTATATTTGACTAGTGTGTTATAAGATAGATTAAGGTGTCGAATGGATAATCATTTGAAAGTTTAAGTCGATATAAGATAAGTATTGATAGATTTGGTACAAATGTTTTATGCTTAAAAATTTATATATAGTTTTAATGCGTGACATTTTGGGTCGTCGTTATTAATTATAATTATAATTAATATAGTTAGTAATAATTTATACACATAAAAGGTGTCTAAAATAAATAAATAAAAGTAGCTCTTCGGTTAAAATGTCAAGTTTTAAAGTAATATAAGTAAATATATAATATTTACTATATTATGATCTCGTTTGTAGAAGTGGTTGATAAAAATATTATACGATGTATGATAATAATAATGAAGCCGGTGACGTGTTAAAAGCCCAAAATTTGGGGTTTTACACCAACTGAAAGAGGTTTTTCTTCCTTGGAATCACGGTACTGGGAGTAATTAGAAAAGGTTCCATTAAATGATTCACTGTACTTGCAAAGAAATCAATATACTATTAAGTGGTTATTAGTTGAAAGCATATATGTATAACAGAAGTGAGCCATAATCCATAAGAACTTTCAACTGGATTTGTGATTCTGTAACGGGAAAAGAGTCCCAAAAGGATCAACCGGACGATGATCACAATTCTATAACCTGTGATTTGGCTCTTTTAAATTGGGATTATTCTAGAAAGTGGTTGCGTTGCGCATGGCTTTCCTAGCATGCAAAGATTAAATAACTACTCGTAAATAGTTGCATCTTTCAAAGAACATTTCAAATGTACTTATAGCCATTATAGGATTAGGAACAGATGACGATATGTAAAGAGCAGGCCCAACATTTACAGAAGATTGAAAACTTATGTTCGGCCAAGCAAAAAACATAAATGAAATCAAGGTATATAGAAAGCTCACAACGGATAATGAGTCAATAGTGGGCTCGATGAGAAGTCGTTGTGCATGTCGTTAATCAATCAGTTTAATGTAGCATAGTAAAATAAAAAGGATGAAAGAACACAAGTCACCTGCATATTTGGTTGTGTTGCACCAATGCCACCCATGAGGCCTGTCCAGTATTGTATGGGTCTTAAAAGTTTGAAATTTAATTTACTTGCAGAGGATGACAGGAGCGAGTTAGGTCATACGCGAGTAGTGCAACAATTTCAGAAAATGACGAGGCTGACCAAAGTCATGCACTCACCAACACAGTGAGCTGAGGTCTCTTTAGAGCATCTACATCAAAGATATTCAATGGTCACATATCGAGAGTCATAAATATTGTTAACAACACACACAATTCAATTTCTCATAGCTAATTTGTTAAATTAATAAAAAATAGAAGGTGCACAATAATAGAAAAGATCAATCGTCAAAATGAGCAGATATTGTTCTTGGGTTTTTATATGAGTCCAAATAACTTATTTAAGTTGTTTTTGAAGAGCAACTGTTTTGTCTTGTTTTATTGGCTTGCACATCAATGCTCGATATTTTGTAGCTTGCCAATCCATTAAATCGACCACCTATAGAAACAGATATATGAAGTTGTAATTAAGTGAGATGATGAGTATTTAAAATCTTGATTAGGTATAATGATAGGTACAAAAAACATTACCACAACTATTGAAGAGCTTAAGTTCTCCCCTGTTTGAGGATGACTCGTATCCAAACACCCCGCTCCATAAAACATTTTCCATGTTTCAGCGTACCCAGATTCACTAAAACATAGGTCTCTCAAGCTTAGTAAGTGCCAAAACAGTGTACATTAGCACTTAGTTCACTCGATCATGCTTTTTTATAATTTTACGTGGATATTGATTATCGACCACAGAGCATTATTTTACTTGTTAGTTGCTACAGTTTACAAAAAAGGTGTCAAACATCGCTTTTATGTGATAGAGCTCTGTTTGAAGAGCTAGTATGGGATCAGACAAAGCCAATTGGAACTCACATCTGGAGTATGACAAATGGGTCACACGTCCTGTATCTGGGTCACGACAATCAACACGTTATAAGATTTCAACTATACCCTGTTATGTATTTGTAATATAATATTTGAATGGCTACAGATTGCATAACCTCTTGATGACTATTTTCGATTAGATCACCAGTTCTCTCAGTTTTAGAACCAAGCTTGAAAATTAATAATTGTATGCCTTAATCTCTCAAGAAGATCTGCGATGTGATTAGTCTGCTTTGTGCAATTCACTTTTGCTTAGTTGACCTTCTTTAATGTTTTCACTAACATCATAAAGCCATTTCCACGTCACATGTTTGGAATGATTAGATACCTTCCTATGTTAGAGATATTCAGGAGCCATATACCTTTAAAGAGAAAACAAATTAAGTCATCTCCACCAACCAAAACTAAACGTTTATGCAAAATCTTGATAAAAAAACTTATCCAAATATTCCTTTGACATTTTTGCCAAGAAAGGGAACCAACGGATAAAAAGTCTACTTGGCTAACCAGAATAATACAAGTAGATATTTGTGCTAATGTTCCGAACCAAGAGGTGATCTGATGGTGCCAGGATCCCATCTTGTTGCTTACCTTGATCAACAAGAGGTCGTGAGATACAGGTCAGCAAACTCCGTTCAACAAACCTGTAACTGCAAGACAGAATCCATGTACGGTTAAATTTTGTTATATAACACTTTTATCACTTAAAATATCCAAATGTATGGGGTGCTTGGTTCTGCTGTAAATGCACTGTCTAACAGTGACATAGTCATCCTCATTCACACGGAAACAGGGTGAGATGTGAGCAGGGACGTTGGAATGTCTCTTCTCGTATCTATACAAACTAAGTTGATATAAGTAATACCACACTAAAGTTTGATATATGGTAAGATATTTACCATATATCTTACCTTTTCTGAAGTAATGTTTTTCAATATTGTTACTGTAAAAAATGTCACTGGGGCATAGATGGTGCCGATGGATTTCAGAATACCCATCAACCAAAGCTATATGTTTCTGCGAAGCTCAGCATTGATCAAGTAAATTGGCGTGTCCTTACTCTTTCATATATGAAATTTGAAATTTGTACTTTTGTTCACTTGCTACATACTGAGTGAAACCGAGTGCTATTTACAAAAGAATCTGGTTGGTGTAATCTATTCATGCCACAACAATGATAATGACAAGTTCATCCAAATACCATCTGCAAGTTGAAAAGCAAGTTTGTCGTTGACATTATCCTCCTACGATTGATGGAAAGATCGATAAGATTCTTTGGTCTCATGATGTCACACTTCCTACAAACTAACCTGCCCTCTAACTGTTTTTGGAATATTTTTTCACTGTCCCATGTCTCTATGAGTCGAATCAGACCTGGTTATTTTGATTAATAACATGTATTATGATAGCTCTGAAAAAGATAAAAAACCGTAAAGTGTAGAATACAATCATATGCAGCATGATTACTGTAAGAGCGAGAGAAGTAATCAGGTTTAAGGTGCATAAGAAGGCAGCAGGTAGGTATATTAGTATATAGCTGAGATCAGTCAATCACCCAACATCCTCTCAAAGGCCGATGCTGCATTGAAATCTTTTTTATGGGTTGTATAGTTGTATTTATATTGTGATCAACCTTACAGAATCGGCCACAAGGGACATCATTTCTTTCTAAATTGAAACAGAAATTGCTTCTTTCTCCAAGTGAGGCTACAAGGGCAGGAACATAAAATTTAAAAATTAGCTTAATAGGACGATACCTCTTTTTGAATGCAGTTGCAAACCAATTGCGTTATCCCAAAAACCACACACATTACTTCTCGATCATGCTTCTTTACTGGTTTTCTGAGTCAAATCAGGTGAGTTAATATAGTTTGTTACCTGGTCTAGACTCGTCAGCCCGAGAGGACAGGATGCCTAAAATTCAGTTTGATGCTGAATTGATTCTGCTGACGTGGAAGAAAATAATCAACAGAAAATGACCAAAACTGGAAAATTGTTAATGGATATAGCTCATTCGATGTCTAACAGCAGGTTTGAGGAACTTAGTCCAATAGCTGCCTCTTAGCTTTTTCTACGCAAAATTAAACTAATTCAAATTAATTCAGCATCAGAACCATCTCGGACAGATTCTAAGATACTGGGGGTAGCCTCTAATTTAGAAACACTCAAATGGACTACCGAATAACTATTGATTGGCTAGCTCATAGATGAAGTACTTTATAAAATAAGCGGAAAGTTGAGAAAAAAAACACATAGAGGTAATACTTAAATGCATAAATTGAGAAAAAAAAAACGCAGACATACCTGCTGCAGAAGAGGGTTCTGTGACGAGTATTGCTTATTCCCTCCAGAAACAGGTGGCATGCGAGGGAGAGTACTCTGACCTTGTTGCTGCAGTTTTTATTTTTATTGCTCCCTTTGATCTGCTGCAATCTCAGGTCTCCCGCGCAACATGAGCGCAAAGGTCTTTTTGTTTGTCTTTGGTGCATTAGTAACGAACTTATAAATGACCAATAGAGAAGTATATGAATAAGAAATATGTACCATTCATACGCCAGGTCTTCACTACCTTATCATCTGATGCTGACACAATAAGAGGAAGAGTAGGATGGAATGACACCCAATTGACTCATCGACCATGTCCCTCCAAGACGTACATGAGAACACCATCATCCAGTCCAAAGAAATCTGTATTCATCTGACTCGGCCCAAGGATATCATTGGTGGGGAAGAAGCTAATTTCGTCTTCAAGGCAACAATATCCCAAACATGAATGGTCTGATCTAATGATGTAGACACAACAAGATCCTCCTTGGCATGCAAGGCCACACTGATAAAAACTGGAAAAGTAAGTAGTCAATTGACTTGGATTAAGGCCAAGCCAAATTCGAGATGACAAGTCTCCTTTACAAAGGGAGTTACAATAACTTTATTCTTCACTAACTGCTAAAGAAAACATAGACTGCTACTAATATATTAGATCCTAGAAACTGATGCTAACTGCTCCTCAAATGAGGGATCTAAACTGCTCCTTTACTAGCTGGTCTTTTTGACCCAGTGGGTCCACCCAATAGCATTAATTTGAACCAGGTCCAGTGTCTTTTTCCTAGTGTACACCCTAAGGTTCGTATCATTACTTCCCCCTCGGTAAAACACCTTGTCCTCAAGGCGAAAATGTGGGAATTGCTCAGCTAGCGTGTCATATGTCTCCCAGGTAGCTTCTTCCAGAGGTCTTGGATTCCAAGATACTAGTAACTCCAGCACCGGTTGACCCGCTTTTAGATCCCAGCGATGGTCTACAATAGAGGCCGGCTGGACATCACTTTCCCAATCCTTTCTGATCGGTAATGAAGTGCCCGGTTGAACAGCCAAATATTGGAAACTGGATGACCCTTGCGAATCAGTTGTAATACCCTGCCATTTGTAACTTTTGCCATCTACATTGAAAATCATGAACATCTCTTTCCAATTAGCTTGTACCGTATTAAGTGTTTCTAACCATTGAATACCCAAAACAAGATCCGCTCCACCTAACGAGAAGGGATAGAAATCCTGAACAATTGTAAGTTCATCGATTTGTATTGGGAGGTTTTTGCATATGTGGCCACACCTAATAAAATCTCCATTCCTAATTTGAACACAAAAAGGTGCCACTGCTGACGTGAAAAGTTGCAGGTCCTTTACCAACACATCGGAGATAAAATTATGTGTAGATCCCCCATCAATTAAGATAATTACTTCCTTAGAATAAAGCATACCTTGAACCTTCATGGTTTTGGGGTGGGGTTTTCGAAGTATGGTATGTAGACTTATCTCAACAACGCCATTAGTATCCCCTGCCATATGTTCAACTTCGCTGGTAGGATGCTCTTCGGGCTCTTCCACCACTTCCAACACCTTAAAAGTACCTGTTTTACACCTATGACCAGGCCCGTATTTTTCCCCACACCGATAACATTCACCCTTAAGGTAACGAGATTGTCTTTCAACGTCAGAAATTTGTAGGGGTGGTCTGAAGTTGTTAGATGAATTTGATGTAGCGGTTATAGCCTCGGACTCGGGTTGGGTTGACTTTGAAGGTGCTATCCAAGTCGGCTCTCTCCCGGAACGAGTATGGCTAATTTTTGACTCGAATTCTAAAGCGGTACTCACCGCTTTGTACACTGTTCTCGGTTTCTGAATTCTCACATCCGCTTTTAGTTCTTCTTTGAGGCCATTGAGGAACACCCCTAAGAGGCAATGTTCAGGCCAGTTAGAAACTCGGGAAGAACGTTTAGCGAATTCCTGTCGGTACTCTTGCACCGTTCCTGTTTGTTTTAAACTGCACAAATATTCATCCGGATTTTGGAACTCAGTAGGCCCAAAATTTTTCTGCAAGGCACGAACCAGGTCTTCCCAATACTCCACCGTCTGATTTGTTGAAACCCAAGAATAAAAATCTAGTGCATCTCCTTCTAAGTGCATGGAAGCAACATCTACTTTTTCTTCATCTGGTATGTCATAGTAACGGAAGTACTTCTCCGCCTTAAGGATCCAACCTCGCGGGTCTCCATCACTAAAGGTGGGAAAAACAATCTTATTATGTGGACGATACCTTTGATGATGCCAAGATGAGTCCCCTTCATCTTGCCTTCCAGAACCATTACCCGATCTGTCCTTGTTGTGCGATTGAGATTTAAGGGCTGCCACATCTTTCTGTAACGCATCTATGGATTCCAACTTCTTAGCTATAGCGGCTAACTGTACTGCTACGGGATCTGATGGTTGATTGCCTGTGTCTGAGATGCTCCGGGTGTTTACCATGTTTTCGTTTCCCGGCAATGGAACCAATGATAAAAACTGGAAAAGTAAGTAGTCAATTGACTTGGATTAAGGCCAAGCCAAATTCGAGATGACAAGTCTCCTTTACAAAGGGAGTTACAATAACTTTATTCTTCACTAACTGCTAAAGAAAACATAGACTGCTACTAATATATTAGATCCTAGAAACTGATGCTAACTGCTCCTCAAATGAGGGATCTAAACTGCTCCTTTACTAGCTGGTCTTTTTGACCCAGTGGGTCCACCCAATAGCATTAATTTGAACCAGGTCCAGTGTCTTTTTCCTAGTGTACACCCTAAGGTTCGTATCACACACACATCACATAATGGCTGTGTCCAGTCAAAAGGGATATACATGTACGTGACTGCCAATTCCATTTCCTGATAGTTTGATCATCGCTAGGGCTAACAATCCATGGGTTCTCATGGTGAAATTGGATTGTCCGAATATAATCTGTATGACCAAGCAGAGTAAACAAACAACGATGCAGTTTGTAGTTCCCTACTTTGATCTTAAAATCATCTCCTGCATGACAATCACACAAGGGCTTTAACCTGACTAAATCTTTAGTGAAAATTCAGATAAATCCTCATAAAATATCCTAGCAAGGCAATGTTAAATAAAAGCTACCAGGTGCTTCACAATTCATTCTTATTAAGCCTTAGATAAAATTCAAATATGCTAGTGATACAAACTTAAATTCTGACTGCATTAGTATGTACATATTGAAATCACCAAAACAATAGCAATGATGATTTAAGTTTAAAAAGTCGTAAACCTATACCTGAAAGATTTTCTTGAAGCCATTTAGAATTCTTCCATACATCTTGGCCTTCAATGGGGTGGGAGAGTTGATCTAGATCCGATCTGATCACATCTACTATATGATCGAATGAGCTAACAAATGGATATATAGACATGATAAATAATCTACAAAGGTATGTAGGTTATCAATGAAGTATAACAAACAATATTACACAAAGTTTTATAAGTGATAAATAAACATTGAAATAATCAACAAAGATGTTTCAATCTGCTCTTGTACACGTGTATTAAAGAACATGAGGAGAAAAGATTTACCAATTAACGTGGTGTTTGGTTACCTGCATCACTTATTAACCTACAAAACAAAACAAAAAAAAAGAAAAAAAAACAAAAAACAACAACACGATTTTGTTTTGTTAAAGTTTTTGTTTTGAGCATGTGTGCATACCTGCACTTCTCTAAATATGCAGCCTATTAGCATAATCAATCTTGTTTTTTTAAAAGAAAAAGCACATAGAATCAACAGTTGACTAAAAGAACCCATAACCATTACTTGTTGCAAAAGTTGTTGATTTTATCCTTTTGGATATCATCGTATGCCAGGACAGTCGCCTACACAAAACAATATCAACATCAACAAAGCATTTTTTTTTATGAATTCATAACAAACCTCAATCTCATAAAGATATATCTACTCCTGGATTTGCAGTTTCATTAGGGTTTGAGATTAGGGTTTGAGAACAAAGAGGCGCACCTTTTTTACGTGTCTTGGTTTTCAGGGATACGGTTTTGTAATACGTATAATATATGTTTGGATGTAGCTCTTGTTGTAAGAGTATATATTGATGTATAGGAATAGCATTGTTTTATTTTTTGGAATTTATTAACATTGTTTTGGATAGAAAATCATGAAAAGTATTCTGGCCTAGTGGTAAACTTGGTGACCCCTTAACAAAAGGTCATGAGGTCAAATCTTGCATTGGACAATTTTTTTACATAATTTTCGAAAATCCAAATCAAAACTGCGTTTCAAAATGTAATTTCAAAACAGCCTTTCCAAAACGCGATTTTAAAAAACAGCGATTGCAAATCATTAGTAACGTGGAAAATTGAGATATTTTAGGGATTTCTTAAATGTTATTGGATAATAGCTGCCATGTCACATATGACTGGGATTAAGGGTGTGGTATCAAGTCATAGTTATACCTATATATAATATATATATATATATATATATATATATATATATATATATATATATATATATATATATATATATATATATATATATATAGGGATGGGATCTAGAGAAAACATCATGTCGGTAAAAAACATAGAAAACAAAAACAGATGCACCAAAATGTCAAACAGGTGCGCCATTTTGGTATTTAATACCCTTTTTTTGTTTAGTGTATCAGTTTGACATTCTGGTGCATCTGTTTTTGTTTTCTATGTTCTCTACCAAGATGTTGTTTTCTAATGATCCCATCCCTATATATATATATATATATATATATATATATATATATATATATATATATATATATATATATATATATATATATATATATATATATATATAGGGGTGGGATCTAGAGAAAACAACATCTCAAAGAAAAACTTAGAAAACAAACTGCAAAGTAACTTTTATAACATTTTAAACTACAGGGTAGCAAACGAAAGTTAGAAAAAAAGCGGAGGGGGTGATATTGCCAACTACCCAAAGTAACTCTTTTCATCCACCACTCACTCACACCGATCAAAACATTTCGATAACTCTAGTGTTCTCCATTATCATTACCCACATCCCATTCTCATTCGCATATATCAATCTCGTACTCTCTCGATCTTCAAACTCACTGATAATAAGCAGACACTCACACCCCACCTTGCACAACGCTCTCCTATGTTAAACACTGCTCGAACCATCGTTGCAACAACCATGACACCACCACCAACTGTCTGTTGTAATCATCGATCTTCATCTTTACGAGAGTCATCTTCGCTTTAATATATACTTTTATCAGGTAATTGTTGTTTGTGTATTAGTTGATAAGTAGTATTTTGTAAATTAATTTATTAATCATGTATATCTTTAGTATTTGTTAAAGCTGATGACAAAGTGTTTGTTAAAATGTTTGAAAAGTATGCTAGTTAGGATTGCTTATCATGTGGTTGTTAAAATGTCAGAATAAGGATTTATAATTGTGATGACACTAATTTTAAGCATATGGATATACGTGGTCTTCATATTGAATGGATATACATTAACATAAAAACTGCAAATTTTTTCATTTCATATTGATTGGTTTCCTTAGTTTAATCCTGATGGATTCGTTTTGTCCAAAGATGGTTCAAGATAGCTCATATTTTGGTTTATATCGTTTCAGAAATTAAGGAAATATCATCTGCCGTGTTAAAAGACTTGTGTTTCAGCTAAGCAGTAGTCCACCAGGTAATAGTTCTCCGATATATACAATTAGATTAGATGTTACTTGTCAAATGTAGATATTGGTTGCATCAGGATAGAAATTTGAAATAAAATGTTTCGTTTGGTTGAAATTCACTTCTGATTTTTGGTTGAAGTTCTTCGTAATGTAGACGTATTGATTATGTTCTTAGTGTTATCAATAGTGATTATGTTCAATGCATTATGTCCTAAGTAAAATGATTAACGGGTAGCCTGCAAAAAATATGAATTGCTTTTAAAGATGAATGATATTCTTTTCGTAATCAAGCAACATAATGTTATACGTTAAGGCATCATGTTACATGACATGGCATGACTGATAAATGTTTTTCAATATTAATATGGTGAAGGAATTGTCATAGGAGTTAAATATTAGTGATTGTTTAATGGATGATATTTATATCATTACAAAGTAGGCACTTCCAAAATATTCTATTTAATTGCATCCATTTGAGTTATTTTATCTTGTATTGAATTGATGCTAGATCTTTCCTTATAGCTGATTTCAGCTGTTGCGTGTTTTTTTATTATAGTTGATTTTAGTTTATGCATTTATTGATTATCTTGCTGCATTTATTGTAGGATCTAGATGTAGTATCGATTTTGTATAATCTAAATTTTGTTGTAACGTTTGCTGCTATAGATCAGTTAGTGTTTTGCAATTGTATGATTTTAGATGTGTTGTAAGGTTAGTTGGTTAAGTATTTCGAAATAATAAAAATAATTAAATACAATTTATTAAATTTAGATATATTAACAAGAGTGTATCATATGGAAGGGCCATTTGTTATAGATTATCGATTTGTGTGTTAAAGATAATGCATCTGTGTGTTAAAACGACAGTGCATCTGTGTGTTAAAACGACAATGCATCGGTGTGTTAAAACGACAATACATCTGTGAATTAAAAAGAAAATGCATCTGTGTGTTACAAAGATAATGCATCTCTGGGTTAAAATGATAATGCATTTTTGTGTTAAAAAGATAATGCATCTGTGGGTTAAAAAATGATGCATCTGTTTGTTTGCTACTGATCGATGACAATCAAAGTGACATCAAGGAACACATATTAAGTTCCGAAAGCAATTTCGTTAAGAATGTAGCTTCTAATGTCTATTGGTTTATTATTTTCTTATACTCATATGGAATTATAGCGGTTCTTTAAACAATTTAAGGTTAATTGCCACCAAACACACATTAATAGGTTTATAAATACACAAAATCTTGTCTTAGCGATAAAAAAAGATAATTTCTATCCTCAATTGCCATGAATATATATAATTCATGGTCTACATAATAATTATGAGTTGCATAATCGTTGATATAGACTAGTTTTAGGATTATCGTTACTGCCTATTAGTTTTAGTTGGTCAAAAAGTAGTATTACTTGCAAGTATTTTTTTTAACCGATATAATATTCATACAGGTGGATCCAGTTTTGGCTGTTTTGTTAATCTTCTTGGGGTAGAGCTTTCTCGTGTAATGATCCAGACGCTAAAATTTAACATTGAAACGTGAGACTAGACAAGATGTATGCTTTTGTTGCAGTTGCAAGCGTAGGTGGCACCGTTGATGACGTTTCTATCTTTTTTAAGGTTAGTACATAGTACATGTCCTTGGAACCATCTATCGACTAGATATAGTAGATATAACTCATTTATCTAAAAATAGGTCAATTTAGGCTGTCTTTGCTAACTGGTAGAGTATAAAAAGCAATTAAACAACATCCAACGTTTATTCAAATGCATGTGGATAAGATGTAAAAACTTAAGTGTAAGAGCATCTGTTTGTTACTGTTTAGGGCATCAATTAGTAGTATTTAGGGCATCAGTTAGTATTATTAGGGCATCGATTTGTATGTTGACTTAAGTGGGGCATGCTTAATGGTTATTTTTAATATGGTTTGCTATAGAGTTGTATCTTGGTCAGTCTCTTTCTATGTCTTCTGCATTACTCATTTAGTATCTATTTTGTTGTGATATCTCAAAGCATCTTGATTTGGTAGATTGAATCAAAATTTGTCTTGCTTTATACATTGTGTATAAAAGGGAGATGTATGGAAGGGGAATGGTGAATCTACTGAATGAAAGTCGACGATATTTTCTCAATACACAATTTTTTTTTATTTTGAGAAGCAGTGGCATTTATATGCAAGTATTTTGTTCCCTTGATTCGAGCTTTTACATAAATCCCCATTATTCATTTATCTTGAGTAATGTCTGTTTGGAAACTTTCATGATGAGACTGTTTATATATATGTATGTGTATTTCGTGCATACAACTACTTGGTGTAATACAAATGAATGACTGTTGTTTTTTTATGCATCAGTTTGTACTTGAAGTCATAATTTTTATGGATTTTTTATATATGTCGGTAACAATCATCATTTGCAATTTTGCTTTGTTTCTTTCAGATTTAGTTTCGCATTCACATCAGATTTAGTGGAACAATGTATCATGATGAGGTTTTAGTTCAACCAGATTATAGCGTTGGGACAGTTGTCCGGTCTGACTTGTATTGTTACATAACTTCAAAGTCGATCGAGAGGCCCAAGTTAAATTTACTTCCGATATCTAACCTAGTCGAAACTTTGAGACCCTTAGTAGTTTACAACCAGGTATTTTTTATATGTTTGACTAAGATGTACTTACGAATTTTGTGTATTTATGCAATAAAATTGTAACCATGCTTTGTTTGTAGATTATTGCACGGTCAGCGAATCCCGTAGTGAAAGATATTGGAAGTGACAGTTTCAAGGGTGATTTAGCTGGCTAGAGGATGCTTATCATGCATATGAGTCGGTGAAACCCGTTGTGACCAAGTCTCTTGTTTTGCTTTTCCTGGTAAAGCTTAGGCGCAATGATTCGTTCACGCACGCATGCTTTATATTGTTATCTGTGATGTAGTCAATAAAATGTGTGTTTATAGCGATAAGTGTGTCTACGGAATTCGAAATGGAAAATAAGTCGTTAGAAAGTAGTATACGACACATAATATTCTTTCCTGAGAATTTTCTCGAGTTGTATAAATAATATTTCTAGTCTATGTCAATGTGTCAAGTATCAAATATACTCGTTGTTAAGTCGGGGAGATTTATTTTTTTGTTTTATTTATAATTTTACTACAATTTTTAAGATATTTGATTTGCATCTCTATTTTTTGTTAAACTATCAGGAGTGTAAGTAACTAAATAAGCTGACAACAAAAAAGAACGTAAACAAAAAAAAGATAGCAACAAGAAACCTTATTAAAAAAGCAACGGGCAATCAAAAAAAGAAAAAAAAATGTTAACAACACAATTTAAAAAGAAAAAGATAACGCAAAGAGTGACAGCACAAAGAGACCCCTGAACGTAAAAATAAAAAAAGAAGGGAAAATATAACTTTTGGCCTAAAGTTTGTAACATTTACAAAACAGTCCTTATAGTTTGGGCAGAAAAAAGGAATACGGTAGAAAGTATGTTTTCTAGGTTTTTTTTAGATGTTGTTTTCTAATGATCCCATATATATATATATATATATATATATATATATATATATATATATATATATATATATATATATATATATATATATATATATATATATATATATATATATATATATATATATATATATATATATATATATATATATATATATATATATATATATATATATATATATATAAAGTTAGGTTAATGTGGTGTAGCTTTTTAAAATTGTTAAAATGAAAAGTAGTATGAACCATTGAATTTAATTAGTTAGTATTAAATGAAATTAATAATAGTTGAGTTGCATTAATGTAGCAAATATCTAGTCAAGTAACAACAATTAATAAATAAACCTAAAATTAATTTTCATTTAAACAATACTATTTATTCTTTTAAACAATATTTAATTTTTATTTAACTAAACTTTTAAATAATAACGCTTTTCTTGATACATCTACATATTTATTATTTTTTTATATATTTTTATTCTTTATATTAGGTAGACTTGATACATAGCAAAATGTTGATACATCATGTCTAAATAGTAATCTTTACAAGTGTAAACAACCACATATTCAATATTTTACAAAATAATAATATGATACATCAACAAGAAAATGGTATACAAATAATATATACAATTTATGCCACATCCAAAATTACGAACATGATGATACATATTTGACATTTAACCCATACACTACCTAAAAAAATAAAAAATAATCATGTACCAATCGATATCCGTAATTATAACTTAATATAATATGCATAACATAACTTGTCTAGAATTATAGAAATTAGAACATGATACAACATAAAAAAAACTAAAACTACATGTACATATTAGTACAATATGGTTACGTTTTCACAAAAAATATGGTTGTGTTTTTTCTTTTTCAATTAATATCATGCATTTAAAGTTATTACAATTAATAAGGGTAATAAATATGGTTAAATTCAAGAGACCATTTTTTATGAATCTCCTAACATACATAGAAATAAAATTAATTAATAATTTAATGTTCTTTTAATGAGATTAGTGTCATCTTAATTCAACTAGTATATCTAAAGGTACAAAACACTTTTTATTTTAACAATTATAAGATACTACACTAGTTTAACTAAAATCTCTCTCTCTCTCTTTATATATATATATATATATATATATATATATATATATATATATATATATATATATATATATATATATATATATATATATATATATATATATATATATATATATATATATATATATATATATATATATATATATATATATATATATATATATATATATATATATATATATATATATATATATATATATATATATATATATATATATATATATATATATATATATATATATATATTTACGTTCAAGTGCGTTACATCTTAAAATGTGTTATAATAGACACCAATAGAATTTTAGCAAGTGTCATTCAAAGACAATAAATGAAAATTGAGCATTTAAATTAGCTTAAAACTATTAAATTAATCACAAGGTTAGTTTAGACATTTAAGTATTTCAAATTTAATCATGCATTTGTTTTTTTTTTTCACACTAAGTCACGAAAAATAATCGTACTTTATTCATTGCATTTATGATTACCATCAAACATACGGTGATACTTTTTATTAATATCAAATGACTAGTTTTTATACAATTTATTAATCATTATTGTTATTTATGGTGATACTTATTTTTTATACCCACATCAAGATTTTTGGCACATTTGTAATATCACTAAATTTCTCGATGCATGTATAACAATTAATGAAATATCAAATCTTTTGACACATTTGTAGCTCGACGTCAAACTTCTTGGTACATATAACGTGACACTAAACGTTTGTAGTTACTTTTATTAGAGATTTTGATTAAAAGAATTTAGTAAATATGTAGTAACATGCTATGCATTTGAGTAAAAAATTTGATTCTTATGACACATGTAAGTCGCAGATTAATTTTTTGACGCATTTTTAGTGACACAATATGTTTTTTTACATGTTCTTGTGAAACAATTAGCTTTTGATATATCTAGAGTGACACATTAAAATTTTAACACATTTTTTATAATATCCATTTTTGACACATTAGTATTATGTTATATTTGTATCGACACACCAACTTTTTTGTAGCGACACACCAACATTTAGTACTATGATATATTTGAAGTGACACATTATAGTTTTAACACATTTTTTATAATATTCGTTTTTGACACATTTAGTACTCTGCTATGTTTTTGAAAAGATACAATTAGCATAAATGTAATTATATAAAAAACTGATCCGAGCAGTCTTGAAATGAAATCTGCTATGTTTGTAGTGACACATCAACTTTTTTGCCATACGTTTAGCGAAACACTTATATTTTTTGACACACAAACCTAGTTCTCGGTATATAGTAGCTTATTTATAAGTTGTGTGTCATCTGTTATAGGTATAATTATTTTGAAAAAATCTAAATATGGTAATCACGCATAAAATGATAAACTCGTATGAATCTATTATATTAGTGTGCATCACATTGGCTTTCAATCAATAGAATAAAGAAGTGTTGAAAAGTAGTCATTAAAAGGATATTTAATAGCTATCAATACGATAAAGAATTTAAAATAACCAACGTTGGCTTTCAAGCTCAAATTGTAATATTAAGATTATACTGTAATAACCAAAATAACCTTGTGATTCCATGAAATTATTAAAGTATCATTCTTGAAAAGTTTGGTTTTAAATGTAACATTTAATCTAAAACATTGATCTAATGGTCCATAACTGTGCTTATTATAACTTACTTTAACAGTGTACACCACAATAACACCTCCCTATATATATATATATATATATATATATATATATATATATATATATATATATATATATATATATATATATATATATATATATATATATATATATATATATATATATATATATATATATATATATATATATATATATATATATGTGTGTGTGTGTGTGTGACAATCCGTCAATTTATGGTTGATATTTTATTCTCAAGTGTTATTTAAAAACATTATTTTAATGTTATATTATGAACTCACTTATTTTTGGAAAGAAATTTGGGTTTACATCTTGAAGTAGCATCGACTACGTCTAAACCGGAGGATTCTACGTTACGTGCTTACGTTTACATACACCGTCTTGGTGACAGTCCGACACTTCAGGAAATAAATTTATTCGTGAATATTATTTTGGGATTTTAAATTTTTGTTGGTCCATAAACTCACAAATTTACGAGAAGAGATTAGGACTTACGTGCATAATTTAACGTCCTTTACGACTAAACCGGAAACCTTAGGATTACGTATTTACGTTTTTGAACTCCGTTTTTGATGAGACAATTTTTATTAGATTCGTTTTGTGCCGTTGATTCATAATTTATAAAAACGTTTTTCGTAAATCGACCAGAGGGCACGTAAATCGAGGAAACTACAATCGATGAGTACCCGTAAATTAGTGGAGATGAGATAAGTGGGACACTTGTCCCACCCCCACTAATGGATGGCAAGAATAATCCACAAGACCACCTTTGGTGGCAAGTTTATATTAACTTTGAGGACACTTGTCCTCCTAAACTTTACAAAACCAAAAACCACTACCCAAAAACCATTTCTCATTATCTCTTACATGCAAACTAGCTAAAAACTCTCAACTCTATTTTCCTCCCTTTATTTGAACGTCCAAACATCACCACAAATCTCCATCCTCATCAACTATTCAACCATAAGCATCATCTATATTCAACATATGTTGATAGTTACTTAAAAAGATGAAGATTGGAGGTGATTTTAACAACTAGCAAGGAGTTTCCATGGAGATCAAGGGCTGATTTTTGGAGAAGTCTACAAATATTTGGTGATCCTAGAAGTGGTGTTGATATCTCATAAGATTGGTTACCCAAAACCAAGCCTTGTTCATCATCAATCCCATCTTTTCATCACTTTGGTGGTATAGAGATTGTTCTTCCTATCATTTTGTTATTTTGATTATGTAATCTTGTAATTTCTTTATTTATGTATATTTATATGATGATGAATGATGATTAAAAATATTATGTGGGGATTTGATGTTGATAGATTTGATAAACATGGTTAAAAAGATGGAAAACCATAGGTAAAAAGGTTAAATTCTGGCTTATAAAGTTGGCTGTATAAAAACAGTAACCAACCAAATGATAAACTGATAAAATGGCATGGTGGAATCAATTTACAGTAAGTATTAGATGTCATACACATGTGAGAGTTGGCCATTCAATGAAATCATTAAAATGAGTGAGATATGATCAAAACAAAATTTATATACCAATCTGAATAGTCTGTTTTGTAGGGACTGTTAAGGATACTTAGACATGGATTGAGCAGTAGCTATAACTAAATTATTTGTAGCACATAATATGAAGTTTATGTCATCCAAAAATGAGCTTCTATCTCCTTATAGAAATCAAGATATGATAAAAATGGTGAAAGTCAAACTAAAAATCAGATTTTGTGAAACTAAAGTTTAATAGTATTATATAAGCACTCAAAATAATATAGTATAAAATGTGAAATTAAAACCCACTAACTTATATATTTCATTTATATAAATATGTATAAGGATAAATAAATGGACATTATATAAAAATGTTAGTTTGGTAAGTTTTATAAGTTATAAAAACTATAAACATGATTTTTACGTCTTTTCGGCTAGTACCGTAAAATTAACGTTTTTCGTCAATTAAAACTTAGAGGATCGGACCCGTCTAATGTAAACTTTTTTAAAAGTCATATACTGATATATAAGTACTTAATACAAGTAAAAACCGATAAAACCTGAACTAAATAACATATGGACATTAACGGGCTAAGTTAGCATTATTGGACTAATAATCCAACTAAATGGGCTAAACACTTATAAATTTACTTATTGGGCTTAACCCACTTGGGCCCAACATGTAAAGTATAATACTGATAATAAAAGTATAAAATGGTCTAATTTAAGGTAATGGACTTATAATAGGCTTATTGGACCTAAAACATGTAAATAGGTAAAACTAGTAAACTAGTATAAAAGTTACCAACACATAACACTAAAATGAGTAAATGAGAACGTATAAACCCACTTGATCATCATCATATATATAAAATCATCATATGTATACATAATTGTTATTTTTATAAAGTCATTGGACAAGAGTCTAAGACAAGTATTATTTGTCTAGGTTTCCATGATTGAAGCACGTACCGTACATCCAAATCGCCGATAACCGCCTTGCCACATCAACGTGAGTTCATAGCCTCGCATTCTTTTAAATGTTTTTATGAAATGTTTTATAAACCCGCGAGGGAGATAACATGTTAGTTTTAATAAAAATAGGACACCAGTTGTCCCGATTATTTGCTTATTGATTTGGACCCGGATGATTGTATGACCCGATGAATGATTATATGACCCGATAGATGAAATGAAATGGATTATTAAAGTTAGGTTATGTCACTAAAAGTACCATTAGCATGAATTGTGAACTACCGGGATTTGGTAGACGCTTATGCATATAATAGTACTATTTGGGGACGATCACCCCAGTTCGCGCCTTGACGGTTGATCCCCGTCGTGCCACATTGATTGGTAAGCGAATTTATGTATGAGAAGATTTCTATAGCGTGATTTTTGTGACGACACGCAAACTTAGATGGGAAAATTGAGTTTCGGGTTAGCTACCCGTTGTTTGTTATAGTAAGGTAACAATGTCATGCGGCTTATAATAATCCAAAAATAACGAAATACTGCTATACGCATTGAATTGCAATAAATTGCCTGACTAGCAATACGGGGTCTTATTATTGATATTATGTTCGCGTTTTGGTTTTTCATAACCATATTCATATAATGATTTTTATTTACTTTATACAACGTTATAAAACGTATTCTATAATGTTTTTTTACGACAACGGTTCGTATGATGAGTTTGAAGGCAAACGCCTATATATGATTTTTGATAAGGATTTGTATAAAATGACTTTGGCTATTTTATGGCCTATTACAAAGACTTGTACAAAATGATTTTCGGTAATAATTTTATACCGATGTTATGTTGATGGATTTTATTAAACTCTATGAATTCACTCGGCGTTATCGCTGACCTTTTATTTTAACATGTTTTATCTCAGGTACTTGAAGGTAATTCTCGGGAAGACAACAAGAATTCATGACCCGCACTTAAATAATAATTTCCATTCAAATGCTTTGTAAAACCTGTATGAAATACAATGACTTGGGACCTATGTAAATATGATATTTATGAATGGAAATGCTTTATTATTAAACGACGCGATTTTTAAGCGTTGTCTATGATGTGAGTAATGTACTATCCCGTAACACCAACGAGTCTTCCGCTGAATTGAATTGTGTATAGTTGGGGGTGTTACAGTTTGGTACCAGAGCTCTCGTTATAGAGAACGAAAGATTTTTAAAATCAAGGTTTTGAATAGAACATTTCAAAATCTTTTAACCATAAACATTTTTCTAAAAATGTCTTAAAATCTTTTGACTATAACGGTGCCGAAGAATTCCCGAGTTACCGACAAGGCCAGACTGAGAAGTGTTATTTTAATATATATATATATATATATATATATATATATATATATATATATATATATATATATATATATATATATATATATATATATATATATATATATATATATATATATATATATATATATATGATGTAATTTGATTACATGATTGTTTGATGATTATTTAATACTTATACGAGGTATTTATATGACGTAGATTGTCACAAGAAACCCTAACTCCCCTAGCAAATCAATCGAAGCTATTCCTGTAGGAAGTTCTAGCTATTCCAGATCTAAACCAAGTTGTGGATATTTATGATCCCAACAAAATGGTTGATATTCGTAGAAATGTAGATATTAGTTGATTGTGATATTGAAGAAGAATTGGCGAGATTAAAACTGATATCGATGTCATGACGATCTTTCCTTATAGAGTGGAGTTTGACAAAATGTTACCACCTAGAAAGGTGTCATCTGATTCGTTGTCACCCAATTCTTAAACTTGAAATCAAAAAGGTGAATGTTGCACTTGAGGCTGTCATTGGAACCATTACCCAAAAGCCTCATGCCACTAGTACCTTTCCGAGAAGTCTAATTGAATGTGTGAGTCATTTCATACTAGTGACTCATTTGATAACTATTGTTGAAAGAGCTATAGGATTGGAAATTAAGTGTTGTTCATATCGAGCTTTTATTGCCCTTTCAAGATCTAAGAATAAGGTTGAAAGTATTGGAAAATGAGGTAGGATATCGCATTGAGTATAAGTTGATTGAAACTTGAATGAAATAAAATTTAACTTGTATGGAATAAGAAATTGTTAAGAGGAAGTCGTTAAGTCCTGTGATTGAATTATAAGGTTTTAAATGATTGTAGGTTCGTATTAAGGGTTGTTCCTAGGCCATTGTCCACTAATGAGGATGCCCAGTGTCCAAGAAATAAATTGAAGAAATCTTCTTCTGAATTGGGACCAATGGATCTTTCGGGACAGGTGGAACCCCCATGACTCATGTAGATTAGTATTCATTGTGGTATCTTTTAAAAATAATCCCTAACTTAACTGAGACATCAGTTGGTAGGATGAGTTCTTGGAATTGTATGACAGAGTGACACATAATATGTTACGGTACAATTTTGACTTGTTTGTGATTAATGAAAAGACTACCTTTGATTGCTAAATCCTACATGTATCGATGTTACCTATCCTTTATTGCTTCATCCTAATGTTCGAATTAGTGATGCAACCATTGAACAAGTACTCATCTCGAATTGAGTTACGTTGTGGATTATTCTTTTTTAGTGCCATCGAGGTCATGAACCTCATGATTATTTGGCTAAGCTCATTTCCTAGCATATTGTAGTTAGTTCTTGGTGAAAAACTTTTCATCACTCTTTTGCAGATCACTCATTGTTTTTATAAGATAGAACAATATTCCTGTGAAAAATTGAATTTTCATCACTATAAGGATTATTCAAAGTGAGATTTATAAGTGATCGTTATCGAAATGAAGTTGTTTATAAAACCCATTGGAAAAATTAATTGTTTTCATAACAAAGAAAATCTTTTAAATTTATTTTTGATTCTTATTTAAGAATTAAGCATGAAAATGTTTTTATTATAAACATGATGATAAAATTTTGACGAACTGGGTATTGCATCGTTAATCTTAAAATTGTATATAGTTGCGCGCCTACATACAATTTGGAAGAGACCATGCAAGACTGATTAGTAGTCACCATGAAATTGTTAATAAACATTACATTTTCCTTGAAATTATGAAAGATTAAATTTCATGAGATCCACAAGAAGTGCAAAATAGGGACATATTGTTAGGGACACCTACATATGTGCCCGTACCATTTATTCTTCTGAGTCGAATTTACTCATCTGTGGAAATTGTCTTATTTGACAATTGATATTCCCTTCTTGTCCAATTCTCTCATGATGAGATTCTTTGGAAAAGTATCTGATTACCGAGTGTTAATACCCGACTGGATGTATCGACATTCCTATCTTTATTTTGATTTGATTTCATTTGAATGATCTGGGTAACGATCTGAGGAGCTTTCGAATGCGTACTCAATTTATGAAAACATGCGATATATTCATATTCGTTAAATGTTTTCGTCTATATCTGATTTGAAATTCTCTCGCATAGATTATGCGTTGACCTTACTCTTTTAAGGTTAGTTATGTCTCCTGATATCCTTGAATTTGTGAAAGGATTATAAGTTATTATTAGTCTTTTGAGAAGTTCACATCTTATCGACGACAATAAAACTGGAAAGTTGGTAGTGCCAGTAGAGTGGATTGATTGATTATGACATGACGACATTGTCTTAATTGATGGGAACTCGAGTAGAACTCCCCTAAAAGATAAGATGTTGATTATCAAAAGTGATCTGAATAATTCCCGATGGATGACCATATCCTGCATTTAGACTTAAAAGTATATCGTGAATGGTTATGAACTAGTCATAGATATGATAATCTAGAAAGAACTTAAAGTAAATGTATAAAAAGATGTTCATGTTATTTGAAACTTGAAGAGGTATTTTCCGATTAATTACCTAGACTTTCACCATTAAGGCAAGTTGAAATTGGTATTGATTATATTCCTGGTGCTGCACTTGTGTCGTGTGCACTGTACGTCAGCACCATCTGAATTAAAGGAATTACCGTACAACTGAGAGAGTTGTCGGAGAAAGATTTTATTCTGCCGAGCTCGTCATCATGAAGAGCTATGGTGTTATCATTCCTTATGTTTACTGATTACCGTGAACTAAGTAAATTGACGACCGAAATCGATATCCACTACCCAAAATGATAGATTTGTTCGATCATTTACAAGGTTCTAGCGTATATTCAGGAATTTGATCCACGACATGGTAATCATCAATTTCGCGTCCGCGAAAAAGATTTTCTATTCCAATCACTACATTCAGAACTCGTAATGAACATTATGAGTTTCATGTTATGTCGTTTGGGTTGACTAATACACATGTAGCATCCATAAATTTGGTGAATCACGTGTGTAGGCTGTAATTTGATAAATTCATGCTTGTGATCACTAAGGACCATTTGTTTGTTTCTAAGAATAAGATTGAGTTATTAATCAATTATAAACTGCCCTGAATTGGCCGAGTAGTGAAAACCTGTACCTTGAGTATTTAACATGTGATTAAAGACTAAATCCTTTATATTATTTGATCGTGTGATTAATAAGATAATGGGATCTATATTGACTTTTCAAAAATTAGAGCCATTAAGGCTTAGGGTTATACCAAAAATAAGGTGCAAATATGTTTTGACAAATGTTTTAACAAAGGATTTTTAAGGAATCATTCCCTTAAATCCAGAACATTTAAATGTTTAGGGGTAAATGTTTATGTATACTTCTAGACAACTTAAGAAGAATTGAGGAAACTATATAACTTATGACTTGAAATTTGAAACGATAATTTTTGCTTTTCAAGTAAGAAAATTTTGACCAAAGTATAAACAAAGATTTTTCAAACATTTACAAATCTTGTTAATTATTTTCGATAAATCAATAAAAATCGTGTTAATTAAATTCAAATTTATTTTGAACATTTTCCTATAATTGGACGAACCGAGAAAATTTAAAACTTTCTACGTTTACGTTTCATAAAATTAAATATTTATTATTTAATTACTAGTAATACTTATCGACGCTTTAAACGCCGGATTGAGCAAAACTAATAAAAATGATAGTTGAGACGAAACTAAAACTTAGAAAATATGAAGAAAGAATTTCTGAGTAAATTGTGGACATGATAATTATTTCATCAGGAAAGATGAATGTAAATATTGACGCATTATGTAAAAACAATAAAGAGTCAATTAGAATGTGTTCCTTAGTAATGACTGTGCAAATAAATTGCCGAGCAATTTAAAAATAGCTGATGTTTATAAAAAGGATAATATAGATAATAAAGGGGTTCGCGGCTAATGTGAACCATTAGAATTGAGAAGCCGATGGCGATAAATGTTTGAAAGACCACTTGAGGTTGCCTAAATATGAAGGTTTGTGAGATTTAGTTTGTTGGAATCTCATAAGATTAAGTATTATATTTATGTCATTTCTGACTAAAAGTATCTTTGTCTGAAGAAGTTGTACTAATGACAAATTATGAAGACAGACATCGCCTCATACATTAGTAAACGTCTAATTATTGCAAAGGTCATCATCTGAATTTTATTTGATTTGGGTCATCGTCGACAGACTGACCAAATCTGCTAATATCATTCCCGTTAATGATAGATTCTCGATGAAGAAATTGACTCTTTGTATTTAAAGGAGTTATGTAAGCATGGTGTGCCTGTACGATCATCTCTATCAAGATCCTCGCTTCGCATCGAATCTAGAGATTTGCTCAGAAGTCACTGGGAACGAACCTTGATGAGAGTACTGTTTACCACCCCAATCGAAGGGACGAGGTGAAGTAACGATACAAAATACTAGAAGTGCTGTTTTATGTTTGAATGATTGACCTTTGATAATAAACCGTATAATCGCTTTCCTTTGGAGATATTATCATTGATAATTATCGTGTTAGGATCGATATCGGATCTTGTAAGGATCTAAATATTAGAGCATTTGTAAGCAGGAGTTGGTACGAAGACACCCGACATACACCCATTGTGAGTTGGACATGTCTTTTAGGTTTAAGGTTGCCTATGATGACAAACCTAACCTTACGAAATACCCAACCCGTGAAACCTGAAATGATTGTTGAAATTAGGATCTGATTATTGACTGCCGGTAGTGGGCAGGAGGTTATGTGAATATGAAGTGTAGATCTTGAAGTGTTGGATGGGTAGCGAAGTGATGCCAAAAAATTTTCACCTTGGAAAAATGAATAGATGATCTGAAAGATCATGGGAAATAAGTCCCCGTTGAATGGGACCATTGAGATGATATAAAAGTTGGTTTGAAAGGCATATAAGCTGGATCTATCCTATGACTTCAAGGGCTGCGTGAATTATGTTTCGTATATCTAACTTGATAAAATGTCTATCAAGTGAAAATCTGACTATTCCTTAATGAAGTTTAGATCGGCGAAAAGTTGCATTCATCAAAAACCCGTAAACATCATGGATAGAGAAAGTAAGTCAACATTAAGCCTGATCTTATTCCCGTAGTTATGTTTGATGAAACTCGTGTATTGTAATGGATTACACTTGTGAGAAAAGACTGAATGTGGAGGAAATACCCACATGGCTCTAACTCTATAAGAAGCGAGTAGTAAGATAAATTGATCTTTGAGGACAAAGATCCTGTTTAGGGGTAAATGCTGTGACAATCCGTCAATTTATGGTTGATATTTTATTCTCAAGTGTTATTTAAAAACATTATTTTAATGTTATATTATGAACTCACTTATTTTTGGGAATAAATTTGGGTTTACATCTTGAAGTAGCATCGACTACGTCTAAACCGGAGGATTCTACGTTACGTGCTTACGTTTACATACACCGTCTTGGTGACAGTCCGACACTTCAGGAAATAAATTTATTCGTGAATATTATTTTGGGATTTTAAATTTGTGTTGGTACATAAACTCACAAAATTACGAGAAGAGATTAGGACTTACGTGCATAATTTAACGTCCTTTACGACTAAACCAGAAACCTTAGGATTACGTATTTACGTTTTTGAACTCCGTTTTTGATGAGACAATTTTTATTAGATTCGTTTTGTGCCGTTGATTCATAATTTATAAAAACGTTTTTCGTAAATCGACCCAAGGGCACGTAAATCGAGGAAACTAGAATCGAGGAGTACCCGTAAATTAGTGGAGATGAGACAAGTGGGACACTTGTCCCACCCCCACTAATGGATGGCAAGAATAAGCCACAAGACCACCTTTGGTGGCAAGTTTATATTAACTTTGAGGACACTTGTCCTCCTAAACTTTCCCAAACCAAAAACCACTACCCAAAAACCATTTCTCATTATCTCTTACATGCAAACTAGCTAAAAACTCTCAACTCTCTCTTTCTCCCTTTATTTGAACGTCCAAACATCACCACAAATCTCCATCCTCATCAACTATTCAACCATAAGCATCATCTATATTCAACATATGTTGATAGTTACTTAAAAAGATGAAGATTGGAGGTGATTTTAACAACTAGCAAGGAGTTTCCATGGAGATCAAGGGCTGATTTTTGGAGAAGTCTACAAATATTTGGTGATCCTAGAAGTGGTGTTGATATCTCATAAGATTGGTTACCCAAAACCAAGCCTTGTTCATCATCAATCCCATCTTTTCATCACTTTGGTGGTATAGAGATTGTTCTTCCTATCCTTTTGTTATTTTGATTATGTAATCTTGTAATTTCTTTACTTATGTATATGTATATGATGATGAATGATGATTAAAATATTATGTGGGGATTTGATGTTGATAGATTTGATAAACATGGATAAAAAGATGGAAACCATAGGTAAAAAGGTTAAATTCTTGCTTATAAAGTTGGCTGTATAAAAACAGTAACTAACCAAATGATAAACTGATAAAATGGCATGGGGGAATCAATTTACAGTAATTATTAGATGTCATACACATGTGAGAGTTGGCCATTCAATGGAATCATTAAAATGAGTGAGATATGACCAAAACAAAATTTGTATACCAATCTGAATAGTCTGTTTTGTAGGGACTGTTAAGGATACTTAGACATGGATTGAGCAGTAGCTATATCTAACTTATTTGTAGCACATAATATGAAGTTTATGTCATCCAAAAATGAGCTTCTATCTCCTTATAGAACTCAAGATATGATAAAAATGGTGAAAGTCAAACTAAAAATCAGATTTTGTGAAATTAAAGTTTAATAGTATTATATAAGCACTCAAAATAATACAGTATAAAATGTGAAATTAAAACCCACTAACTTATATATTTCATTTATATAAATATGTATAAGGATAAATAAATGGACATTATATAAAAATGTTAGTTTGGTAAGTTTTATAAGTTATAAAAACTATAAACATGATTTTTACGTCTTTTCGGCTAGTACCGTAAAATTAACGTTTTTCGTCAATTAAAACTTAGACGATCGGACCCGTCTAATGTAAACTTTTTTAAAAGTCATATACTGATATATAAGTACTTACTACAAGTAAAAATCGATAAAACCCGAACTAAATAACATATGGACATTAATGGGCTAAGTTAGCATTATTGGACTAATAATCCAACTAAATGGGCTAAACACTTATAAATTTACTTATTGGGCTTAACCCACTTGGGCCCAACATGTAAAGTATAATACTGATAATAAAAGTATAAAATGGTCTAATTTAAGGTAATGGACTTATAATAGGCTTATTGGACCTAAAACATGTAAATAGGTAAAACTAGTAAACTAATATAAAAGTTACCAACACATAACACTAAAATGAGTAAATGAGAATGTATAAACCCACTTGATCATCATCATATATATATAAAATCATCATATGTATACATAATTGTTATTTATATAAAGTCATTGGACAAGAGTCTAAGACAATTTGTCTAGGTTTCCGTGATTGAAGCACGTACCGTACATCCAAATCGCCGATAACCGCCTTCCCACATCAACGTGAGTTCATAGCCTCGCACTCTTTTAAATGTTTTTATGAAATGTTTTATAAACCCGCGAGGGAGATAACATGTTAGTTTTATTAAAAATAGGACACCAGTTGTCCCGATTATTTGCTTATTGATTTGGACCCGGATGATTGTATGACCCGATGAATGATTATATGACCCGATAGATGAAATGAAATAGATTATTAAAGTTAGGTTATGTCACTAAAAGTCCCATTAGCATGAATTGTGAACTACCGGGATTCGGTAGACGCTTATGCATATAATAGTACTATTTGGGGACGATCACCCCAGTTCGCGCCTTGACGGTTGATCCCCGTCGTGCCACATTGATTGGTAAGCGAATTTATGTATGAGAAGATTTCCATAGCGTGATTTTTGTGACGACACGCTAACTTAGATGGGCAAATTGAGTTTCGGGTTAGCTACCCGTTGTTTGTTGTAGTAAGGTAACAATGTCATGCGGCTTATAATAATCCAAAAATAACGAAATATTGCTATACGCACTGAATTGCAATAAATTGCCTGACTAGCAATACGGAGTCTTATTATTGATATTATGTTCGTGTTTTGGTTTTTCATAACCATATTCATATAACGATTTTTATTTACTTTATACAACGTTATAAAACGTATTGTATAATGTTTTTTTACGACAATGGTGCGTATAATGATTTTGAAGGCAAACGCCTATATTATGATTTTTGATAAGGATTTGTATAAAATGACTTTGGCTATTTTATGGCCTATTACAAAGATTTGTACAAAATGAATTTCGGTAATAATTTTATACCGATGTTATATTGATGGATCTTATTAAACTCTATGAATTCACTCGGCGTTATCCCTGACCTTTTCTTTTAACATGTTTTATCTCAGGTACTTGAAGGTAATTCTCGGGAAGACAACAAGAGATCATGACCCGCACTTAAATAATAATTTCCATTCAAATGCTTTGTAAAACCTGTATGAAATACAATGACTTGGGACCTATGTAAATATGATATTTATGAATGTAAATGCTTTATTATTAAACGACGCGATTTTTAAGCGTTGTCTATGATGTGAGTAATGTGCTATCCCGTAACACCAACGAGTCTTCCGTTGAATTGAATTGTGTATATTTGGGGTTGTTACAGTTTGGTACCAGAGCTCTCGTTATAGTGAATGAAAGATTTTTAAAACAAAGATTTTGAATAAAACATTTCAAAATCTTTTAACCATTAACATTTTTATAAAAATGTCTTAAAATCTTTTGACTATAACGGTGCCGAAGAATTCCCGAGTTACCGACAAGGCCAGACTGAGAAGTGTTATTTTAATATATATATATATATATATATATATATATATATATATATATATATATATATATATATATATATATATATATATGATGTAATTTGATTACATGATTGTTTGATGATTATTTAATACTTATACGAGGTATTTATATGACGTAGATTGTCACAAGAAACCCTAACTCCCCTAGCAAATCAATCGAAGCTATTCCTGTAGGAAATTCTAGCTATTCTAGATCTAAACCAAGTTGTGGATATTTATGATCCCAACAAAATGGTTGATATTCGTAGAAATGTAGATATTAGTTGACTGTGATATTGAAGAAGAATTGGCGAGATTAAAACTGATATCGATGTCATGACGATCTTTCCTTATAGAGTGGAGTTTGACAAAACGTTACCACCTGGAAAGGTGTCATCTGATTCGTTGTCACCCAATTCTTAAACTTGAAATCGAAAGGGTGAATGTTGCACTTGAGGCTGTCATTGGAACCATTACCCAAAAGCCTCATGCCACTAGTACCTTTCCGAGAAGTCTAATTGAATGTGTGAGTCATTTCATACTAGTGACTCATTTGATAACTATTGTTGAAAGAGCTATAGGATTGGAAATTAAGTGTTGTTCATATCGAGCTTTTATTGTCCTTTCAAGATCTAAGAATAAGGTTGAAAGTATTGGAGAATGAGGTAGGATATCGCATTGAGTATAAGTTGATTGAAACTTGAATGAAATAAAATTTAACTTGTATGGAATAAGAAATTGTTAAGAGGAAGTCGTTAAGTCCTGTGATTGAATTATAAGGTTTTAAATGATTGTAGGTTCGTATTAAGGGTTGTTCCTAGGCCATTGTCCACTAATGAGGATGCCCAATGTCCAAGAAATAAATTGAAGAAATCTTCTTCTGAATTTGGACCAATGGATCTTCCGGGACAGGTGGGAATCCCCATGACTCATGTAGATTAGTATTCATTGTGGTATCTTTTAAAAATAATCCCTAACTTAACTGAGACATCAGTTGGTAGGATGAGTTCTTGGAATTGTATGACATAGTGACACATAATGTGTTACGGTACAATTTTGACTTGTTTGTGATTAATGAAAAGACTACCTTTGATTGCTAAATCCTACATGTATCGATGTTACCTATCCTTTATTGCTTCATCCTAATGTTCAAATTAGTGATGCAACCATTGAACAAGTACTCATCTCGAATTGATTTACGTTGTGGATTATTCTTTTTTAGTGCCATCGAGGTCATGAACCTCATGATTATTTGGCTAAGCTCATTTCCTAGCATATTGTAGTTAGTTCTTGGTGAAAAACTTTTCATCACTCTTTTGCAGATCACTCATTGTTTTTATAAGATAAAACAGTATTCCTTGAGAAAAATTGAATTTTCATCACTATAAGGATTATTCAAAGTGAGATTTATAAGTGATCGTTATCGAAATGAAGTTGTTTATAAAACCCCTTGGAAAAATTAATTGTTTTCATAACAAAGAAAATATTTGTAAATTTATTTTTGATTCTTATTTAAGAATTAAGCATGAAAATGTTTTTATTATAAACATGATGATAAAATTTTGACGAACTGGGTATTGCATCATTAATCTTAAAATTGTATATAGTTGCGCGCCTACATACAATTTGGAAGGGACCATGCAAGACTGATTAGTAGTCACCATGAAATTGTTAATAAACATTACATTTTCCTTGAAATTGTGAAAGATTAAATTTCATGAGATCCGCAAGAAGTGCAAAATAGGGACATATTGTTAGGGACACCTACATATGTGCCCGTACCATTTATTCTTCTGAGTCAAATTTACTCATCTGTGGAAATTGTCTTATATGACAGTTGATATTCCCTTCTTGTCCAATTCTCTCATGATGAGATTCTTTGGAAAAGTATCTGATTACCGAGTGTTGATACCCGACTGGATGTATCGACATTCCTATCATTTCTTTTGATTTGATTTCATTTGAATGACCTGGGTAACGATCTGAGGAGCTTTCGAATGCGTACTCAATTTATGAAAACATGGGATATATTCATATTCGTTAAATGTTTTCGTCTATATCTGATTTGAAATTCTCTCGCATAGATTATGCGTTGACCTTACTTTTTTTAGGTCAGTTATGTCTCTTGATATCCTTGAATTTGTGAAAGGATTATGAGTTATTATTAGTCTTTTGAGAAGTTCACATCTTATCGACGACAATAAAACTGGAAAGTTGGTAGTGCCAGTAGAGTGGATTGATTGATTATGACATGGCGACATTGTCTTAATTGATGGGAACTCGAGTAGAACTCCCCTAAAAGATAAGATGTTGATTATCAAAAGTGATCTGAATAATTCCCGATGGATGACCATATCCTGCATTTAGACTTAAAAGTATACCGTGAATGGTTATGAACTAGTCATAGATATTATAATTTAGAAAGAACTTAAAGTAAATGTATAAAAAGATGTTCATGTTATTTGAAACTTGAAGAGGTATTTTCCGATTAATTACCTAGACTTGCACCATTAAGGCAAGTTGGAATTGGTATTGGTTATATTCCTGGTGCTGCACTTGTGTCGTGTGCACTGTACGTCAGCACCATCTGAATTAAAGGAATTACCGTACAACTGAGAGAGTTGTCGGAGAAAGATTTTATTCTACCGAGCTCGTCATCATGAAGAGCTATGGTGTTATCATTCCTTATGTTTACTGATTACCGTGAACTAAGTAAATAGACGACCGAAATCGATATCCACTACCCAAGATGATAGATTTGTTCGATCATTTACAAGGTTCTAGCGTATATTCAGGAATTTGATCCACGGCATGGTTATCATCAATTTCGCGTCCGCGAAAAAGATTTTCTATTCCAATCACTACATTCAGAACTCGTAATGAACATTATGTGTTTCATGTTATGTTGTTTGGATTGACTAATACACATGTAGCATCCATAAATTTGGTGAATCACGTGTGTAGGCTGTAATTTGATAAATTCATGCTTGTGATCACTAAGGACCATTTGTTTCTTTCTAAGAATAAGATTGAGTTATTAATCAATTATAAACTACCCTGAATTGGCCGAGTAGTGAAAAACTGTACCTTGAGTATTTAACATGTGATTAAAGACTAAATCCTTTATATTATTTGATCGTGTGATTAATAAGATAATAGGATCTATATTGACTTTTCAAAAATTAGAGCCATCAAGGCTTAGGGTTATACCAAAAAGAAGGTGCAAATATGTTTTGACAAATGTTTTAACAAAGGATTTTTAAGGAATCATTCCCTTAAATCCAGAACATTTAACTAAACTCCTGTTTAGGGGTAAATGTTTATGTATACTTCTAGACAACTTAAGAAGAATTGAGGAAACTATATAACTTATGACTTGAAATTTAAAACGACAATTTTTGCTTTTCAACTAAGAAATTTTTGACCAAAGTATAAACAAAGATTTTTCAAACATTTACAAATCTTGTTAATTATTTTCGATAAATCAATAAAAATCGTGTTAATTAAATTCAAATTTATTTTGAACATTTTCCTATAATTGGACGAACCGAGAAAATTTAAAACTTTTTACGTTTACGTTTCATAAAATTAAATATTTATTATTTAATTACTAGTAATACTTATCGACGCTTTAAATGTCGGATTGAGCAAAACTAATAAAAATGATAGTTGAGACGAAACTAAAACTTAGAAAATATGAAGAAAGAATTTCTGAGTAAATTGTGGACATGATAATTATTTCATCAGGAAAGATGAATGTAAATACTGACGCATTATGTAAAAACGATAAAGAGTCAATTAGAATGTGTTCCTTAGTAATGACTGTGCAAATAAATTGCCGAGCAATTTAAAAATAGCTGATGTTTATAAAAAGGATAATATAGATAATAAAGGGGTTCGCGGCTAATGTGAACCATTAGAATTGAGAAGCCGATGGCGATAAATGTATAAAAGACCACTTGAGGTTGCCTAAATATAAAGGTTTGTGAGATTTAGTTATGTTGGAATCTCATAAGATTAAGTATTATATTTATGTCATTTCTGACTAAAAGTATCTTTGTCTGAAGAAGTTGTACTAATGACAAATTATAAAGGCAGACATCGCCTCATACATTAGTAAACGTCTAATTATTGCAAAGGTCATCATCTTAATTTTATTCGATTTGGGTCATCGTCGACAGACTGACCAAATCTGCTAATATCATTCCCGTTAATGATAGATTCTCGATGAAGAAATTGACTCTTTGTATTTAAAGGAGTTATGTAAGCATGGTGTGCCTGTACGATCATCTCTATCAAGATCCTCGCTTCGCATCGAATCTAGAGATTTGCTCAGAAGTCATTGGGAACGAACCTTGATGAGAGTACTGTTTACCACCCCAATCGAAGGGACGAGGTGAAGTAACGATACAAAATACTAGAAGTGCTGTTTTATGTTTGAATGATTGACCTTTGATAATAAACCGTATAATCGCTTTCCTTTGGAGATATTATCATTGATAATTATCGTGTTAGGATCGAGATCGGATCTTGTAAGGATCTAAATATTAGAGCATCTGTAAGCAGGAGTTGGTACGAAGACACCCGACATACACCCATTGTGAGTTGGACATGTATTTTAGGTTTAAGGTTGCCTATGATGACAAACCTAACCTTACGAAATACCCAACCCGTGAAACCTGAAATGATTGTTGAAATTAGGATCTGATTATTGACTGCCGGTAGTGGGCAGGAGGTTATGTGAATATGAAGTGTAGATCTTGAAGTGCTGGATGGGTAGCGAAGTGATGCCAAAAAATATTCACCTTGGAAAAATGAATAGATGATCTGAAAGATCATGTTAAATAAGTCCCCGTTGAATGGGACCATTGAAATGATATAAAAGTTGGTTTGAAAGGCATATAAGCTGGATCTACCATATGACTTCAAGGGCTGCGTGAATTATGTTTCGTATATCTAACTTGATAAAATGTCTATCAAGTGAAAATCTGACTATTCCTTAATGAAGTTTAGATCGACGAAAAGTTGCATTCATCAAAAACCCGTGAACATCATGGATAGAGAAAGTAAGTCAACATTAAGCCTGATCTTATTCCCGTAGTTATGTTTGATGCAACTCACGTATTGTAATGGATTAAACTTGTGAGAAAAGACCGAATGTGGAGGAAATACCCACATGGCTCTAACTCTATAAGAAGCGAGTAGTAAGATAAATTGATCTTTGAGGACAGAGATCCTGTTTTGGGGTAAATGCTGTGACAATCCGTTAATTTATGGTTGATATTTTATTCTTAAGTGTTATTTAAAAACATTATTTTAATGTTATATTATGAACTCACTTATTTTTGGGAAGAAATTTGGGTTTACATCTTGAAGTAGCATTGACTACGTCTAAACCAGAGGATTCTACGTTACGTGCTTACGTTTACATACACCGTCTTGGTGACAGTCCGACACTTCAGGAAATAAATTTATTCGTGAATATTATTTTGGGATTTTAAATTTGTGTTGGTACATAAACTCACAAATTTACGAGAAGAGATTAGGACTTACGTGCATAATTTAACGTCCTTTACGACTAAACCGGAAACCTTAGGATTACGTATTTACGTTTTTGAACTCCGTTTTTGATGAGACAAATTTTATTAGATTCGTTTTGTGCCGTTGATTCATAATTTATAAAAACGTTTTTCGTAAATCGACCCAAGGGCACGTAAATCGAGGAAACTAGAATCGAGGAGTACCCGTAAATTAGTGGAGATGAGACAAGTGGGACACTTGTCCCACCCCCACTAATGGATGGCAAGAATAAGCCACAAGACCACCTTTGGTGGCAAGTTTATATTAACTTTGAGGACACTTGTCCTCCTAAACTTTACAAAACCAAAAACCACTACCCAAAAACCATTTCTCATTATCTCTTACATGCAAACTAGCTAAAAACTCTCAACTCTCTCTTCCTCCCTTTATTTGAACGTCCAAACATCACCACAAATCACCATCCTCATCAACTTTTTAACCATAAGCATCATCTATATTCAACATATGTTGATAGTTACTTAAAAAGATGAAGATTGGAGGTGATTTTAACAACTAGCAAGGAGTTTCCATGGAGATCAAGGGCTGATTTTTGAAGAAGTATACAAATAATTGTGATCCTAGAAGTGGTGTTGATATCTCATAAGATTGGTTACCCAAAACCAAGCCTTGTTCATCATCAATCCCATCTTTTCATCACTTTGGTGGTATAGAGATTGTTCTTCCTATCCTTTTATTATTTTGATTATGTAATCTTGTAATTTCTTTATTTATGTATATGTATATGAGGATGAATGATGATTAAAAATATTATGTGGGGATTTGATGTTGATAGATTTGATAAACATGGTTAAAAAGATGGAAAACCATAGGTAAAAAGGTTAAATTCTTGCTTATAAATTTTGCTGTATAAAAACAGTAACCAAACAAATGATAAACTGATAAAATGGCATGGTGGAATCAATTTACAGTAAATATTAGATGTCATACACATGTGAGAGTTGGCCATGCAATGGAATCATTAAAATGAGTGAGATATGATCAAAACAAAATTTGTATACCAATCTGAATAGTCTGTTTTGTAGGGACTGTTAAGGATACTTAGACATGGATTGAGCAGTAGCTATAACTAACTTATTTGTACCACATAATATGAAGTTTATGTCATCCAAAAATGAGCTTCTATCTCCTTATAGAACTCAAGATATGATAAAAATAGTGAAAGTCAAACTAAAAATAAGATTTTATGAAATTAAAGTTTAATAGTATTATATAAACACTCAAAATAATATAGTATAAAATGTGAAATTAAAACCCACTAACCTATATATTTCATTTATATAAATATTTATTAGGATAAATAAATGGACATTATATAAAAATGTTAGTTTGGTAAGTTTTATAAGTTATAAAAACTATAAACATGATTTTTACGTCTTTTCGGCTAGTACCGTAAAATTAACGTTTTTCGTCAATTAAAACTTAGACGATCGGACCCGTCTAATGTAAACTTTTTTAAAAGTCATATACTGATATATAAGTACTTAATACAAGTAAAAACCGATAAAACCCGAACTAAATAACATATGGACATTAACGGGCTAAGTTAGCATTATTGGACTAATAATCCAACTAAATGGGCTAAACACTTATAAATTTACTTATTGGGCTTAACCCACTTGGGCCCAACATGTAAAGTATAATACTGATAATAAAAGTATAAAATGGTCTAATTTAAGGTAATGGACTTATAATAGGCTTATTGGACCTAAAACATGTAAATAGGTAAAACTAGTAAACTAGTATAAAAGTTACCAACACATAACACTAAAATGAGTAAATGAGAACGTATAAACCCACTTGATCATCATCATATATATAAAATCATCATATGTATACATAATTGTTATTTTTATAAAGTCATTGGACAAGAGTCTAAGACAAGTATTATTTGTCTAGGTTTTCGTGATTGAAGCACGTACCGTACATCCAAATCGCCGATAACCGCCTTCCCACATCAACGTGAGTTCATAGCCTCGCACTTTTTTAAATGTTTTTATGAAATGTTTTATAAACCCGCGAGGGAGATAACATGTTAGTTTTAATAAAAATAGGACACCAGTTGTCCCGATTATTTGCTTATTGATTTGGACCCGGATGATTGTATGACCCGATGAATGATTATATGACCCGATAGATGAAATGAAATGGATTATTAAAGTTAGGTTATGTCACTAAAAGTCCCATTAGCATGAATTGTGAACTACCTGGATTTGGTAGAAGCTTATGTATATAATAGTACTATTTGGGGACGATCACCCCAGTTCGCGCCTTGACGGTTGATCCCCGTCGTGCCACATTTATTGGTAAGCGAATTTATGTATGAGAAGATTTCCATAGCGTGATTTTTGTGACGACACGCTAACTTAGATGGGCAAATTGAGTTTCGGGTTAGCTACCCGTTGTTTGTTGTAGTAAGGTAACAATGTCATGCGGCTTATAATAATCCAAAAATAACGAAATAATGCTATACGCACTGAAATGCAATAAATTGCCTGACTAGCAATACGGGGTCTTATTATTGATATTATGTTCGTGTTTTGGTTTTTCATAACCATATTCATATAACGATTTTTATTTACTTTATACAACGTTATAAAACGTATTGTATAATGTTTTTTTACGACAATGGTTCGTATAATGATTTTGAAGGCAAACGCCTATATTATGATTTTTGATAAGGATTTGTATAAAATGACTTTTGCTATTTTATGGCCTATTACAAAGATTTGTACAAAATGATTTTCGGTAATAATTTTATACCGATGTTATATTGATGGATTTTATTAAACTCTATGAATTCACTCGGCGTTATCGCTGGCCTTTTCTTTTAACATGTTTTATCTCAGGTACTTGAAGGTAATTCTCGGGAAGACAACAAGAATTTATGACCCGCACTTAAATAATAATTTCCATTCAAATGCTTTGTAAAACATGTATGAAATACAATGACTTGGGACCTATGTAAATATGATATTTATGAATGGAAATGCTTTATTATTAAACGACGCGATTTTTAAGCGTTGTCTATGATGTGAGTAATGTGCTATCCCGTAACACCAACGAGTCTTCCGCTGAATTGAATTGTGTATATTTGGGGGTGTTACAGTTTGGTACCAGAGCTCTCGTTATAGAGAACGAAAGATTTTTAAAACCAAGGTTTTGAATAAAACATTTCAAAATCTTTTAACCATAAACATTTTTCTAGAAATGTCTTAAAATCTTTTGACTATAACGGTGCTGAAGAATTCTTGACTTACCGACAAGGCCAGACTGAGAAGTGTTATTTTAATATATATATATATATATATATATATATATATATATATATATATATATATATATATATATATATATATATATATATATATATATATATATATATATATGATGTAATTTGATTACATGATTGTTTGATGATTATTTAATACTTATACGAGGTATTTATATGACGTAGATTGTCACAAGAAACCCTAACTCCCCTAGCAAATCAATCGAAGCTATTCCTGTAGGAAATTCTAGCTATTCCAGATCCAAACCAAGTTGTGGATATTTATGATCCCAACAAAATGGTTGATATTCGTAGAAATGTAGATATTAGTTGATTGTGATATTGAAGAAGAATTGGCGAGATTAAAACTGATATCGATGTCATGACGATCTTTCCTTATAGAGTGGAGTTTGACAAAACGTTACCACCTGGAAATGTGTCATCTGATTCGTTGTCACCCAATTCTTAAACTTGAAATCGAAAGGGTGAATGTTGCACTTGAGGCTGTCATTAAAACCATTACCCAAAAGCCTCATGCCACTAGTACCTTTCTGAGAAGTCTAATTGAATGTGTGAGTCATTTCATACTAGTGACTCATTTGATAACTATTGTTGAAAGAGCTATAGGATTGGAAATTAAGTGTTTTTCATATCGAGCTTTTATTGCCCTTTCAAGATCTAAGAATAAGGTTGAAAGTATTGGAGAATGAGGTAGGATATCGCATTGAGTATAAGTTGATTGAAACTTGAATGAAATAAAATTTAACTTGTATGGAATAAGAAATTGTTAAGAGGAAGTCGTTAAGTCCTGTGATTGAATTATAAGGGTTTAAATGATTGTAGGTTCGTATTAAGGGTTGTTCCTAGGCCATTGTCCACTAATGAGGATGCCCAGTGTCCAAGAAATAAATTGAAGAAATCTTCTTTTGAATTGGGACCAATGGATCTTCCGGGACAGGTGGAACCCCCATGACTCATGTAGATTAGTATTCATTGTGGTATCTTTTAAAAATAATCCCTAACTTAACTGAGACATCAGTTGGTAGGATGAGTTCTTGGAATTGTATGACATAGTGACACATAATGTGTTACGGTACAATTTTGACTTGTTTGTGATTAATGAAAAGACTACCTTTGATTGCTAAATCCTACATGTATCGATGTTACCTATCCTTTATTGCTTCATCCTAATGTTCGAATTAGTGATGCAACCATTGAACAAGTTCTCATCTCGAATTGAGTTACGTTGTGGATTATTCTTTTTTAGTGCCATCAAGGTCATGAACCTCATGATTATTTGGCTAAGCTCATTTCCTAGCATATTGTAGTTAGTTCTTGGTGAAAAACTTTTCATCACTCTTTTGCAGATCACTCATTGTTTTTATAAGATAAAACAGTATTCCTTGAGAAAAATTGAATTTTCATCACTATAAGGATTATTCAAAGTGAGATTTATAAGTGATCGTTATCGAAATGAAGTTGTTTATAAAACCCCTTGGAAAAATTAATTGTTTTCATAACAAAGAAAATCTTTGTAAATTTATTTTTGATTCTTATTTAAGAATTAAGCATGAAAATGTTTTTATTATAAACATGATGATAAAATTTTGACGAACTGGGTATTGCATCGTTAATCTTAAAATTGTATATAGTTGCGCGCCTACATACAATTTGGAAGGGACCATGCAAGACTGATTAGTAGTCACCATGAAATTGTTAATAAACATTACATTTTCCTTGAAATTGTGAAAGATTAAATTTCATGAGATCCGCAAGAAGTGTAAAATAGGGACATATTGTTAGGGACACCTACATATGTGCCCGTACCATTTATTCTTCTGATTCGAATTTACTCATATGTGGAAATTGTCTTATTTGACAGTTGATATTCCCTTCTTGTCCAATTCTCTCATGATGAGATTCTTTGGAAAAGTATCTGATTACCGAGTGTTGATACCCGACTAGATATATCGACATTCCTATCATTTCTTTTGATTTGATTTCATTTGAATGACCTGGGTAACGATCTGAGGAGCTTTCGAATGCGTACTCAATTTATGAAAACACGGGATATATTCATATTCGTTAAATGTTTTCGTCTATATCTGATTTGAAATTCTCTCGCATAGATTATGCGTTGACCTTACTCTTTTAAGGTTAGTTATGTCTCCTGATATCCTTGAATTTGTGAAAGGATTATGAGTTATTATTAGTCTTTTGAGAAGTTCACATCTTATCGACGGCAATAAAACTGGAAAGTTGGTAGTGCCAGTAGAGTGGATTGATTGATTATGACATGACGACATTGTCTTAATTGATGGGAACTCGAGTAGAACTCCCCTAAAAGATAAGATGTTGATTATCAAAAGTGATCTGAATAATTCCTGATGGATGACCATATCCTGCATTTAGACTTAAAAGTATACCGTGAATGGTTATGAACTAGTCATAGATATTATAATCTAGAAAGAACTTAAAGTAAATGTATAAAAAGATGTTCATGTTATTTGAAACTTTAAGTGGTATTTTCCGATTAATTACCTAGACTTTCACCATTAAAGCAAGTTGGAATTGATATTGATTATATTCCTGGTGCTGCACTTGTGTCGTGTGCACTGTACGTCAGCACCATCTGAATTAAAGGAATTACCGTACAACTGAGAGAGTTGTCGGAGAAAGATTTTATTCTACCGAGCTCGTCATCATGAAGAGCTATGGTGTTATCATTCCTTATGTTTACTGATTACCGTGAACTAAGTAAATTGACGACCGAAATCGATATCCACTACCCAAGATGATAGATTTGTTCGATCATTTACAAGGTTCTAGCGTATATTCAGGAATTTGATCCACGGCATGGTTATCATCAATTTCGCATCCGCGAAAAAGATTTTCCATTCCAATCACTACATTTAGAACTCGTAATGAACATTATGAGTTTCATGTTATGTCGTTTGGATTGACTAATACACATGTAGCATCCATAAATTTGGTGAATCACGTGTGTAGGCTTTAATTTGATAAATTGATGCTTGTGATCACTAAGGACCATTTATTTGTTTCTAAGAATAAGAATGAGTTAATAATCAATTATAAACTGCCCTGAATTGGTCGAGTAGTGAAAACCTGTACCTTGAGTATTTAACATGTGATTAAAGACTAAATCCTTTATATTATTTGATCGTGTGATTAATAAGATAATGGGATCTATATTGACTTTTCAAAAATTAGAGCCATTAAGGCTTAGGGTTATACCAAAAAGGAGGTGCAAATATGTTTTGACAAATGTTTTAACAAAGGATTTTTAAGGAATCATTCTCTTAAATCCAGAACATTTAAATGTTTAGGGATAAATGTTTATGTATACTTCTAGACAACTTAAGAAGAATTGAGGAAACTATATAACTTATGACTTGAAATTTGAAACGACAATTTTTGCTTTTCAACTAAGAAAATTTTGACCAAAGTATAAACAAAGATTTTTCAAACATTTACAAATCTTGTTAATTATTTTCGATAAATCAATAAAAATCGTGTTAATTAAATTCAAATTTATTTTGAACATTTTCCTATAATTGGACGAACCGAGAAAATTTAAAACTTTTTACGTTTACGTTTCATAAAATTAAATATTTATTATTTAATTACTAGTAATACTTATCGACGCTTTAAACGTCGGATTGAACAAAACTAATAAAAGTGATAGTTGAGACGAAACTAAAACTTAGAAAATATGAAGAAAGAATTTCTGAGTAAATTGTGGACATGATAATTATTTCATCAGGAAAGATGAATGTAAATACTGACGCATTATGTAAAAACGATAAAGAGTCAATTAGAATGTGTTCCTTAGTAATGACTGTGCAAATAAATTGCCGAGCAATTTAAAAATAGCTGATGTTTATAAAAAGGATAATATAGATAATTAAGGGGTTCGCGGCTAATGTGAACCATTAGAATTGAGAAGCCGATGGAGATAAATGTATGAAAGACCACTTGAGGTTGCCTAAATATGAAGGTTTGTGAGATTTAGTTATGTTGGAATCTCATAAGATTAAGTATTATATTTATGTCATTTCTGACTAAAATTATCTTCGTCTAAAGAAGTTGTATTAATGACAGATTATGAAGGCAGACATCGCCTCATACATTAGTAAACGTCTAATTATTGCAAAGGTAATCATCTGAATTTTATTCGATTTGGGTCATCATCGACAGACTGACCAAATCTGCTAATATCATTCCCGTTAATGATAGATTCTCGATGAAGAAATTGACTCTTTGTATTTAAAGGAGTTATGTAAGCATGGTGTGCCTGTACGATCATCTCTATCAAGATCCTCCCTTCGCATCGAATCTAGAGATTTGCTCAGAAGTCATTGGGAACGAACCTTGATGAGAGTACTGTTTACCACCCCAATCGAAGGGACGAGGTGAAGTAACGATACAAAATACTAGAAGTGCTGTTTTATGTTTGAATGATTGACCTTTGATAATAAACCGTATAATCACTTTCCTTTGGAGATATTATCATTGATAATTATCGTGTTAGGATCGAGATCGGATCTTGTAAGGATCTAAATATTAGAGCATCTGTAAGCAGGAGTTGGTACGAAGACACCCGACATACACCCATTGTGAGTTGGACATGTCTTTTAGGTTTAAGGTTGCCTATGATGACAAACCTAACCTTACGAAATACCCAACCCGTGAAACCTGAAACGATTGTTGAAATTAGGATCTGATTATTGACTGCCGGTAGTGGGCAGGAGGTTATGTGAATATGAAGTGTAGATCTTGAAGTGCTGGATGGGTAGCGAAGTGATGCCAAAAAATTTTCACCTTGGAAAAATGAATAGATGATCTGAAAGATCATGGGAAATAAGTCCCCGTTGAATGGGACCATTGAGATGATATAAAAGTTGGTTCGAAAGGCATATAAGCTGGATCTACCCTATGACTTCAAGGGCTGCGTGAATTATGTTTCGTATATCTAACTTGATAAAATGTCTATCAAGTGAAAATCTGACTATTCCTTAATGAAGTTTAGATCGGCGAAAAGTTGCATTCATAAAAAACCCGTGAACATCATGGATAGAGAAAGTAAGTCAACATTAAGCCTGATCTTATTCCCGTAGTTATGTTTGATGAAACTCGCGTATTGTAATGGATTACACTTGTGAGAAAAGACCGAATGTGGAGGAAATACCCACATGGCTCTAACTCTATAAGAAGCGAGTAGTAAGATAAATTGATCTTTGAGGACAAAGATCCTGTTTAGGGGTAAATGCTGTGACAATCCGTCAATTTATGGTTGATATTTTATTCTCAAGTGTTATTTAAAAACATTATTTTAATGTTATATTAGGAACTCACTTATTTTTGGGAAGAAATTTGGGTTTACATCTTGAAGTAGCATCGACTACGTCTAAACCGGAGGATTCTACGTTACGTGCTTACGTTTACATACACCGTCTTGGTGACAGTCCGACACTTCAAGGAATAAATTTATTCGTGAATATTATTTTGGGATTTTAAATTTGTGTTGGTACATAAACTCACAAATTTACGAGAAGAGATTAGGACTTACGTGCATAATTTAACGTCCTTTACGACTAAACCGGAAACCTTAGGATTACGTATTTACGTTTTTGAACTCCGTTTTTTATGAGACAATTTTTATTAGATTCGTTTTGTGCCGTTGATTCATAATTTATAAAAACGTTTTTCGTAAATCGACCAGAGGGCACGTAAATCGAGGAAACTAGAATCGAGGAGTACCCGTAAATTAGTGGAGATGAGACAAGTGGGACACTTGTTCCACCCCCACTAATGGATGGCAAGAATAAGCCACAAGACCACCTTTGGTGGCAAGTTTATATTAACTTTGATGACACTTATCCTCCTAAACTTTACAAAACCAAACACCACTACCCAAAAACCATTTCTCATTATCTCTTACATGCAAACTAGCTAAAAACTCTCAACTCTCTCTTCCTCCCTTTATTTGAACGTCCAAACATCACCACAAACCACCATCCTCATCAACTTTTCAACCATCCTCATCAACTTTATTTGAACGTCCAACTTTTCGAAAATAAAAGTTTTAATTTTTAAAAAAAAAAAATTAGTTTGCTTTTCAAAAAAAGTTTTAAAAAAAACATAAAAAATTTAACATATTTATATTTTCTTACAAATTTTAGAAAAAGCTAAAAACACTACGTAACTTAATTTGTTCCTTCCAATAATAATATAAAATATGATTAATTTCATATATCACCCTACTTTTCAAACATTTTTTTAAAAATTAAAAGTTTTCATAGAATACTGAAAAAATTACATTTTTTAAAAATATTTTTATGTTTTCTAAATATAAAAGTAAATTTTATTTAAGGATGAAATTGTACAAATATTTGTACGTTTTAAATTCTATATTTTTTTAAAAGCTAAAAGTTTTAATTTCTATCTTAAGGAAATATAAAAAGTGTTTAAAACATTTATAATTTTTTATTATTTTTGAATGAAAAAAATTTGGCTTTTAAAAGAACTAAAAAACGTTATCTTTTTTTTAACTTCTTTAAAAAGCTAATTGTTTTTCTTCCAAAAAAATTAAAATTTTAAAAAAGTTTTTAAACATTTTAAAAGTTCTCTTAAGATAAAAAGTACCTTTCTTTAACTTCTAAAAAAAATCTGAAACTTAAAATGGACAAATATTTCAAAGTTTTATCTTTAAATTAAATCCTCCTTAAAAAGATAAAAAGGTTTTATTTTCTAAAAACTGTTCAAAAACAAAAATTAAAATTAAAAAGGTAACTAATTTTTTATAGAAAAAAGTACTTTATTAATTTTTTCGAGAAAAAATAAACATTTTTTTTTATAAACCGAATAAAAAATTCAAAATAGAAATATTTTTCTTTTGCAAAATACATCTCACGTGAGAAGATAACAGAAAAATATTTACACCGTTAGTCTTAGGGATGTATTTTAATAAACGTTTGCCTAACCGACAATGTATAGTGTCAATACTTTCAGCGAGAGATGTATTGTGTAAAAAAACCAAACATATATGTATTTTGCAGTTTAGTCAAACTATTTATTTGAAACTGTAACACAAAACTATTTCAAAAATTCACAAGCCGTCATACACTCAAAACTATTTCAGAAAAAAAACTAATGATGATCCATAAGTCTTTGAAAACATAAAACATCAACAGGTCCACCACCTCTCATTAGTGGGTAAAGGAAAACCTTTGAACCCGTCATGCATGCAAAAAAAATTCCGGTATGTTTCAGGACCCGTCATACATCTTGTAATGCTTAACTAACTTTTATTGATAAAGAGTTCCCCATAAACGAATTAGATATTAAAATAATTTTTAAATATTTAATGTTTATGCAAGAGTCTATTGCAACTATTAGTTCAAAAAAAAATTTTTGCAACTTTAATATTTTTATTATAAAAAGAATAAACTTTATATAGGTAATTGAAAAATAGTTTAATATAATATTATTAATAGTTTAATTACATATTAAACTTTATATTACATATAAATTCTATTTAGATGCAATTTTTATTTTAATATTATGAAAATTGGCTATATTAGATATTAATAGTCAAGTTTTTTATTATAATCATAAATTAATATCTACTTATTAAAGTATGAGACGTATCTTTTTGACGTAAGTAGCTTTTGGTGGTGATATTGTTTAACATTCGTGATTTTTTGCAAGAAAATTGTGTTGTAAACCTGAACTGTGTCAGAAAATTGTATGAGGTGAAAAAACTTAGACATGCTTTAACAAAAGTAACTATACTACTCTTACTATTTAAGAAAGAATATGAGCCAGTGTCCCATTTCCAAAGTTGATTCTGAAAGTGTAAAAGACCTACCATTGTCAAACATGTGAATGAACACCAGCACATTACTATGGATAAGGTATGAAAGATCAAGCAGAAGTCTACTCAACCAAAAGATAACACAAGCAAAATCGATCAACCATGTCAGACTTTCTGTTACTTGTTATTGAAAGTGTTATTTTTTTGTGTTCTATGGCATAGCGGAATATAAATGGAAGACTTTACGTATGAACCTGGATCAAGTACGCGGAGCGGCTGTCGATAATAATGATAGTCCTAATACCATGAAGGAGCAAATATATGAGATTGTTAATGCAAAGAATGATGATTGTCTGATATAAGACAGATGCCTAAAACTTGTTCAAAAGAATTTAAGAAGAGCCCATTATTTTACTCCTCAATGTAGGTCCCAACACATTCAAAGATGATGTTAAGCTAAGTTGGTGATGGAGATTGTCATCTTTCTCAAAACCGAGAGAAAACATCAAAATATATATTAACTTCTATAACTTCATAACTGCGAGAATACATCAACATGCTACTGGTAATTCACAAAAAAAAGTGGTTTCCTTTGGATTTTACAACATTAGCTAAGCAAGCTCTTGCAAGGCAATACTCAAAACAGTCTAAAAGGGGTTTTAGACATGATCTTAAACAAATAATTGCAAGCATATAACCAAATTAGGTATCAACAAACAAAAAAACTTCAAAGAAACAATTACATCAAACCACTGTAATTATAAAAACACATATCACTGATATACAGATAATTAGTCTGATGACATACTTCTGGTTGCTTTTTATCTAAACTTGCCAATTTTTTTGCTCAAATAGCCAGTTAGTCCTTTGCAGGTTCTTTTAATGACTCAATCAGCGAAGTTAGTACCCTGATGCTTCTGAACTTTTTCAACATAAGCGTCTAAAATAAGCTTAACATCCCTAATTCCTGCACTAATTAATACGATGCCATAGTCCCATAACCTTTACACCTCCCATAACCTTTACACATATACAGGATATAGTACTTACATAGTTACATACTGCTAAAAATAAGCATGGTAGGGAAGACCGGAAGAGTGTTTGGATTTGCTTTTTTTAATGAAATAAGTCCTCATGATAATAATAATAAGTCTTAAAGTATTAATCAAAAGTCTATAAAAATAAGTAGTTTACAGAATATAGAAGTGAATTTAAGACTTACAGATTCCCAACAGTCATTTTCTTTTTATTTTTCTTGTCGATTAACAGAATAGCTTCACTATAGATATAGTTATGGAACATGCTTTTATAATGCACATAAAAGAATTACCTTGGCCAACAGTTGTAAGCATACGACATTATTTGTAGCAGAATTGGCTCAATGTGAGCAAAAATATGAGGGAGGTTGCTACTGATTCAAGAATCATACTAATGGTGTGTAAACTGCCCGCAACTGTAAAAGCACCAGGATCATCTGCCTCATCTTCAGCTTCAAAGGTATTCATACACTTCCAAAATGCAGCAGCCTGCATCACATGCACAAACACGTTATTAAGAAAAAAAGAAAAACGAAAAAAACTTGTAGCATGTGCAGTAACACTTCTATTGGTGAATAAACCAGACTTTGGCACAAACCAAGAGCATAGGGTGCCAACAACACCAGAGTCCATAATAGTGCATTAGTGCCTCATGCTGAGTTTGCAGAAACTCTTTCTTTCTTCCCACTTTTATTAAGTGATAACTATATGACACAAATAAAGCTAATCAACATACATAACATAAAATAAAATCCACCACAATAGACACTCACAAGTTACCATTTTTAGCTTGTTACACAACACACTGATCTTGTCAGACGTAAACCCATCAATAAAAATATGAACTTCTGATTGATTGAAGGTTGAAGTACTACGCTCGAAAGCTAAGGCTATGTGAGCAAGGGGAAAATGTGTTTCTCCAAATGTGAATGTTTTGGTATTGATAAAGATCCGAATCAAGAGAGAAACCATCAGAATCAAGAAAAAAGAAATTCAGGAAAAAAAAATTAAGATCTTTGACTCCTGTAATATCAGCTTTTTAAAGTGATTTGATTCCTAGTGAGTCCATGCAATGTAACAAGAAAAATTACTCCAGAAGCATATATCAAATAGCATAAAAAACAAAAAACATGGAATTGAAGCATGCCTTTCTTATTTGTAAGCATATTGATCTTAAGATTTGATTCAGTAACTTGTGCAACTTCTATTTATTTAGATGAAAGGTAGGATGCAAGTGAAATATGTGCAATTTGTAGGCGAGCGATCAATAGATAAATCTACCTGATGTACACCAGTTATGAAAAATATATACCTGTGGCTTTAGGACTACAAAACATCAATTAGACAAATTCATATGGCTATTGGAGCATCAGTTTTATCACAGGAACCAGCCTTAGCAGAGCAGCACTTCTTTCATGCAGAAACAAACATACACATACATAAATTTTCAAATATGGCTATAGCCGTGTCTATACCTGGAACTACATTCAGAACATAGCCAAGATCCAAAAGTAAATAACTATACAACATATAAAGATCCTTACGTGCGAATTCGGCCACTTGACATGAAAACTATTGCTTGTAAACTAACACATCTAACATACATAAATCAAATCAGAGTGTAAAAAATCATAATAACCATATTATAATAGCATATCAGATAAACCATCAACAGAATCAAAAAAAATTTCCGTGCTGAACGTAGTCGGCTGTATATATAGTTATGATTTTCTAACCCATTCAAATCTTAAGATATACATTTATTCTGGGTATGACTTATCATTGAAGGTATATATTTATCAAATATATAGATAATCACATATTATACGGAGATATCATTACCCAAAATTTTAACCAATATACAAATAATACTACTTCAATCGTTATTTTGAAGAATAGAGTTTGAGGAGTTATTAACCTACTCAAAATACAATATCTATGTAATATAGAAAAGCTACTTATATTTTAAGATTGTTACAACTCATCCACGCGTTTATAAACTTTATATAGATTAGTGTGCAAGATATAAATCAAATGAAGATTTTGTCTAGTGGTTATGCTATAACATGAAAAATATTTGCTCCATCCCATGTTCGAACCATGGAAAAATAAATTTTGTTCTATTAAATTAAAAAAATAGAAAAAAACAACAATAAAAAATCCGGAAATTTTAATACAATAATAAAAGATCAAAAATAAAAAAACCATAATAATTTAATTAATGAAAATAAAAAAGTGATGACATGGCATTTGGGATTACTAATAAGGCAAGCTTATAAGTCGTAAGCTATAACCACATGGTACCGTGTACTGAATGCATACCAGACCAAACAGAAAGTGAACATCCAGCTGAAGAACAAACTTAAAACTTCCATCTCCTTGGGTCTACTTATTACAACAAGGAGTGAGTGAAATAATGTTCAAAGATCTCATCTGTGTTTGCTATCATGGAACTGAACATTCTTTGATTATTTGAAAGCTTTTGGAAACCCTGTTGATGACTCAAACTCTTCTTTCTGTCTTTGTTTCTCCCACTTGTGTTCAGCTGCCAGTATCTCAATCACACGGAGAAAACATGATCAAAGACACAAACAGTTATACTTTTACATAAAGGTTGTACTATTACAGAAGAAAAAGTGTTATACTTCTACAAAAGAAAATAAAAAGTTACGCTTTGTTTTATAAATTTAATCGAAAGTGCGCTTATATAATTAATCTAAGTTGCTGATAAATAAGAAAGAGTTAAAGAAACAACCTCGAGCTGAAATGGCATTAATAGACCTCCTCAAATCGTACTTCAGGGTTTTAAGCGAGGTGATAAGTTGTCAATAAATGTGTTTCCTTCTATAATGCAATACTTGACGCATAATCAAGAAAAAAAAATCATGTTCATTCAGTCACGTTCCCATTATATCAATAAGTACAATTCAATTTGTAATTAAAAGGATCAAATCAGAGGAATTTTTAGTTGAGCAATACTTACTGGTTGTAGTTAAGTATAAAGACCCGCTTTTGCATTGCAATTTCCCTCAGCGTAATTACAGAATATGGAGGAAATTCAGAATTCAGAAGAGCTATTTACAGTTCTAACTACTATGAAATGTGAACATTGAGACGTGATCCACCATTCCTTTTAGCTACCAAACGCATAGCTATTTCTATAAAAACAGAAAACAACCATTATTTGCAGCAAGTGAGATAATATGGCAGACCTGCCAGGAGCGTAATCTATATTAGAAACACAATCACAGAGAGTCAAACACTCCCTTAGCTGCAGAAAGTTAATTTAAACATGTCATCCATGAACAATCATAAATAAAAATAACCACATTACCCTTCTCGTCTCTTTGAGTCATCTTACTTGGTGTCTCCACATGTGTAATTAGGGACAACACTATGATACGAACCGGATCGATAATAGAGATAAAAAGATAGATAGATTATATTAATGGGATAACCCGACCCCCCAATGGCTTATATTAGTGAGATAAACCGACTCCCCAATTGATTAATAAAACCAATACTTCATTATCATTCAACATAATCCCTGTTACAAACCTAATGCCCTATATATAATAAAAGATAACTTGGTCCCTAAGATAATGCAATAAAAGGAAACTAAATAAACTAATTAATAATAATTATATACTAATGCAGTGCAGGATCGTATCAATACTCCCGCCCCCAAAAACACCTTGTCCTCAAGGTGTTGCATAAAGATGTAGCCTCGAGTAATCCCGGGATCCCAAATTCTTCTTTGAACTCCCCTCCTCTCATGTTGGTCATCATTAGGCCTAAAAATTTGAGTCAAATGATTGCTTTTGATAATCGATTTTGTAAAAACATTCAGGCCAAAATTCCATTTTCTTTCTGATGGATGACGATCGATCCCTGGATTCCAAGTTATCCTTTCTTCCTTCCTTATGTCACAATGAAGCCCCTCGGAAGCCCTTAATTCCAGTTCTGCACCCAAAATCTGTCCATCCATTTGTTGTTCTCTCGGCCCATGCGAAGGTACATCCTTCTCTCGTACACGTGGCTGATCCTTTGTCATGTTCGTGTTGTCTTGGTTATTTGCTTTTTCTGGAACCATAGTGCATGTGCCAATGTCTTTTGTATCCAAATCCGGAAGTGCATTTTCTGTTTGTGGTAGGTTTTCCCCACCATATACATCAGCATCTTCTTTTGAATCTATGACATGAACACCTTCAACAACGTTGCCTTTCAACTCTCCTTTCACCTCCTCACCACTTGTATAACTTTGCCCGCTATTTTCTTCAAAACGTAAGGTATTTTGAATCGGTTCTGCGGGTACATTGGTTGTTACCGGTGGCGATATGGGATTCCGTAAAGACTGAATTATATTTTTCATCTCTTCAAGCTTTTGAATACATGCTTCACGCCACTTATCCTCTTCAATTTTTTCTTTAATCATTTGATTCCATTCTTCACGCCTCTTATTCTCTTGGTAGGTTCTAATCGCGGAATATTGCTCATACGAACTACCCTCACGAGATTGTTCGAATCTGTTTAATATTCGCCTTTTAAAATCCTCCCAAGATCTAAACGGAGTTCGACAATCACTCCAACATAACCAAGAAAGAGCTTGTCCCTCTAAACATAACTCCGCAACCGTTAATTGATCCTTAGCCTCAATCCTCTCGATATGAAAATATCGTTCCATGCGGTAAATCCACCCAAAAACATCACCTCCTTCAAAGTTAGACATCTTTAAATCTCTTCCGAATGAACGCATGCTGTTAACCATCTTCTTGTGCCCCGGATGAACAGTAGCGATGAACAGTAATTTCTGGACGTGAACAGTGATTCGGATGAATAGTGTCCGGGGTAAACAGTTTTTTTTTTTTTTTTTTTTTTTTTTTTTTTTTTTTTTTGCTGAAACCCTAGAATCGAAACAGCTCTGATACCAATTGATACGAACCGGATCGATAATAGAGATAAAAAGATAGATAGATTATATTAATGGGATAACCCGACCCCCCAATGGCTTATATTAGTGAGATAAACCGACTCCCCAATTGATTAATAAAACCAATACTTCATTATCATTCAACATAATCCCTGTTACAAACCTAATGCCCTATATATAATAAAAGATAACTTGGTCCCTAAGATAATGCAATAAAAGGAAACTAAATAAACTAATTAATAATAATTATATACTAATGCAGTGCAGGATCGTATCACACTAACAACTGACATATATTATATATAACAATCATTTGCGATAAATAGCTAACCTACTGATGATAAAAAAATATGCTGGAATATCATAACCTTTTGTAGGGTCGATGTTGATAACTTTCTTAGTACCAGCTTGGATGATGTTGTCTGGACAGGTTCTGTTGGGAGAATTGTCATCTTAGTAAACGCGACCCATTAAACTTCCATGCATGCGGCAAGTTGGTAGCAAGTTATGGTCTGCTGATGCATCAACTGAACCCTCCAATGCCCTCAGAAATTGACCTGGACACATGTAAATGCACAAACACCAAATTTCTATGTTAGCGCAAATGGGTCAATCTGGGTTAAACATTAAGAGGACAAATAAGTATAGAAATTTTATCAAAAAATACAATATCTAATATTAAAATGGACCGAAAGTGCATAAAACCTCATAATCATATATGCAAGTGTTCAGCTACAAACCTATAAAGTATCATCTTAAAAACAGAATAATCATATATGCAAATTCGAATGCCAAAGTCAATTCCCTTTTATAAATTACTAAAAACATTACCTTTTGATGTCTCTTAGACAGGTCATGATAAAAGCAAATTAAACTTTAAAGCAAATCAATCATTCAACAGGTCATAATATAAAGAATTAAAAAAAATTAATAGCATACGGCATACCTGCGCCCTGTGATTGTTATTATGTAAATTTCTGGGTTTAGTTTCAAGGTTTATCAAACATTAAATCGACTTACCAGATTTTATAAAATCAGCTCTTCTTGTTAAAAACGATAACAATTCATATATTGACCTGATTCAAAATTCGCTAATCAACCCATCCCCCTTCCTTCCCCACCTTTGCTGTTAGAGTATCGACCTGAAACAAAAAAATGGGCATAAATATAAATCAGATTATATAATTAAGAATAAATAGATAACTATAATAAATAAGCAATTCCAGACACACTGAAACATACAAAGTTGTCTGTCTGCTGTTTGTGGATTGTGTTTAGTTAATAAGATATCCCCAAACAGTGGATAATCACATAAAAATTGTATAGCTCAGTGGATTATGCTTCAAATAGTGGATAATCACATAAAAATTGTATAGCTCAGTGGATTATGTTTGTGTACCTCTAACCTGCCACAAGAAGGATAATCCACTATTTTTCTTTGTGATTTTAGTTGTGGAATCGAATTTGGTGGAATCGATTCCGGTATTGGGATTTTGTTTGCAAAGAAAAAATTATGAAATAAATTATATATAGTAACCAAATCTTTGAAACGACAGAAAACATACATTTACTTTGATCGGAAAAAATTATATATAGTAAATTAATATATCAAAAATTTGAAACAAACACTAAGCCCCGTTTGTAAGCCCGTTGACACGTAGGATTAGTGCCCTGATAGATGACGTGGCAAATCCTTCTCCTCTTATATATAATGTAAAGATATATATATATATATATATATATATATATATATATATATATATATATATATATATATATATATATATCTTTACATTATATATAAGAGGAGGGATATGCCACATAAGCAACCACTAATTCATGTCAGCATCATTCGGGCCGTGATCATCATGCGGGTCGTGTCTTTATACCCGGGTATTCAACTGAAATCTTGTCCATCTTTGTATTCGTTCTCCAAACATCGATCACAAGATGAAGATTTAATGCTACAATCAAAGTCAGGTTTATACATGGTTTTTGTTCTTGGATCCAATCAATTAAACAGCTAAAAAACAACTGAATGAGGATGTCTTATTACCAAGTATTTTCAACCTAATTTTCCCTTAAATTAATCTTTTAATTCAAGTAATTATCAAAAGAATTAGGGGTTTGATGATTCTTGGTAGGCTTAAATTAATCTTTTAATTCAAGTAATTATCAAAAGATTAATTTTACAATAAATTAATCTTCTGCAGGTCGCTCTGCTTCATATATTAGCAGCCCGTGATTAGGAGCTACGAACCCTTTCAGTTCAGGTAATAATAAAAATTTGATTTGTGCATTGTAAAACACGTGATAAAGTTTTGTATCAGCCCGTGATAGGTTCTCCAAAGAAATGGTTGTTTGCTAAAGCTTAGATCTTATGTAAGCTTAGCCAAACACCCCTTAGCCTGAATTAGTAAGTACTTCTCAAAACTATCTATTTTAACCAAGTTAACGTCAGTATTGGCTTTGTGGATGTTGTCACAGCCTCACGAGAAATTATCACACACAATCTATTTTTACTCCTGCAGATACCATCCATCTACCGCAGCACACAACCTATATGTACTTCCTATGGTCTGTCGTCATCGCCAGACAGCTGATGTATGCCGTTTCCTTGGGTTTTCTGAAAAGATGTCAGGTTGGTAAATTTGGGTATTTTTAGGTTGGTAATAAGTACTTTTTTTCTATCCTGATTTCTGCAAAATGGGTGTGTTGAGTAACGGGTGAAAATGGTTATAGTGTGTTTTACTAATAGTAAACAAAAGTTTTTATGTAACTATGATAATGACTGTAAGGGAACAAAAGAAAGATCCTACCAAAGTTTCATTTCCTTGGGCCATCAAAATCTAAGTAGGCTGTAGCCATATTTGATCTATATATATGACCACACCTCTTTTGTAGTTAAAAGAATAATTGTTATTCATATGAATGGGTGTTTAGGTTATCTATTTTTACCAGCTTATAGGCGGCTTATTTGAATTCTGAAAGATATGCTAATTATTTTCAGCATATCAAGGTGTTAAGTTGAGCTTATGGATTTTCCATAACCTCATGCTGACAGGCTCATAAGCTGCAAATTTTAACTTGTGAGCTTTTCCAAATTCAGCTAAGCTGTCCATAAGTCGAAAGAGTAAGTTAATGGAGACACCCTTTTAAATGTGTTTGGAAAAAGATTAATCCAGGGAGATCCATACAAGGTTTTACAGACCTTTTCTTGCAGGGTTAGGACCAAATATATCTAATAGATTCAACATAAATTTCATTATCTTAAAGGATACGATACAAGCATTTAAGTGAGTTTAGTAGTAGTTCATAATCTAAATAGATTCTGGGAAAACTCTCCAGCAAGTATGTTTTGTTCCCTTCGCAGGTAGGGTATGACAGTGACATTTTTTAGCACTGAAGTAAAGAAGGTCGTGGTTTTGGCTGGTGTGCTGAGAGAAAGGAATCACTTGAATGCAGCGAAGGATGCATTGAATCACTACAAGCCATATCTGGTTATGTCTTTGTTGTTTCATGTATGTTCATTCTTCTCCTCCATCTGAAGTAGGGATGTCCATGCAGTGTTGTCGGTAAAACGATTTTTGTTTTTTCAGATTTGTCACTTCAGAAATGTGTTCCATGTAGCAGGAAGGATTTGAGCCGTATGACAGAAGTGAGTGCCAATGTGTTGAAACCTAAGGTCTAAATATTTACTTTTTTATTTTTTTTGGAATATATGAAGTTAAGTTGATGTTGCGTATGATTTAGGTTCCTGTATGGGAATTGCTACATGATGGTGGTGTAATAAAAATTCGTCGAAAATTTGTTTGAGCTGAAGGTTGGCGAAGTGAAGGATAGTTGTGTGGAGTTGGGGTATGGTTCAAAATGGAGGAACATTGTTCTTATTTTAGGTGTTGGGAGGGACCGTCAAGTGTGAGTGGAACCAGATGTATCCAACTGGTGGTGCGTTTAATCATCCTCATGGTTCACAGATGCCACCAATGTCAGGGTTAGGTCCCTATCAAGACATCAAGTAATTGCTTTCCTTTTCTATTGCATGAGTTACTATAAACTGTGAAGAATATAAATAGATGCTAAATCAGAGTATTACATAGATGAATATACTTTTATGGTGAACTTCTAAATAACCAGACGATTAGGATTATATAGTTTAGCTAAATAAGTAATTGTTAGATTTGGTAACCATAGAAAAAAGAATCATTTTTTATTATGATCATCCTAACCATATAAGCTGACATGAATTCGTATATGATTCTACAGCCTGGGAATCAAAGTGGAAGTGGCATGGGAATAATGTCACCTAACTTCGGGATGCCTTCTGGTATTGCTCCGCCACTGCCTCCAGGGCCACCAGGACATGGGTAAACACCTCAAAAAAACTTACCTGTACATCTCATTGTCTTTCTTTTTTTCAATATCGATCATTATCTTTGTTGTGGACAATTCATTTGAAGGGAAATGAGACTGCTTCACTTAAGTTCTTCGGGTCCAGCGTTGATAAGTCCACTTGATAGATACCATTTTATTTCATTAATGAATGAGCTTAGAATCTTTAAATGTACTTTTTAAGATGATCATAATTTCGCTTGCTGCTTGCACTCACGTGCATGTAAAAATCACATTAATGAATTGCATATTTCGTGACATTTGCAATGTGATTCATAATGTATTTTTAAAAGCACTGAGTAACAGCAAACTCAGATTTTAGTCAATTTTCAAGGATAAATGTAAGATTTTGCTAAAATTAAATTATGTTAAAAGATTCCATATGATATGATTAACCATTTGAACTACATGACATGAACTGTTCCTATATTATATTTCCGGCGAATTCACACAGCCCATATGGAGACAGAACACAAAAATCTTATGTTTGAAGAATGGGCCCACCCGCACGAAGTATTCTCCTGATCAATGTACACCAGCAAAGTCACCCCTGTAGGTAACTAAACAATCATTTTTTGAAGCATCCAAATTTAATAGGCTGGGTAAATATGAATGTGGCAAAATGTGCGGGTACAACTACGTCATTGTATTCCGGTGATACTCACAAGGAAAGTCAATCAAAGATCACTCAAAACAGATTTGAAGCCTGATTTATGAGTATGCTAATCTTTGCCTAAAGATTTGTAACTTATCCATTAATCCACATTTTAGAACTGAATGGCACTGATGAAGTAATTTAGGACCTTTTTTTTCAAAAACTGAGAAATCAACTAAAAGTTTTGGTGTATGTTTATGCAAGCGCACCCATACTTCTTCTATCATGTAAAAAATGCAAAGACTGGAAGAACTCGGGCATAAGGGTAATAATATTTCTTCCGTGTAGCAGCTGATGTCATTTTCATATTCCATAATCATTCTTTTGTTTTAGATTTTGATTACTTGGTATTTTTCATATAATGATATTACTTATTGAATATTACCTATGACCTATCTTCCTCTTATTTATGTCCCTTATTATACAATTTAATAAGGAAGACTTGGCCTTATTGGTGAATTTTTCATAATTTGGCAGTTTCGCGATGTGTTGTAGTATTGACCAGGATAACTATACATGAATGACCCTATTTTCTGAGCCTTACGGATATATAGAATTTTAATATCTCATAGTTACATATGTTGTATGCATCTTTGAGTTTATATAGTTTTGTAATATAGCTTCCATCAAAGACATGATATAGAAGGACAATTTGTATTTTGTCATATATAGGAGGTTGTATTTTGGTTATTTTTACCTGATTGTTCAAGTTCAATCCAGTCGGCGATTTCCCTATTAGCTAATTTGACAAATCTGACCCCTTTTTAAGGTTTCTACTAACCCAATATGTTCAAACATGACTTGATGGCTCTAAATTGTCACTTCTAATGTTGTCATTTCTTTTTGAGATATTCTATACCTTTCTTAACATGATATTGTGTCTTATTACTTGACATGGATAAGGCGCGAGCTAACAATGAAGCTAAAATTAAAATTGAGAGTCCTAAAAGAGGCCCATGAACACGAAGACCAAAGATGATCTAGATGTAGTCAATTGGATATCCTATGTATTTGTTGGAACACAAAACTACAAAATATAGTAACGTATGCTTATCTATTAATTTTTAAAAAAATATAGATGATGCGATGTACTATACTTACAAAAATATACACACATTAATTAATTTAAAAAACAACATCATGTTAAGTATTAAGCATAAAGTTATTTTTCTCTTGAAGTATACGCACCACAAGATAACACATGGCTGCTATGTAATCCATTTAGACTTTTAGATGTACCCTATGTATCCTAAGTGTTTCTAAGAAGCGACAAATGTTAGCCCTTATCACACGTCCATTTTTTTGCATTATATGTTATTATTGTATTTGCATAATTAGATTTAGCTTGATCTGTACATCTAGATTTAGATTTGGTTTCAATGTTAAAAGACCAAATGTATTGAAAAGTGGTAAGGTGAACCACTCGGTCACTGACATGTGCATCATCTATGTATGTTCCAGAGTGTATTGAAAATTGGAAGCAACACGAGGACACCATCAATAGTATGGAGATGAAAAAGAGCTCAACATATCAGAATAAAATCAAGGTAAGGATGAGGTTACATGTTTTTCTATTCAGTAGCCTTGAAATTTAATGTGAACATATACTTCATTAGGTGGTATAAAAGTTTCAGTTTCCCAGTATTAGCTGTTATGATTATAATAGAACGAGATGTATATGCAGCGACTACATGTTTCTGCCAAAACAAACACCCTTTATTAGTCATTAAAATCTCTAAGTCTAAAGGCAAGTGAATTTTTTCTGACCCGTTACCTGTTGTTTATACAACAGCAAAAGTTACAAACTGCACAGGTGATAGGTGTGTAAACACCCATCCTTTTACCACTTAATTCTGGCTAAAACGAGACCAAAACACGTATTTAATATCATTTGTTTGGAATTATGCGTGGTTTTTGTGTTTATTGTGTTTTCAGAGCCAACCGGATGAATATTGAAGAAAACATGGGATTGCACGGGTTTTATAGAAGAAAAAGACTCAAGACGAAGTCTATTGTCCAAGAGATGCAAAAGATTTGAAGTCACTGGGCCTATTTGACGATTTATCGAAGAAAAGGACCAAAGATGGAAGATTTATATAAGTCGAAGAAACTCAAGTCTATTAAACGAAGAAATTAAAAGACGAGTTGAATTTAATCGACGACAAATCCCGAATCAAAATCGAAAACGTCAACTTTTCTGAAAAGACGAGAAGACAAGAAGAACGGGAGAAAGCCCACTCACCAACAAAAGGAACACCTATATAAAGGGATCCCCTCACACAATAGTGGCAGTTAGTTTTTGTTTTTTTTCTTCTCCCCACTTTTTTCTCCTTTCTGTTTCGTAGATATCACCAACACCACTAGGGTGTTTGGTGATTTTGATCTTTGTTTTTCAATCTTGTAATTTTAATTCTTGTTTTGTGATTGTTAAAACATTAATCATCAATACAAGTTCTTGTTTAATCTTTCCATTTCATCTTGTTCATCATCATCTTTTATTTCAAGTTCTTAAGTTCTTATTTGATTGATTTGATCTTCAAAAGTTGTTGGGTTTTATGTTTTTGTTGATGGGATTTGTAGTTTATGGTTAGTAGATGCTTTGTGTTTAGCTTTATTTAAGATTCGGTGAAAAACTTGGTGGTTTTTGGCATTAAAATCGTTTTCCCTGTTCTTCGGGTAAGGTAACTGTTTTTCAGTTCCCCAGGTTCCGAATGAACTAAATGTTCCGGATGAGTTGAAAGTTCCGAATGAACTGCATCTTCCGAATGAACACAAAGTTCCGGATGAACCAATAGTTCCGAGTGAACAAAAAGTTCGAATCAGTCTTTAAGTTCCGAATCAGCTTTATCTTTTAAAAGTTCCGAATGAGCCAAAAGTTCCGGATGAGCAAAACTTCCGAATGAACCAAAAGTTCCGGATGAGCAAAAGTTCCGAATGAAGGTTATTTTCAAAAGTTCCGAATGAACCAAAAAGTTCTGAATGAGTTGATGGTTCCGAATAAACTTCCGAATCAAAGTTCCGCATTAAGTTCCGAGTAAAGTTCCGAATCAAACTTCCGAGTCAACTTCCGAGTGAAGGTTCCGAACGAAGTTCCGGATCAAAGTTCCGAACCAAGTTCCGAGTGAAAAGTTCCGAATCAAGGTCATACTTCCGAATCAATCTTCTTTTGAGCATCTTTAATTGTTACTATTCTTACTACTGTTCTTACTGTTCTTAATATTTACTTTTTATTTTAATTCAAGTTTTTATTAATTGTCATTAAATTAATTGTTTTTGATTTAAGTTTTCATTTTAATACATTTAAACTTTTTAGTAGATTAGAAAACTAAACCCCTTTTTAGTAACCAAGAACAATCATTCCACTTAGAACCAAGATCAATTCGAGAGGATTCCGAGAGACATAATCTGAACCCAAGCAAAATGCTAATATCAAATGGCGCCGCTGCCGGCTCTTCTCGTTAAGATCAAAAGTTTTTTGTGAGAACTTGGATTTTGGGATCCGTTCCCCGTGAACGTTACTTTTTCATCAAAAATTTTCAAAACCACAAAAAAATATAAAATTTCAAAAATCCTAAAAAGTAAAAAACATAAAAAAACCAAAAATATTTTTGTTTTGTTTTTTCCCTTGTTAGTTCTTTTGCAGGTGTATGCGCACTCGATCCACGTCCTATCAAGAGCCCGAGCCTCTCGATCACTTAGACATGGCCGGTGTACAAAACAACATACCACCTCCAAACAACAATAATAACAACAACAACCCATCCTTCAACAACATGAATAATAACAACAACAACAACGAGCCTCAACCGGATAATCGCCCGATGATTGAACTGCTGCAAGCTCATGTAGATGGCAACACCGATCCAATTGTCATACCTCCAATTGCCGCCAACAACTTTGAGCTCAAATCAGGCTTTATCCAGATGGTCTCCGCTCAACCATTCTTGGGGCGTACCATTGATGATCCACATGACCACATCAAGAGATTCTTGCAACTCACAAACACGGTCAAGTTCAATGGTGTTCCACAAGAGGTTATCAGGTTACAACTTTTTCCCTTTTCTTTAGAGGGACAAGCCCGGCATTGGCTTGCTAAGGAACCGCCACAGAGTATTCTCTCGTGGACGGATTTGGAGACTAAGTTTATTAATTATTTTTTCCCACCCTCTCGTACTACCGCTTTGCGGAATGAAATCATAAATTTTGAACAAAAGTACGGTGAGTCGTTCAGTGAATCTTGGGATCGTTTTAAAGATCTTTTAAGAAAATGCCCACAACATGGTTTTACCAAAGTACATCAAATTAATACTTTTTACAATGGTTTAATCATGAGTGACCAAGATTCACTAAACAGTGCCTCGGGGGGTAATCTTTTGGCTAAGACTTCCAATGCTGCTTGGGATATCATTGAGAATAAGTCTCGTGTGCAAACCAAGAGTGTTCGGACCAATGTTGCTAGTGCTAGTACTAGTGACAGCGACAAGCGACTTGACAAAATCACTACGCTTCTTGAATCGCTTGTCACCCACACCGTCAGCAACACCAACAGCAACAACGCTAAAAACGCTCAAGTCAATGTTGTTAGCCAACCATGCGAGATATGCGGGGGTCCTCACTCTTACACTACTTGTACTGCCACCCAAGACTATCCTTCTGAGAATGTGAATGCAGCTTATGGCACCTATCCTCAACCTGCTTATCAAGCTAGACCTCAAGGTGATCGTAACTTGCTTAGCTACCGCTCCAGCAACTACCTCTCACCACCCGGTTTTCCACCAAACAACCCAAACCAACAACAAAACCTCAATCGCCCTCCTCAACAACAACAACAACCCCGTACACCTTACATACCACCTCATAAACAGCAACAACCACCTCAACGTAACAACCAAGTTTACCAACAACCTGCTTATCAACCACCCGCATACAATGCTCCTCCAAACCAACCCACTGCATTACACCAAGAGGTTGCAACCTACATGAGGACCAATGATGTGATCGTAGAAAATCTACAACAGGAAGTGCGCAACTTGAAAGCAGACTTGGTCAAACAAGGAAACGATTTGAGAGCCGACATGAAAAACACGTTGGATAGCCAAACGAATGACCTGAAGAACATGATGGCTAGTTTCTTCCAAGGTAATCAACCCTCTTCTTCGGGTAGTCTTCCGAGTAACACCGTTGCGAATCCAAGAGGGGAGATGAAAGCAATCACCACTCGAAGTGGCAAAGGTACAAAGGAACCCGAGCTTCCTATACCTCCACCGGTGGTTGTGACTAAGGAGAACGAGTCACCTGCTCCTATTCCTCATCCTTCTCCTTCCCCAATTTCTCCACCTCTTCCTTCTACCCCTCCTCCACCCAAGGATGTGAGTGATCCTATTCTTACAAAGCCGTCCTCTTCTTCCAATATACCTTATCCATCTAGGTTGAGGAAAGAGAAGCTCAAAAGCAAGGATGATATTCAGGTTTCGAACTTCCTTAAAATGTTCAAACAATTGAATTTTAACATCTCCTTCGCTGAGGCTCTCGCTCACATGCCAAAGTACGCGAAAATGTTTAAAGATCTTCTGAGCGACAAGGAAAAGCTCCTCGATATTGCCAACACCCAACTTAATGAGAATTGCTCTGCAGTGCTCTTAAGGAAATTGCCAACCAAGCTTGGTGATCCGGGTCGTTTCTTAATCCCTTGCAATTTCCCGGGAGTAGAGAATTGCATGGCCCTAGCCGATCTAGGTGCCAGTATTAATCTCATGCCTCTAAGCATTTGGAAGCAATTATCTCTCCCTGAGCTAGTCCCCACCAAAATGACTTTGGAATTAGCTAACCGTACGGTTGCTTATCCAGTGGGGATAGACGAAGACGTCTTTGTAGGAGTCGACAAATTCACTTTTCCTGCTGATTTCGTCGTCGTCGACTACGAGATGGACCCTCGTGTTCCCTTGATCGTGGGTCGTCCATTCCTGAGGACCGGTCGCACTCTTATCGATGTTGAAGCCGGCGAGCTTATCATGAGAGTGGGTGACGATAAAATCGTCTTCAACATGGGAAAGTTGTCTAAACAACCTTATTCCAACGAGAGTGTTAATTGTATTGACGTTTTGGATGAGGCTTGTGAAGAACACTTCAAAGATGCTTGCAAAAGTATTCCTACCTCTCTTCCCAATGTTGAAACCGTTTCCTCTATTGATTTATCACTGTCTCTATTTGGAGAAAGTGATTTGTTTTGGAACAATCTTGAAGACACCATGGGAGATGTGAATTTAGCTACTGATGATTCTCCCACCGATGGGGATGAAAACATGCATTTCTTTGACAACCTTCTCAACGAAGACAATCCTTCTCCTCCATCTCCCACGGTTATTGCTATCGATACTCCGACTTTGGATACGCCTCCCGTCGAAAATCCTCCGGATTTAGAACTTAAGGAGTTGCCGCCCCATCTCGAGTATGTGTTCCTTGAAGAAGAAAAGAAGTCGCCCGTCATCATTGCGAAGGATTTGATAGATGAAGAGAAAACTCGCCTCATTGCCGTGTTGAAAGATCATAAGAAGGCTATTGCTTGGAAAATCTCTGATATTCGTGGAATTGATCCTCACTTCTGCACACACAAAATTCTTATGGAGGACGACTTTAAGCCCACAATTCAAAGCCAACGAAGGGTGAATCCAAAAATACATGAAGTCATCAAAACATAGGTTATCAAACTTCTTGATGCGGGTATGATTTACCCTATTTCGGATTCACCATGGGTTAGTCCAATCCATTGTGTGCCCAAGAAGGGCGGAATAACCGTTGTTCCCAATGAACACAACGAGTTGATTTCCACTCGTCTCGTTACTGGGTGGAGAGTTTGTATAGACTACCGCAAACTCAATGATGCCACGAGAAAGGATCATTTCCCTCTACCTTTTATGGACCAAATGCTTGAACGTTTAGCGGGTAATGAATATTACTGCTTTCTTGATGGTTTCTCGGGTTATTTTCAAATACCCATCGATCCCCAAGATCAAGAGAATACAACATTCACTTGTTCCTATGGCACATTTGCTTACAAAAGAATGCCTTTTGGCTTATGCAATGCGCCCGGGACTTTCCAAAGGTGCATGTTAGCTATCTTCCATGACATGGTTGAACAAACCATGGAAGTCTTCATGGATGATTTCTCGGTCTTCGGGGATTCCTTCTCTTCTTGCCTTGCCAATTTGGAACGTATGCTGACGCGGTGCGAAGACACTCGCCTTGTTCTGAATTGGGAAAAATGCCATTTTATGGTAAAAGAAGGCATCGTGCTAGGACACAAAATTTCCAAAGCCGGTCTTGAAGTAGACCGTGCTAAAGTCGATGTTATCGCTAAGTTGCCTCCACCTTCAACCGTGAAGGGTGTGAGAAGTTTTCTGGGTCATGCGGGCTTCTACCATCGATTCATCAAAGATTTTTCTCAAATCGCTCGCCCGATGACCTACCTCTTGGAAAAAGATACTCCTTTTATCTTTTCCAAAGAGTGTCTTGAAGCCTTCAACTCGCTTAAGGATAAGCTAACTAAGGCACCCGTCTTGGTTACCCCTAATTGGGAGCTTCCTTTTGAGTTGATGTGCGATGTTAGTGATTTTGCTATTGGAGCGGTTCTGGGACAAAGAGTGAACAAACACTTCCAACCAATCCATTACGCTAGCAAGACAATGACGGGGGCACAATTGCATTATACGACAACCGAAAAAGAGCTTTTAGCTGTTGTCTATGCCTTTGAAAAATTTCGCCCCTATCTTGTCCTTTCCACCACAATCGTTTACACCGATCATTCCGCGTTGAAGTACTTGTTGACAAAGCAAGATTCCAAACCAAGACTTCTTCACTGGGTTTTGCTTCTCCAAGAACTTAAAATCGAAATTCGCGATAAAAAAGGAGCTGAAAACCTAGCCGCGGATCATCTCAGCAGACTTGAGGATCCTTACCAAGGGGATCATCCGAACACAGAAATCAATGATTCTTTTCCCTTGGAGACCTTAATGTCTATAAATTCGAAGTCTGATGAAACCCCGTGGTTTGCGGACTTTGCAAACTACTTGGCGGGTGGAATTCTCAAGGAAGGATTGACGTCCCAACAAAAGAAAAAGTTCTTCACCGACATTAAGACTTACTTTTGGGACGACCCTTACCTATTCAAACAATGTGCCGACCTGATTATCCGCCGATGTGTTGATGGACCGGCAGCTTCAGAAATCCTTGATGCTTGCCACAAAGGACCCACCGGTGGTCACTTTGGTCCCAACTACACCGCCAAAAAAGTGTTTGACTCAGGATTTTATTGGCCCTTCATATATCGTGACGCTCACAATATGGTTAAACGATGTGATGTTTGCCAAAAATAAGGCACGATCACACATAAAGACGAGATGCCTCAGAATTTCATTCAAGAGTGTGAAATCTTTGATGTTTGGGGTATCGACTTTATGGGGCCAATCCCTTCCTCTAAAGGAAACAAATACATCCTTGTAGCCGTTGACTACGTTTCAAAGTGGGTTGAAGCCAAAGCTTTACCTACTAATGACGCAAGGGTGGTTTGTAACTTTTTGAAAGCTCTATTCGCTAGATTTGGTGTGCCTCGTGCCATTATTAGTGATCGTGGGACTCATTTTTGCAATGACCAATTCGCAAGAGTCATGGCTAAGTACGGTGTAAATCATCGTCTTTCCACAGCCTACCACCCACAAACTAATGGCCAGGCTGAAATATCCAACCGAGGACTAAAGTTCTTGAAAGAACCGTGGGAGAGCATCGTGCCTCATGGGCTGATAAACTTGATGATGCTTTGTGGGCTTTTCGTACTGCATACAAGACTCCGATTGGTTGTACACCATATCGTCTCGTGTACGGGAAAGCGTGCCACCTCCCCATTGAGTTGGAGCACAAGGCTTACTGGGCCTTGAAGTGGGCTAATTTTGATATTAACAAAGCCGGTGACCTACGCAAGATCCAACTCAATGAGCTAAATGAACTCCGTAATGAGGCTTATGAAAATTCTTTGATCTATAAGGAAAGGACTAAGCTCATTCACGATTCTAAGATTAAAAACCGAGAGTTCCATGTTGGAGACAAAGTCTTACTTTTTAACTCTCGGTTGAAAATCTTTTCGGGCAAGCTGAAATCTCGTTGGTCCGGCCCATTCACCATTGCCCAAATTTTTCCATATGGTACTCTCGAGCTCGCTCAACCTAATGGACCAAATTTTAAGGTGAATGGCCAACGAGTGAAGTTGTACTTTGGTGAGGACACCTCTCAGGAGGTGATTCCATCCCTCACCACGTTCCCCATGAACTAATTTTTGGTCGAGTCAGGCTCGTGACTCGGTTATCAAAAACAAGCGCTCCTCGGGAGGCAGCCCGAGTATCTATCTTTTTATGTTTTAACCTCCTAAGTGTAGGGGGACCTATATAGATTGCTTTCTTTGTGTGGTGATGTGATTACAGGGATTAGTGCACTCTTGTAATCTCTGAAGAACCGTGCTCCCGTGTTATCCGAAATCCGGTTCTATCTCTCAACTATCGTGATTCAATTTTCTTCATACTCACATTTGAAATTGATCACTTTAGTCGTCTCTTCCTTAACTTGATTTAACCAACGTGCACAATGTCATAAGTGTAGGGGTGACTTTTCCCACATGCTTAAACATTGAGGACAATGTTTATCTTAAGTGTAGGGGGGACTTCTATCGAAGTTTTAAGTGGACTTTTCCATGAAAATGCCTTCATTTAACCGGAAAATCATATTCTTCAACATTTTTCAAAATTTTTTATTAACTTTGGACATTTAGTCGTAATTTTTAAATTTTTATCGTTGCTTTCGTATGTATATATCCCGCAATAAAGTCAAATTTTAATAAAGTGGTGTAGCTAGTTTAGAAGTCTTTGACATATTAGGCCCGTTGCGTTTATTTTGACTCAACCCGAATAGACTTATCCAAGTTTATTCTAGCTAGTATCCTTAACCATGTAGACCTTAATTGGTTTATTAGGCTAAGTATCCACGAGTCTCATTACTTGAGATTTTAAATTGTGGAGGACGAGAAATGATAGAGTCAATTATAAGTCGGTATTCTTGCACAAGCTCACTTGGTGTAATTATTCGCCTATTCTCCCATCACTTGCTAATAAATTATCTGCAATAAGTAAGGTCGTACGATTTGAAAAGTTACTTAGCTTCTAGCCCAAGATCGTTTAAAAGTTGCTCGGTAATGATAAGAGTTCATAGCCAAGGCATAACTTATGAAGCGGGGCGCGAAGATTGGCGAGTCCGAAAAGGCCCTAACAAAGCATGAGGATTCCATTTTATTGCTAAAGATCCAAGGTGATGTGAAAAGCATTATTCCCAAAGTCAATATGAAGGATCAAGACTCACGACGAAAAGCAATCAACTCCCATAAAGATCATGGAGAAGTCTATCCGAAAAGACCCTAACAAGGTATGAGGATAAATAGATCCAAGTCCGAAAAGGAGGCGGATCGTTGTATCTCAAAATCCCAAATAGAGATTGAAGAAATAATCATTGAAGTGGTGGTCAACAAAGTTGGAGTACCCCTCAAAAGTCTCCAAGTGAAGAAACTCTATGAACGATGAGAAGACCATTATCTCAAGCACGTCTCTCAAGATATGAAGTATGAAGTACATGCCAAATATCGGCCCGAGAAAGGTCTCAAATCGTGAACCGAGTTATGCCAAGATATGAACTTTTTGATATCTCGAGAAGCAGTTTTAAGAGATTTTGTCCTTTAGCTAACTATTGATAAAATCGTCCTACTTTGCTTTCAGCCTTAATAAACTATCAAAATAAGTCCAAAAATGCATCTTCATGATCATTCTAAGACAAAAATAAAATATAAGAGATACACCTAGGAATAAGGGAGTTTAAGCATTTAATTAAGCCATGTGTGTAAGTGTTTGATTTACTAACTTATAATAACAATGATCTCGTTTTTAAGCTTAGTTTGGGGAACGTGAAACTTGAGGATGATAAATCTTCGCAGCACCAAAGCCCTAATGTAAGTCACTGATTTCTTTGCAAGTTATTTCTATGTAGCTATTTTCAAGTGAAAATGGTTTTCTATCCTTTTGTTTCCTTTAAAGTTTAATTTCTTTTAAGTACTTTAATTTTTGTTTAGTAGTATTTGAATAAGGCCAAGGTTGATTAATTATGAGAAAAGTGTAAAATTGCTTTATCACTAAGCATTGCATGAGGGCATGGCAATGGTTAAGTGTAGGGGATTTGATAGGTGTGTAAACACCCATCCTTTTACCACTTAATTCTGGCTAAAACGAGACCAAAACACGTATTTAATATCATTTGTTTGGAATTATGCGTGGTTTTTGTGTTTATTGTGTTTTCAGAGCCAACCGGATGAATATTGAAGAAAACATGGGATTGCACGGGTTTTATAGAAGAAAAAGACTCAAGACGAAGTCTATTGTCCAAGAGATGCAAAAGATTTGAAGTCACTGGGCCTATTTGACGATTTATCGAAGAAAAGGACCAAAGATGGAAGATTTATATAAGTCGAAGAAACTCAAGTCTATTAAACGAAGAAATTAAAAGACGAGTTGATTTTAATCGACGACAAATCCCGAATCAAAATCGAAAACGTCAACTTTTCTGAAAAGACGAGAAGACAAGAAGAACGGGAGAAAGCCCACTCACCAACAAAAGGAACACCTATATAAAGGGATCCCCTCACACAATAGTGGCAGTTAGTTTTTGTTTTTTTTCTTCTCCCCACTTTTTTCTCCTTTCTGTTTCGTAGATATCACCAACACCACTAGGGTGTTTGGTGGTTTTGATCTTTGTTTTTCAATCTTGTAATTTTAATTCTTGTTTTGTGATTGTTAAAACATTAATCATCAATACAAGTTCTTGTTTAATCTTTCCATTTCATCTTGTTCATCATCATCTTTTATTTCAAGTTCTTAAGTTCTTATTTGATTGATTTGATCTTCAAAAGTTGTTGGGTTTTATGTTTTTGTTGATGGGATTTGTAGTTTATGGTTAGTAGATGCTTTGTGTTTAGCTTTATTTAAGATTCGGTGAAAAACTTGGTGGTTTTTGGCATTAAAATCGTTTTCCCTGTTCTTCGGGTAAGGTAACTGTTTTTGAGTTCCCCAGGTTCCGAATGAACTAAATGTTCCGGATGAGTTGAAAGTTCCGAATTAACTGCATCTTCCGAATGAACACAAAGTTCCGGATGAACCAATAGTTCCGAGTGAACAAAAAGTTCCGAATCAGTTTTATCTTTTAAAAGTTCCGAATGAGCCAAAAGTTCCGGATGAGCAAAACTTCCGAATGAACCAAAAGTTCCGGATGAGCAAAAGTTCCGAATGAAGGTTATTTTCAAAAGTTCCGAATGAACCAAAAAGTTCCGAATGAGTTGATTGTTCCGAATAAACTTCCGAATCAAAGTTCCGCATTAAGTTCCGAGTAAAGTTTCGAATCAAACTTCCGAGTCAACTTCCGAGTGAAGGTTCCGAACGAAGTTCCGGATCAAAGTTCCGAACCAAGTTCCGAGTGAAAAGTTCCGAATCAAGGTCATACTTCCGAATCAATCTTCTTTTGAGCATCTTTAATTGTTACTATTCTTACTACTGTTCTTACTGTTCTTAATATTTACTTTTTATTTTAATTCAAGTTTTTATTAATTGTCATTAAATTAATTGTTTTTTATTTAAGTTTTCATTTTAATACATTTAAACTTTTTAGTAGATTAGAAAACTAAACCCCTTTTTAGTAACCAAGAACAATCATTCCACTTAGAACCAAGATCAATTCGAGAGGATTCCGAGAGACATAATCTGAACCCAAGCAAAATGCTAGTATCAACAGGCTATAGTTTATAACATTATATTGCACTAGTTGATCAAGATCCTGATATGTACTATGGAGGCTATGCAGTCGGATATGGTGGGTACCTGCAGGTGCAACAACACCCTAACCTCTGCAACCACATCAATAGGTAAGTTAAGTAATAGGTAACATGGAATTTTGTAGCAAAGGAGACTATATGCTTTTATGTGTAATTTCAATCTGTCAGTGCTGATATGAAGTACGACATTTTTGCTGAAGGTGCTGGATCTATTCTTAAAAGGTATCGTTAAAATACTACTTACTTATTGGAATATGTAAACTGAGATTTAATTCCCTTGAAATTGAGTCATGATGTAAGAATATTTATAAGCTTTTCTGGTTCACTATTTAGATTAGTCTGCTGAAATAGACCTAATTTGTTGCAGTTAAGAAGATGATTAGCTGCATTTTCTGTTTTCCACCACAGGGAAACCATTGTGTGTATGTTCTGTAATCCCCCTCTACAATGCGACACAATTTTTCCATTCCAGAATGAGTAACTACTGGTGGCTTACCCGTGCATCGCCAAGTCACCAACAGTAATGTTTCTCATCCTTGGTTTAGGGCGAGCATCCAAGAGAGGAAGCCCTTTTAAATTCAGTATCCAAGAGAGGAAGCCCTTTTAATAGGCACTTTTTTTATTGTAACCATGGTTTCCCAATTTTTGGCTGACTAATACTTTTCGTTAAAATGGTATCCAATACATTTAACAATAATGGATGAAGCTTTTATCTATTTTATTTGCTATATTGGTAAATTTGCTTCAAAATGGTGAATTTGTTGTAAAGAAAGAGGTTGCTTGGGCGGTATCAAATACCACTTCTGGTGGTAATGATGAACAGATCAAGTAATCTCCCGTTTCGCACCTTTCCAGAGTTTTTAATACAAAATTATAATATATATTTAAAGTTATAACATTATTTTCTATGATTTTAGGTACTTGGTGAACCGGGGATGTATAAAACCTTTGTGCGATCTCCTTTCATGTCCGGTTAGATTTCTTGAGACATTGGTTTAAAGAGGAAGATGAGCCCGCAGGTGACTTTGAGCAACCTGGCTTTAACTTTGGAGGAAATAGTGTTCAAGTTTCATCTGGTGGACTCAATTTCAAAAAGTAAAGGTGATTTTATATCCTTTCACCTTTTTATTTTTTTATTTTTATATTTGGCTTAATTACTTGAGAGAACAAGACTACAATTGGATAGTAGAGATGCTAATGTTGACTTATAAGTAGCTGAGTTGGGGTATGTTTTATATCTAAGGTAGCTTATATTTATAGCAGTATAGTTTCACATAATCTTAGCCTTGATAGCTTTTCTACGTTCTAGAGATTTGTATTGTAACTACGGATAGTGAAGATATTATACACAATGTGGGTATTCTGCCCAAAAGTTTTCTTAGTAGTTTTCAGGTTTTTTGAAGCAGGATAGTATGTTGCTGTGGTCAAACGTCAAGTCCAGTCATGTCAGGTTTCATCAGGTCGTGTCAGGTTTCGTGAGGTGTTGTCAGTTCAGAGTATCTGATGTATTATGGTTAACGGTTACATTATGGTCCAGTCCAGGTCTGTTGGTGAAAGATACGCAATGTCTGTTTTTTAGTCGAGCATTTACTCTTGCCTGTAATGAGTTACATCTCTTTGCTATAGTGTAAGGAAAGGATGGTAACAGTGAAAGCTTTTTTTCTATTTGACAATGACATCGTTACATTGTGTCTTACTGAACCGTCATTTTGTAGGAGTGTTTTTATTAAATGTGGCAAAATTGACGGTCGGGCGAGTATGGGTCACGTAGTATTTGTCTATTAATGATTAGAAATAGGTAGTGTTTCAATCATAATTTCAAAAACTATACAGTATATACCAACTATATAAAATATTTTGGTAGACAAGTTAACAATTTTAAGGATCACAAAGGTGGTGAAAGTGTTATGCGTGTTGTGTACATTGCTCAGGTTGAAGCACTTACAAAGGAGCACGGAAACATATGGTCTTGGTATAAATGTATATTTGTTAATTTAATATTTATGGTTAATCATGATGCATTATAAGACTACTCAAATAAAAAATAAACACAAACAAATATTAACAAAACGACAATTAGAAGTAATATCCTCCCAGGGCTTCTCTGCTAACGATGTTTGTTGATTACACTCATATTAACTAAATTTTACACATTAGACGCTCGGAGTAAAGTGTACTAATATAAAACATATGTTTGTTGATTATGATCATATTAACTAAATTTTACACACAAATGTTTAGAAATGTTAGACACTTGGAGTAAAAAATCGTTGTACTATAAAAATAGTGTACTAATATAATTAACACATGTACTATTATTATTTGAATATTTAGTTACCAAACTTTTTTATAATATTCGCAGTTTGGTTTGGTTAACCTCGGATATCTAAAGATGAAAATCAAAACCGAACCGCGGAAAACAGGTTTTTTCGATCTTGGTTTTTTTCGGTTTCAGTTTCTTCGGTTTATGATTTTTTTTAGTTTTGAATTGAGTGATCCGGCTCTGTTCGTCAATTTCTCGGTTTTCTTAAACACCCTTTACATATAGCCCAAATATATTTTTTAACAATAAAAAATAAATAAACTTTTGGCATCCAAAATCTTGCAAAATGAAAAAAATAGTACATATTTTAATCAAATATACCATTAAAATTGATAATATGTTTAAGCATAGTTAAAATCTCTGTATACCCTTAAATTAGCGTAAACCTATTCAACCAATCATAATCACTCATTTTTTAAAAAGCCCATTTCCCACCACTTTTTTAAAAATTAAATATCTCACAGACGGTAAATCGTCAAACGAAAAAAATACACCATTACAATGAGAATTAAATCATCTTTTTATCGAGGGGCATATGTATATACTTTCGACGAACTTTTTTTTCAACTTTTTTTCTTAAGTCACGTATGAGAGAATCATATATGATTTGTCACGAATCATATATGTTTCGTGACGAATCATATATGATTCTCTCAAACGTGACTTAAGAAAAAAAGTAGAAAAAAAGTTCGGGTCGAAAGTATATACATGTGCCCCTCGATAGATAGATGATTTAATTCTCGTCGCGATGATATGTTTTGTTTTACGTAACGATGAACGGTTTGTGAGATATTTAATTTTTAAAAAAATGAGTTTTCTTTACATGATAAAAATAGGTAGTTATGATTGGTTGATTGAGTTTATGCTAATATAAGGGTTGATGTTGAACATTTTCCTGTTTAAGCATATTAGAAGTTCCACTTAATAGCTAATAAGATTAACACCCGTAAATAAAAAAATAATGAAGTAAAAAAATCCTTTTATAAGTTTAAATTGTATTTTTTTAATTCAATTCATGCCAACTAATTATGCATTAAAAATATACTACTATAAGTAACATTTAATAACTAACAACATACATAAAAAAACATACCAAAAATTACTTTAGTGAATGATAAACTTATACAACAAATACAAGTTATGCCAACTGATAATACGTTAAAATAAAACTATGCTGAAAGATAAATATGAAACAACTATTTAAATAACAAAAAAAGTTAAATGACAATCGGATGTCATACCTGGCCATCAGACGGGTTTTGCAACTAGTATATGTATACACATATATATATATATATATATATATATATATATATATATATATATATATATATATATATATATATATATATATATATATATATATATATATATATATATATATATATATATATATATATATATATATATATATATATATATATATATATATATATATATATATATATATATATGTAGATTTGCGTTCATGTAAATAACAGCCTTAAAAAAATGGTAAGAACCAATAGAATCATGTCATGTGGATATCCTCAACTAAAATAAAATAAAACGAATTTATATATGTGAAAGGGTACTTTAGGTATTTTGTTACTTCTTAATTATATACTTGCTCTCCTCACTCATTTTTTAAATGGATGCTTACTTTTTACATGCGAAATCTTGAGAAACTTATATCCATTTCTAAATATCCATCACAAAATATCTATTTTTAAATATCATCATCTTATCTGAACACCCAATCATCGCACAACATTCTCCTTATCTCCGGCGATTTACATGCAAAAAAATTAACTAAGCCATCTTCTTGTTTGTTCGGTCTAATAAGCCATTGTCTACTTGTTTTCGTTCATATTCTTGCAACCGCTTATATAAAGCGAGTAACCATTTACCGTAGATTTTGTTTGACTCGTGACCCGTCGAATTGTTTAGGCTCCAAAATTGTGTCAACGCCCTAATCGATTGATCTTCTTTCTCCATCGATATCTTCTCGGCTAAATTGTCTAAGATCTTGTATACGGCTAGCACCGCCGTTGTAATTGGCTTATCTGATGTTGGTTCTCAGATCTATCACAAAAGGTTTATAGTAGTTCACTTCGGCAACTTAGTCAAAACCCTAACCACCACATCAAAATATATGTTCGAAACATACAAACGCGACTTACAAGAATTCGGTACCGAGTTACGCAAGGAATCCGATCTCTTTCGAGAGTTGCGATATAGGCCGTAAACGAGCTCCTCGAAGCGGGTACTTTGGCCTTAGATAATGCGTTGAAGTCAACGGTGGATATTAGTTCACAAGTTGTTTCTATTGACAATGTGGATTATAATGATGATAATGTAGAACATGAAGAAATAGTGTAAAAAAGTAAAATGAATTAATTTAAAGTAGAAATGGGTCAAAAGTGTTTTGTGTCAGAAGTCCTAGACTAGTAGTTTACGGTAGACTCCATTGATTTTTGAATATGAATTATTTGGTTTGATTATTACTACTACGTACTATTTTAAAAGATAAAATAATGAACATGTATTTGTCTTTCGTGGTCACTTCTATTGTCTAATTGTGTAATCTCTTACTAATGATTTCTAGTTAGGTGTTGTATAGCACATAAAATTAAACTAGTAACAAGTAACTAGGTTCGAATATTATGTTTCAATCTAATATAAGTTAGCATAATTTATTACAGTACTTTACATGTATCTCAATTTTTTTATGACACTCGTGATGCATATACCTAGTAACACATTACATTGTTTGACACATTTTTAATTTGCATGTATCTCAACTTCTTTTTGACACTCATGATACATATACTTAGTTCTTTTATGACACTCGTGATACATATACCTAGTGACACAATTAATTGTATGACACATGTTTAGTGACACATAATATTTAGTGATACTTATAGTGACACGTTAAAACTTAAGTACATTTACTGACACATTAAAAATTTTAAAAATAATTTAGCGACATACTATGTACACTAATTTCTTAATACATATTTAGTGACACATTAAACTTTTATGATTGATTTGCAGTGACGCATTAATTTTTATGACACATTTACTTTTATGACTTTATCAGTGACAAACAAATTTTTTGACACACATCTTAATACATATTTAGTGACACATTAAATTTTTCTTATAACATTACCTAAATAAATTATATTAGTAGTCTATGTAAAAGACAAACTGTAATCAAACACATAAATACTATAGGAAAAAGGAATCCAAACTATTTGCTAACGAATGCAAAACAGGAAAGATAATGCCATTTTGTTATTTAATCCAAAAGTCAAAACGGAAGAGAGGGTGATAAATGCGCGAGTGAATGTAGAGGGTGATAAATGCGAGAGTAAATGTAAATTGGGCTTTAAACTGCCACTAATATTGATTTAAATTACGATAACACCATTTTGCATTATAATTTGATTAAATTAAAATAAGATCTAAGAATGTACATCCAACGGTTCACATTGGTTCTTATTGTTTTTATTTTAAGCATGATCCTCAAAATAACACCCCTATATATATATATATATATATATATATATATATATATATATATATATATATATATATATATATATATATATATATATATATATATATATATATATATATATATATATATATATATATATAGGTATAACTATGACTTGATACCACACCTCTAATCCATGTCATATGTGACATGGCACCTCTAAACCAATAGGATTTGTTTGTTACCTAAAAAATCTCATAAACTTTCCTAAATTACATTACGAAAATGCAATTTTGAAAAACCGGGCCGCAATTTTCGTCCAACTGCGTTTTCATACCGCTTGTATATATAATAGGCTTAGGGCATTTTTTCCTTATTTTCTTATCAACCAACTCACGTGAATACACACACACCACGGGGAAAACACACACACACCATCTACTTCATATCCATTTTTTTCCAATCCGATACCTATCAAACAGTTTGGATCTTAACTGTTTGAAACCTTCAATCAAACAACTGATCCATGAACGTTTTCTCAGTTGTGTAAGTTTAATTGATTATGAACAGTTGAATTAATATGATTAGGTTTTTTGTTTATAAACCCTAATTAATTATCAACAGTCTTTTATTTATAAACCCTAACTAATTATCAACAACCGAATTAATATGATTAGGGTTTTTGTTATAAACCCTAATTAATTATCAACAATATTTTGTTTATAAATCCTAATTAATTATCAACAGTCGAATGAATATGATTAGGGTTTATGTTTATAAACCCTAATTTGCTGATGACACAAATAAAGTTTAACCCTAAAGAAGTGACCCTGTTGGTTTTCACTAGTCAATGCTTTGTTCCTGTATTATTTTACATTGTTGTCTACTTATGTTAGTAGTTCCATAACATTTTCTCTTCTTTTCAGATTCTTAAATCGGTTTTTGAGGTTCTCAGTCACGGAAAACTATAGATGTACTATCAGCTAAATGCCTGGCATCCGGGAACATTGAACTCATCTTGAAAATCAATAGTGTCAAGAATAAGGTCATTTGATATATTGTCTTCACCTATTAAACTAATTGATTAATATGGTTGTCTATTAAAATGAGAAAGGTTAGAAAATTAGCAAAATGGGTTGGTTCTGGTTCATCACCCCATATAGGGTCAGACCATATCCACGAGAAGCCCATAATCTGGGCTGTGTTGGCTTGGTTATCCATTCTTGGTTATAAAAACAAGGACAATCTCAATGGCAGAAATCTTGTGACCGTTGACGATATTGTGCAGTAACACTGGGCTAAATTTAGACGTCACTATTATAGTCGTTATGATTACGAGGTATATATCATAGTTTAAAACCCCCAATACTGAAAATAAGTTTTATATTGACAAGATCTTTTTTGTTTTTGTATAGAATGTCGATGCAGGTGCTTCAAAGGAGGTAACGACTCACATGTTCAAGTTATAGGCTTTTGTTAGGGATGTTAACACGTAAGTCCCATTTTACCCTATTAGTAATGGTTCTTGGGTGGCACTAACCGAGGAAAGTTTTAATACTTTGCATCAACAAGGTCAGACTGATTTTGAGATTGCAACGAATATCCAAAACAAACTTTTTTAAAGCCAGTAACAACCAAATAGACTAAGACATCACATGAACTCAGAAAAATGATAATGTGAATTACTTATTTTGTCTGTATGTGTTGCCGCTTTGTGCCAATACCGTCAATCTCATCGATAAAGATGACACAGTTTAACCGAAAGACATATGCACCAAAATTGTCGAGGTATGATTTAAAAAAGGATTATATGTGCATAAGCGTAAATCAAATTCCAAAACAAATACATAGCTATTACCTGAACGAACCCGTCGTGATATATAAAGTTTACAATAGGTTCGTTGGCACAATTACTAACATTATGTGGTTCATCATAAAATATAAATCCATTAACATCTTGTATGGCACAAGCACAAGTAAATTAGTATGTCATACTCACTTTGACTGTATGTATAGCTGGGTTTAGAAATTTGATGGTTCACATTCATTAAATGTATGTCGTACATAAGAAAGTCTTGCACTGGCCTACCGTGTCTGTATTTAGCTACCACCAAATATTTATACAAACTACTTGCTAATCAATGCTTGAGGAATGACATGTCCAAACCTCAAACAAGTAGCAGAAACAAATAAGCTGACATACAAACAAACTATGAAATAGAGCCATAAAAGCTACATACAATTAAAGGAAACCTTACAACTACGCAAACTCAAAACGGCCATAGCTAAAAGAAAACCAAAAGAAGGCATCATAAAACAGTTGCACTCTACACTAAAATCAACCTATCCTCTTGCTGCTACTAATGAAAATAGGACTACATTTTCCCCTTAACTTCTATCCCTTCAAGCTCGTGCTGGCAGATCATGACTCATATTTAAGCATATTCAAACGCTGTCTATGTTCAAGTTACAATATAGAGAAAGTACGCAGACTAACTACAATCTAGAAAAAAAAACATTCAGCGGGATCGATGTAAACATTAGTCGGCCAATGAGACGGAAATCACGGTTACAAAAAAAATACCTTCGAGCTAGGAGTAGGAGTTCTCGGCATCTGACAACTTTTTAAATAAACGAAGTGTGTCCTATTTATGCAGATTTTAATTGTTCCATGCTTAAATTTCATCAACTTGGTAGTTTAATCTTTAAGTTATTAGGAAAAAAAAGTTAAGATAAAAGTGTGAGCGAGGCAGTTTCGCTAGCATGACAAATTTTGTTTTTGAAAACATGCAATTCCAGTAATGACTTAAGCTAATACAGTGATTTTTACAATGATTTCAGATTCTGACACTTCTGAGATTATTTGACCCACAAAATGCGAGCAAACAAGGTTATTCATCTTATAAAATTACGAATACAACAAGTATAATAAAGTTATGAAGAAAATTAGCAAAATGGGTTGGTTCTGGTTTATCACCCCCATATAGGGTCAGACCATATCCATGAGAAGCACATAATCTGGGCTGTGTTGGCTTGGTTATCCATTCTTGCTTATAAAAACAAGGAGAATCTCAACAGAGGAAATCTTGTGACCGTTGACGATATTGTGAAGTAACACTGGGCTAAATTTGGACGTCACTATTATAGTCGCTATGATTACGAGGTATATATCATAGTTTAAAACCCCCAATACTGAAAATAAGTTTTATATTGACAAGATGTTTTTTGTTTTTGTATAGAATGTCGATGCAGGTGCTTCAAAGGAGGTAACAACTCACCTGTTTAAGTTATAGGCTTTTGTCAGTGATGTTAACACGTAAGTCCCATTTTACCCTATTAGTAATGGTTCTTGGGTGGCACTAACCGGGGAAAGTTTTAATACTTTGCATCAGGAAGGTTATAATGATTTTGAGATTGCAACGAATATACAAAACAAACTTTTTTAAAGGCAGTCACAACCAAATAGACTAAGACATCACATGAACTCAAAAAATGATAATGTGAATTACTCATTTTGTCTTTATGTGTAGCCACAGATAGAATTGTTTTCATTTATAATATTTTTTCAGGTAGCCTATGGATGATCCAAAGACAATTTGGCAATCCAGTCATAATGCAAAGATTCTACTCAGGCAAGAATGTATTCTTATTTTCGTCCTATTGTAATCCTGCTATTTTCTGATTTGGATACTTACAATAGTGTTACATGTACAAAAAAGGTTTGGTTACATGTACGTGGTATCCTGACTGGCCAAAAACCATTATCTATGGTGGACGCTTTGTTAGGTTGGATCATTTGCATTGCAATTGGATCGTCATTCTTATGCCTTGGTACCTGGAGTTTAAGTTGGCACTTTGTAAAATTGATGTATCATTGGAGTTTTAGTTGTGACTAAATCTGATTTTGGTACATAAACTGAACCAAAACTCAGTAGTTGGAGAAATTTTGATCTTATTACAAATGAGAAGAGTAAAAATTATGCGACGAGGGATATTACAGAAGTGTATATTGGAAAATCCATCAATAAAGGTTGTTGTGACTGACCCTGCATAATTCAATCACTCACAACGCCAAGCGACAAACGATGTTGGTGAAATTGCTGGTGTTACCGTTTTGTGTATTATCAACAAAGAAAAACCTACTTCTGGACAAACCCTGTTATGGATGCCTGTCTTTCGGAATCACTGTGAGGATGTAGCTGCATTTCCCGGGATTAATTATTTGGTTGTGAGAAAATACTGAGTTTTAGAATTCATTTTTAGTTTAACAGAATTTTGAGGTTTCATATGTACCTGCATTTCCCGGGATTAAATATTTGGTTCCGAGAAAATACTGTGTTTTAGAATTCATTTTTAGTTTAACAGAATTTTGAGGTTTCATCTGTCGTTTATTTATGTATAAATAATGTTTTAATAACCATAAATAATCTCCTTCCACCTGCATTCAGCCAAACCTTGCAATAGCCACCAGACATCTTGTGAGAATGACTGCTGATGTGCCATGTATTGAATTTAGGGTACTTTTCATGTGGTACACACAATCCTATTGATGACAACTGCAGGTGTGACCCAAACTGGCAACTAATTATTATTCTATTCATTTATGGGCAGTGTTCTACCAATTTGCCTTTTACTGAAGGTTTATGTCTTAAATACTGAAAATAAGTTTTATATTTACAAGATGTTTTTTGTTTTTGTATACAATGTCGATGCAGGTGCTTCAAAGGAGCTAACGGCTCACCTGTTCAAGTTATAGGCTTTTCTCAGTGATGTTAAAATGTTAGTACCATTTTACCCTATTAGTAATGCTTCTTGGGTGGCACTTATCGGGGAAAATTTTAATAGTTTGCATCAGCAAGGTCAAAATGATTTTGAGATTGCAACGAATATCCAAAACAAACTTTTTTAAAGCCAGTAACAACCAAATAGACTAAGACATCACATGAACTCAGTAAAATGATAATGTGAATTACTCATTTTGTCCGTATGTGTAGCCGCAGATAGAATTGTTTTGATTTATAATATTTTTTCAGGTAGTTTATGGATTATCCAAAGACAATTTGGCAATCCAGTCACAATGCAAAGATTCTACTCAGCAAAGAATGTATTCTTATTTTCGTCCTATGGTAATCCTGCTATTTTCTGATTTGGATACTTACAATAGTGTTACATGTACAAAAAAGGTTTGGTTACATGTACGTGGTATCCTGACTGGCGAAAAACCATTATCTATGGTGGACGCTTTGTTAGGTTGGATCATCTGCATTGCAATTGGATCGTCATTCTTATGCCTTGGTACCTGGATTTTAAGTTGGCACTTTGTAAAAAAGATGGATCATTGGAGTTTTAGTTGTGACTAAATCTGATTTTAGTTCATAAACTGAACCAAAACTCAGTAGTTGGAGAAATTTTGATCTTATTACAAATTAGAAGAGTAAAAATTATCTGACGAGGGATATTGCAGAAGTTTATCTTGGAAAATCCATCAATAAAGGTTGTTGTGACTGACCCTGCATACTTCAATCACTCACAACGCCAAGCGACAAACGATGTTGCTGAAATTGCTGGTGTTACCGTTTTGCGTATTATCAACAAAGCAAAACCTACTTCTGGACAAACCATGTTATGGATGCCTTTCTTTCAGAATCACTGTAAGGATATAGCTGCATTTCCCGGGATTAAATATTTGGTTGTGAGAAAATACTGACTTTTAGAATTCATTTTTAGTTTAGCAGAATTTTGAGGTTTCATATGTACCTGCATTTCCCGGGATTAAATATTTGGTTCTGAGAAAATAACGAGTTTTAGAATTCATTTTTAGTTTAACAGAATTTTGAGGTTTCATCTGTCGTTTATTTATGTATAAATAATGTTATAATAACCATATATAATCTCCTTCCATCTGCATTAAGCCAAACCTTGCGATAGCCACCAGACATCTTGTGAGAATGTTTTATAACAAGAACGCCTGGCATCGGCTTTATCCGCCGAATTTAGGAAAAAATGTGTTTTGTCTGCAAGGGAGGTAAGGTTGGGTTAATGGAAGGTTATTTAAGATGGCTGCACCTTGGCTAATAGGTAGCAGAAGGTTGTAAAACACTTGGTTTAAGTGTCGGTGGCAAACGGTCCAACTACATTTTATTTTTTACTGTATTTTAAAAAATTATGAAGGTTACATATACCAAAGATTAAAGCAAAGTCAAATGATGTTTTCACAGAAACATATGGTGTACAAAAAGCTAACTACCTTAGTGGAATAACAGGTGTTTCTATTGGTTTCTTTTATCCAACAATTGTGTTTTTAGGATTTTGAATCCACTTGCAGTTAAATATAGGAAAATATCATGATAAAATTTGAATGACTGATCAAAGTGTCTGTAGAATTTGCAGATAAATTCATATGTTTATTATAAGGATACGTAAGATGGTAAGAATAAGGAGATAAAACATCAGATTAGTCTGTTGCAGCCCAACCCGTAACTTTATCCAGAAGAAGTCAACTCTCGACTTGGTTTCCCGTCTGTGTTGTGGTATGCAAATGTTTATTTAAACAATGACAAGAATATCATTATGTTTGGTGGAAAATAGTTTTAGGACTTCCAAACCCTTGCCAACTACAACATCCAGAAGAAGTCAACTCTCAACTTGGTTTCCCGTCTCTGTTGTGGTATGTAGATGTTTATTAAAACAATGACAGGAATACCATTACGCCAAATTAGCAGTAGTCGTACGGCACAAAGATAAAAACAATGGAGTATTACAGAACCTAATCCCACAATTGTGAAACAACAAAAATACATTCACATTTTTACTAATATTAAAAGTAGGTAATTTGAATGTATATATTCATAAGCAACTGGTTTTCATGTTAAAAGAACAATCTTGAAACTACATAGCAAATAAAAGACAACCCCAAAATCCAAAGACCAAATGTTTTATGATTGAAACAAGTCATACTTGAAACAAGATCCAATATTCATATCTCAAAAGTCATAATTGAATCTAGTGAAACAAGTCATACTTAAATCGGTTGGGGCGTGGGTGTTTGGCTTTTTTCCATTTTAGTCACGTTGAACACCAAAGCTTCATGAGCGGATATATTCCCACTTTCCAATTCAAAACACATTTTATCACCAACATTTAACAACAAAATATCTTTCAAACGATGCATTTCCCCCACCAGGTGGACATTAATACTTTGCTTAGATTTAAACCGCGGATCAACAAACGTTTTAATAACCATATAGAATCTTCTTCCACCTGCATTCAGCCACACCTCGCGATGCCCACCTGGCATCTTGTGAGAATGAAATTTAGATGGCACACTCTGTTTACAAAACAAGAGTAACATAAAAAAGTTTAGTAAAATTCAAAAAATAGTGTTTAAAATTTAAAATAAAATATTTTTAAAATAATTTAAAAATACATTAAAAAATGAAATAAAGTTTACCAAATATCCCTTTGAATCAACATTGTTAGTAAAGAAAACATCAAAGGATTTCTTAACAAAACCCACAGAAGTTGAACATTCACCTAATCAAGAAAATAGATATATTTAAGTTAGAAATTTTAAATAATTTTAAGATAACAATAGAGAATAAGTTACGTGGTTGAGAATGAGATATATGATGAGAAAATGGAAGAAAGCCATCCATTATCTTTGCTTTGTACACCTCATCTTCAGCTTCATCTATTTGTGATACAACAATGACTTTGGTGGAACTAAATCCAACAGCCTTACAAACGTCCTCCCACTCAGAACCAGTAAAAGCCACTCCAATAATTTCTCTGATTTTTTTAAATGTAGTGTACGTAATACCAACTTCCGTTAAAACACCATTAATTTCAAGTTGTACCCTCTTACGAACCCTTATCGAACGTGTAGAAATAAGCATTGTATGAGGTATTGGCTGTTTTTATATTTCAGAAAACCAAAAAAATATAAACAATAACGAATTAGTAAAAAACCAATCAACAATTAATAAAAATGTGAAATATTTAAACTAATGAAGCATACCTGATACATTCTTGGGTCTTCACAACCTACAATAATACACTTTTCAACATGGTCATTGCACATATGACCATACTCAATCTCTTCACCATTTTTGTTATAAAAATTGACTGTAAATTTTTTTGTCCCAACTTGATCAAAATGAATAATATGAGGATCTAGATGAATAATTTTTCCACTAAATTCCATCCATTTATCTCCCGTAATCGACCATATAGAAGAGTACACGCCTTTTTCCATTTTAACCAAGTGAGTTGCACCTTGCGCGTCTATTAACTTTACAATATTTGAATCATTACACAAACTTGGTGGCCAAGTATGTAGAGGCAAGTCCTATTTTTTTTATTAAAAATTAAACTTAATAACATTCAAAAAGAAGATGAAACACATAAATAAAATATATTTTAAAATAAATAATATATAACCAATCATACCACATGTTCGTAAAATGAACTGGTAAAAAGGTGATCAACTCAATAAATCCGGACTCCTTCTTCTCAACTAACAGGAAAAATAAAATAAATTTATGTAAAAATATTAAAAATTTAATAAAAAATTACTTACAAAAACACTTCAAATCTTTATAATCCATTCGAAAGTCTGCACATAAAAAAATTAATCAGAATTAAACTGTATAATTTAATATAAACATACCTAATCAACGTTTAGTATTTGTACAGGTTATGAAAATGTTTACAATTGTAAGTATTTAATCCCAAGCTTATACATATCATATCTCTTAAAACCTCCATGTAATTAACGTTTTTCATTTTTTTAAATCTATGAACTCTAATTTGTTTTTCTAACTTCAGATTACAGAAACTGTAAATGTTAAATACAATGGAAAATATCTAATGCTAAGCTTATACAAATCATATATGATAAAACCCCCAACCTAATTATCTTTTTCCATATTTGTAAATCTATGAAGGCTATTTTTTTCCTTTTTGATTTAAGATTTATCTAATTAATTGTAAAATATTATTCATAATTAACAATTGAAACATAATTTTTACTTTCCTTAACAGAGAATATTTCGACTGATTAGATTTTTGTTGGGTTTTTTTTTTCTGAACAGGGTTTTATGGATAGTTGTAAAGATAACATAAACGTTATAATGATTTGTGGACATTAAAACGGAAATTATATTGTTTAATAACTGGATTTAGTTTTTATCACTTTTGGTCCTTATACTTTAAAGAAAACATTCAAAAAAATGGTGTGTGTGTTTACCATCTTATACTTTAAAATTAGTGTTTGTCTTTGTTTTCCAATTGTTTTTGTTGACAAGCATTAGTACTTGCCGTTTCAGGGAAATAGTAATCTAAAAACACGTGAGACAACCAAAAATAAGGTTAACATATTATATGTACCATTGAAGAAAGCGAAAAAGGACGTCAGATAACTGTATGGTCACAGAAACATACATATAAATAATTTGTATAATAGAACCAAATACATGAACCAATGGAGCAGAACTCATGGTCAAATCGCAGAGTTAAGGGGTTGTTTGGATTAACTTATGCACTCAATAGTGCACCAAGGTCGGGAGCACTTCTTCGACCAATGACTCCAAGGCTAGCATATGGACTGTTAAGGATCATAATAGTAGGAGTTGTGTCAGCTAAACATTGCCGCATGGTGGGAATTCTCATCAGCTTCACGATAGTCCAACTGTCGCCATGATCATCAAAATGCAATAGATTTCAAAATCCAAAACCTTGTTAACCACTGGCAGAACTTATTAGAGTAAGTGATATTGATATTTGACATCATGTTTTTTGATCGTTTATTAATAATCCCGATTTCTTTTACTTAAATGTGTAACATCGAATTCTTATGTATACATAAAAAAGACCAAATAGTTAGTACTCTTAATCATATCTCAACTTATGTTCATTGTAATCACTTAAATTTATTAACCTTCCTGACCGTCCACCAATACATGGATACTTTTATTACCAAGTCGCTGATTTAAATGTAATTTTGCTAGATGAATGCAAGTTTCAAAACCGTACATGCAACACAAAGTTAAAATTGAAGCAGTGGAAAATCATATGCCTGAATTGATTATGATTGATGAAATTAGCACTTGATTCTAACTTAATTTTTGTCAATCGATGGCTAAATCCAAACTATGAAGAATCAAGATCAGGACTCCAATATAAGGTTGTAACCTTAGTTTTCTTAGTTTTATAGCTATTGACACATTTAAGCTCCACCTATAGCTTTCAAATACTCGATACATGCAGGACTTAAAAGTTACCCATTACCCACCCATATATTGGTGAAGTTGTCACACATAGCGAAAACTTTTGTTTAAAGTGGTCATAGTCTACATAGAAGAAATTCTATACAATAATGTACAATTTGTTTTTTTCAAAGTATTGGAAATGTTTGTGGTGCTTCTATTCATACCAAACCGGTGAAAATAGCAAATAGGGATTAGCTTTTGCCTGGTTAGTTTATTCTCTATGTCAATAAAGAAAGTGATCATATTTTAGTTAGTACTTTTTTCAAAAAAGTTAATGCATATGATGAATTTACAATTTCACGTTCAGTCCAATGGTCCTCCAAGTCACTTTAATTACACAAATGGAAGTACCTCATCAATAAGTGAGATACATTTTCCTTCTCAGGCTATTTCAACCAGATATTTAAGGTATTCCCGAGCAGTACGAGACTAAGGTTACAGGAATAAAAGGTCAAGTAATAAAGGATGTAACTTGTCATGATCTGATCCTATTTGGACAGTTAATTCACAAGTCAAACGTTCATCTAGAATAGCCTTTGTTATGTTTTATCAAACCTCTTATCAAACATTCATATGAAATAGCCTTTGTTATGTTCTATAAAACCTGTTATGGGTAATATATTCATGACCTTAGCTTTAGAAGAAATAGATTTATGCACTTAAATAGAAATTGACTTCTAAAGAGACATGCAAAGTTAGTCAAACAGATAACAATTTAATAATTACAATTTAATAATCATACATCTAAGGCTAGCAATAGACTATTAAGGATGCTGAACATGGGAACACTCTTGATGCCACAAATAGCACAACGGATGGAATCTCCCCTCCTGTTTAATGAAACCAAATAATCTATTCGAAACACCCAACATACCCGCTAGGCTCATTATAGTTTAAGATTAATTTTTTAAATTTATTATTTAAACAGCAAGATATTTTATTTTTTTAATTATTCAGAAAATATACATTTCCAAACGATATAAGGTATTTAGGAATTATAATCGTATTATTTTGAATAACATATACAGAATAAAGTTTAATTAAAGCAATATATAGAATATAAATTCAAATTTATTTTGTATGAACAAACTCTGTTATTGGAAACGATATATTCTAAAAAATTAAAACAAGATAATACACTAATTTAATGCCCTACATTTTGTGTATAAATACAATTTCTACCAATATGAATTTTCATTGTGAATCGTATTTTTTACATATCTATATTGATTTGTAACAATGAACAGGTATCCAACTCGAAAAAACACCATGGGCTACCAAAACGACCCTACTTTGAAAGTGCTTCTCCATCAAGTACCCGTTCCAAGAAGAAAGCAACAGCATCTACTTCAATATCTCATATAGCTGCAATAGTGGATGATACTTCACATGAATTAGCAGGTTTTGTTTCAAAGTTCTGAAATAAAAAATGATTACCAGTATTTATTAATTTGGGTTTAAAATTAAAAAAACCTGTATTTATTAATTTAAGTATGTATTTAAATGATTTTATGAATTTGGTTGGTAAGCATTTGTTTTGTTTTAACTATTATTTTTTAATTAGTTATATTATTTAAATTTGTATTTTTTTTAAATATTCAGGAACTTCAATAGCTGCTGGAAATATGGGGATTGTTGAGGGTATGAGAACCATAACTTCTGGAGGTACTGTTGTTGAAACATTAATAAGTGTGCATGTATTTGATTATTGAATGTTTTGAATGTAGTTTGTATTTTATTTTTAACAATGGTTTTTTTATATTAGGTTTTAAAAAGTCTGACATGAAAAATGGGACATCAACTGTTGTATCTGGAGATGGCAATGTTAATGTCAATCAAAAGCGTATAAGATTGATTAGTGGTTCTAGAGTAAAACTTGTGACCAATAATTCGTCTGGTTTAAATTCTTCTGGTAGATTTGGAGGTTATTTTTTTTCCTGGTTTTTTAAAATTTATTTTTATTTTACTATATTTTGTTTCATTTGATAACACGGGTTTGAAGAACAAAAATATTCATGCTAATGGTGGATCTAGATTTCTTAAGCGTAATGCTGGGCCTAAGGGATTCGACCACGAAAATTTTCTAGGGAATTCAGGTTATTTTTAATTTTATACAAGATTTAAGTTATTCATGTTATTTGTATGTTTTGTATTTTTACAAACTCTAAATCTCTTTAATAGGCACTGATAAGGAAAAAGTCATCACACCCATTACCGACGTTGATCCAAAGTTAGATAATGTTTGCATTCAAGGTCGTATATTTATTTGGCAATCACACAGATTGAACGAAGAACATGATCCTTATAGGTTGGAGCTTGTGTTACAAGATATTAATGTATTTTTGAAACCTAGTTACTATATAAATTTTTTAAAAATTGTTAAAAATTAGTTTGTATCTCACAATGTATTATGTCTATTAAATTGCAGGATACAAGAATTCAAGTTTTTATTAAATAGGAATTTATGTTTAGATTTCAGCCATTGTTTGAAGAAGGTCAATGTTACCTTCTATCTAATTTTGGCATTGCTGAAATGGTGGTAAACTACCATTATTACCCCACATGTTCAAGATAATTTTGTATAGATATACTACTGTTACCCAGATTGAGCCATTTGACAACAACTCAAATGGTATTCTTTTTGAACCATTGTCTCATTTGTTGGACACTGAGTAGTATGAATATCCGGAGAATGAGGCTGTTGGTATGTTAACTTTTTTAAAATAATTTTGTTCAAAAATATTATGTTATTGAATTTAATATAACTTATCGTGTATTTTTCATTAGATGTTATTGGTTCCGTAGTTGGAATTGGCGATGTAATTCCTGTCATGTCTGCTTCAGGGAAGAAAGTTCGTAGAACTATAGTTTTGGAGGATGTTGAGTAAGTTTTAAGTTTTATATATCATACTACAATTAAATATTTGTAGCAATGTTTAATTATATGATTTTAATTATTTGATTTTACAGGGGAGAACGTTTAGACTTAACATTTTGGGATCACTGGGCTAGAATGTGGGACCAATTTGCAAACAAGCGTGACACAATCAAGTATTTGGTTGTAATTCTTCAGCTTGGAAAAGTGAAATATTAGGATGGTATACACACTATTCATATTCAAATTGTTTTTGCATATAATTATTTTTTAATTTTTTTAAATTTTTTTAAATGAAACTGGAGTGCTGGCTATCCATAATGCTTTGTTTGGTTCACGGAATTTTTCAAATCCAAAGATGGCAGAAATTGTGGCTTTTAAAAAGAGGTTTTTAACTTAATTTATTTGATGCTAATGTATATTTGGTAAACATTATTTACAATTAATTTTTCAATTTTTTTAAATATTAGGGTCGAAAAACGCGAAGGATATGATGGTAACAAGTTAAAAATTGAATTAGTTGCACCTCATGTTAAAACTGTTACTATTGGTGAGTTCTTTCATGGAGCTGTTAAAAGAATGATTGGATCAATCCGTGACTGTCAACCGGTATGTTATTACCTTTTACGTAATTAACACACTCTAAAAACTATTTATATTTAATATTTTAACCTTTATAAATTTAAATATAGGACACACACTGTATAGTATGGAACAATACACAAAATTCACAAGGAGCATGGTTGGGCTTACACAGCATGCAAAACATGTAATAAGCGTGTTGATTCTGTTGGTAGACAAAATCGATCTCCTGTTTATGTTTGTGATGATCATGGATATGTACAAAGCATATCTAGGTAAATTTATTTTAAAAATTCATAATTAAATATAATGAATTATATTTAATTAGTTGACGATTCTGGATCTGCTCCTTTGTTGTTCTTCAACAACAATTTTGTTAAGCTTTCAGGCCACACGTCTTGGGAATTAATGGAAGAACATGGTATAGAGACAAACGACTTTTGTCCCACAGAGTTAGATAAAATCGTTGGGAAAAAATTGTCTATTTAAGATATTTTACTCAGAATACAATGTTGTAAGGAATAACGACACATATCGTTGCGACTCATTTTCTGAAGATGAAGAACTAATTAACCACTTTAAGAAAACATTCTTACAGGAAGATTCAAATGACGAGGTAAGCAATTTTTCAAAAAAATTCAAAAGCAACTTACTGTTAATAATTTCCTTTTATTTAAACAAATAGTTGATTTTGTAATCAAAAACAGGATCAAGAAGATGATTTGGTGTCGGTAGGAAGTATGGAGGAACCAAGTGGAGATTTAGGATGTCAAGTGAATGAATCTGAATTGGGAGTTAAGCGTAGTTTCACTACAGCAAACAGTGAAGTAGAAAATAATACAACAAATGCTGGGGAGGATACAGGGAAGGATACAGTTGCAAAGAAGAATAAAAAAACAGTATACAATGATGAAGGAGACAATGAATATGAAGAAGATATGAACGTCTCAAACGAGACAAACAAGCCTAACAACGAGTAATTGTTTGAACCAGCCATTTAATAAATCAGAAGGATTGGTTGATTTTTATAATTGCTTTTTAAATAGCATACATTTTTATTTCAAATAAATAACACTGGTTGTGGTGTTTTGGTTTTTATGATACATTTTGATGTTTTTTTGTTTTTGTTTTGAATAATATACAATGGTTTCTGTTATTTATTTTTCAATATTTATGTTTGTTATTTATTTTCATTTATGTTTTTTTGATTTAAAGTTATTACGTGTTTATATTTATTATAAACTGTTAGGTCCAAACGGTTAAGCAAAACATGAATATCATAAACAATTAATAACATGTTTTACTCAAGACCCACTTAACTACTAATAACACAAGTTTGGTTTTTCAACGTTTAATTCTTAGCTTTATTAAAGAATTATACCCTATTGTATGCGGAAGTACAATAGGGATTGAATAGACAAACTATTCTCCCATTGATCTCAGCTTTGCTTATTGATCAATGGGAGGAAGAACCCTATCACTATATTCTTTACATATTACAATTTACTTTACAGTGAATAAAATCCTTAACCATCTAATTCTACAATGACTAGTATATATAGTGGTAGGTGTGAAAGCATTTTTCACTACAATACAAAAGTACATGTGTCAGCATGCATGTGACTATATGACACACCATGTGCTAACTTGTACTTTTGTCCCCACCCTTTTGTCTTTTTGTTTCTTGTACTTTATATTTGTCAATGTTTATCTTTAGATGGTCTTGAGGGAGTCAGTGAGTTATTGTTATCACTCACTGACTCCATTGTCTCCTTCTTCTTCTCAGGTACATTATTCATTGAGTTCCGCCTCACTGAATACTCGAGTCTTTCTTGTAGACTCAGGCTGAGAATCTTGAAGACAACTCACTGAGTGACTGTTCACTCAGTGACTTCATAATGTTTAAGGGTAATATTTATACCAGGAGCCTGAGTCTTCTATTTATACCGGGAGCCTGAGTTTTCTATTTATACCGGGAGCCTGAGTCTTCTGAGTGGGTAACGCTCCCCCTGAGGCTTTACGTCTTCCGTGTGGTAGAGCTTCCTGAGGCTCTCGAGGCTCCTGAGGCTCTCGAGGTTCCCTGAGGCTCTCGAGGCTCCTGAGTCGGTAACACCCTCCTGAGACTCTTAGGGATCCTAAGGGAGTAACGCTCCCCCTGAGGCTCCTGAGTCTTCTGAGTGAGTAGTGCTCCCTGAGGCTCCTGACTCCCTTAGTGACTATTCACTCAGGGACTTAAGTATAAATTATACTTAGGATACTTTTCATTCAAATCCAACATATGGGACAATTAGGCACTGAATTGACCCAACAATCTCCCCCTATTTGGATAGAAAAGTAGCCTAAGTCAAATAGTAGTAAGTGAGCAAAATGGATTCTTCTTACGTACTAAATTACAACAAAGAAATCATGAAATAACTTGTTGGAGTCACTTCTTTAATCAAATCTTTTATTTCCTGCTGACTTGATTATGTCTTGATTCTTTGTTGTTGAGCTTGGTCACTTACGAGCTCCCTTATGCCTTTTTTCTTTTTAAACAAAACATGCTGATGTAAATATCAACAGGAATAATCATGCTCAGGTTTGCTGAGTTCATCAGGCTTAGTTCATCAGGTTCGGTCGCATAGGTTACTCAGGCTTCATGCATCTGAGATTCCTTCAGGCTGAGTGACCGATGCTCAATGACCATATTGGCTCAGGGCGTGATGAGTGACGGCTGATGGGAGGCTGTAGTTCAAGGACCCGTTATCATGTCATCAGTGACCCGGCTTCTTCAGGCAACCATTCAGATTTAGCTTATAAACCTTATGATCAGGCTTAGCTTATTATCCTGATCATCAGTGACCCAACTTTCTCACTCAGTGTATCTCTCCCCCTCAAAATTTGCAACTAAGTGCAACTTTTGACTTTTTGGGTTTATAAGGTTAAGGTTCAGTGACAAGGTAAGGCGAGGGAGTTGAGGCGTTCAGACTGAGGTTTTAAGATGACCAGTTTGGTTATCAGGTTCGGTTTTAGGTTTATAGGGTTCAGGTTCAGTGACCTTTTTAGCCTATTTGGTTATCATGTTCAGGAAGTTTAGTGACCGGGTTCAGGAAGCATACATCTTCTTTAAAGCTAAACAAGCTACTTTTACTGATTCATTTATGAATGACCCTATTATCCATCTTCATTCAACAACATAAAGTTGTGAAATTTTCTCCCTAAAAAATTGCAATATTTGCAACTTTTGACCTTCAGGCTTTGGTGACAGGTTTTTCAGCAGCTGCTTTTCTTTTCAGCAGCTTACAAGCAATATTCAGCTCTTTTACATCAGTTTCAACGTGAAAGTTAATAACCAAATTGAATGTGCCTGAACCGACCCATTCTCCTCTTTATCAGTTTTACTCTCAAACTGAATACCACGAGCAAACTTGCTTTTCACCAAACACTCTCAGTTAGGTGAACCACACTATATCCCCATAGACTGAATAGCCATTTTGTTAGTTTTATGAAGCTGAACAACCAACTTTCTTTTTTAGCTTTAGAGCTTTAGGCTTTAAGAGGTTTTTGTGCTGAGCATTAAACCGACAAAGTTTTTCAGTAACACTGAACCAGCCATATTCCCTTTCCAGCTTTTCATCTAGCTGAGAAAAACATACCCATTGAAATTTTATAACCTAAATATCCATGTGCCAATCTTGTCATATTGAACACTGAACAAAACGTTCCACTGACTGATTTTCTTAGTCAGCTCCAATAAACGCCATTACCACCCGAGCCTTTAATTTCCACAGACTTTCTATGAATCTGATACAAACCCCGCTACCCTCATCAGTTTTATAATAAAAACTGTTTGTAACCCACGTTCTTCAGCCCTCACTTTTGAGATGACTGAATCGCAACCCAACAATATAACTGGTCGTATCAACACCACCAACCCATTCCATCTCCCACTGATTATTTTAACGAGAAGCCCATCAAGAACATCCAACCACGAACATCCAACCAAGAACACCAAACAAAAGTCAAACACTGACTTTTGATACTCGAAACCCACAAACACCAATCAATCTTCAAAGTAATCGAATCCTATCATGTGAAAACCATAAAAGAATCCCTTGTTTATTCTCGATTTAATTGTTGGAGTCGATGATACTGTATCGATCAGGTTGTGAGTGAATCTTGAATCTGCTTTCGAATAAGTGTTTACGGGATTAATGAGTGATGATGATGGGAATTATCGATGAGTAATGAGTGATGATCCGGTTGTTTTGAGTTTTTTTTCCAGTGATGTGGGATTTTGGTTTACGGGGATGTGGGGGTTTTGGTTTTGGTCTGTTAGTATCCTTTTTGGATAAAGATAAGATTTTGATGATGTGTTGTTGGGTTTTCTTATAGCAGATGTCAAAAATGTATTTTTCCTCCTCTCAAAAAACTACATTAGCATTATCATTTTTGGAAGTTAAACATAATTTTTTTATTGGTGGGGATTTGGGTTTTGGTTTGGGATAAGATATCCAGGGAAGGTTTATTCAACATTTATGGTTTCTCTCCCCCTCAAAATTACATACGCTTCATAAGCAGTAGCAGTTTTGAATAACAACCATAAATTTGAACGAAGCGCAAATGCTATTAGCAGTTAATTCGAACGGATCTAGGTTATGGAGTTAACCCACCCGCTCTGATACCACTTGTTAGGTCCAAATGGTTAAGCAAAACATGAATATCATAAACAATTAATAACATGTTTTACTCAAGACCCACTTAACTACTAATAACACAAGTTTGGTTTTTCAACGTTTAATTCTTAGCTTTATTAAAGAATTATACCCTATTGTATACGGAAGTACAATAAGGATTGAATAGACAAACTATTCTTCCATTGATCTCAGCTTTGCTTATTGATCAATAGGAGAAAGAACCCTATCACTATATTCTTTACATATTACAATTTACTTTATAGTGAATAAAATCCTTAACCATCTAATTCTACAATGACTAGTATATATAGTGGTAGGTGTGAAAGCATCTTTAACTACAATACAAAAGTACATGTGTCAGCATGCATGTGACTATATGACACACCATGTGTTAACTTGTACTTTTGTCCCCACCCTTTTTGTCTTTTTGTCTCTTGTACTTTATACTTGTCAATGTTTATCTTTAGATGGTCTTGATGGAGTTAGTGAGTTATTGTCATCACTCACTGACTCCATTGTCTCCTTCTTCGTCTCAGGTACATCATTCATTGACTTCCGCCTCACTGAATACTCGAGTCTTTCTTGTAGACTCAGTCTGAGAATCTTGAAGACAACTCACTGAGTGACTGTTCACTTAGTGACTTCATAATGTTCAAGGGTAATATTTATACCGGGAGCCTGAGTCTTCTATTTATACCGGGAGCCTGAGTCTTCTATTTATACCAGGAGCCTGAGTCTTCTGAGTGGGTAACGCTCCCCCTGAGGCTTTACGTCTTCCGTGTGGTAGATCTTCCTGAGGCTCTCGAGGCTCCTGAGGCTCTCGAGGTTCCCTGAGGCTCTCGAGGCTCCTGAGTCGGTAACGCCCTCCTAAGACTCTTAGGGATCCTGAGGGAGTAACGCTCCCCCTGAGGCTCCTGAGTCTTCTGAGTGAGTAGCGCTCCCTGAGGCTCCTGACTCCTTTAGTGACTATTCACTCAGGGACTTAAGTATAAGTTATACTTAGGATACTTTTCATTCAAATCCAACATATAGGACAATTAGGCACTGAATTGACCCAACATAAACTGATAGAGAATTTTAGTACAATGGAAACAAAAACATGTGAAAAAGTCACCTGATAAAGCATCCCCAGTCATTGTTACATTTGTAAATATTTCCTTCATGTAACTGCATTTTACAACAGACGTTCAAGTCACCTGTTGCAAAAAGTAATACAATCAGGACAACACAAAAAATTACTGACTACTGGTTCCAAATACGTGAACAATTTCATCACTCATTAATCATTAACATCAACTTGATTTCAACTTTTCATTTAAGAAAATGTTTGCTATCAATTTGTCAGATAAATTTTAAACAGTTTAATCAGTCATGTGTTAAACACAAATGTTATTAGTAACGCTTAGTGAGGTGATATTAGTTTGGTATTACAATTGAAGCAACAAGGATTTCTATTAGAATTCTTTCAACAAAAAATCCAATTGCAATCCAAGTTGTTGATACAATTGTGGCTACAATTGAATGACTTCATTGAAGGGTACATATACTATTTTATATTGTTATGTCTTTGCTTATTTAAATTGTACACAACGTCTTCTATCTCCAGTTCATCACTACAACATGTTGAAAAATTAAGGGATGGTAATCATATGCTGGTCAAAGGGTGGGTTGTATTGATTTTTATCACTTCTACATTGTGCATATTTATTAGTAAACAGCTTCTGTTCGTAGGGTGATGAAGTGTTTGTGGCAGAAAGTTTAGAAGACAGTGAGCGAGATCAGGTATGCAGATATATTTTTGACCAAGAATATTTTGAAAGACCTCACCAAGTGAATATAAATCAATATAACATCAGCGTACAAAAATTTGGAAATATGTTTCAGAAGTTATTATAGTCAGCAGCCATGAATTAGGTGTACTGTGACGGTTTGGTCAAAGTTGTGTCAGTAGATAATAAGATGCCTAAGTTTTACCAAATCGAAGGTAGTATGCGACTAATTATTTTGCATAAAAATGATGAGATAACCGCAAGCAACATCTGTTTATCCATACACTAAAAAACAATCACAGGTAAAATTCATATAAGTTAATATTTAGTTTCAGAACTTAAACTCAGACACCCATTTAATATGAAAGATTTAATATCATAAGAGGAAACGGCCACGTCAGTTCTTTAGTATGCCTAGGTAATCTGATACTAACTTATTGTGATTCTTATTGAGATGCCTGGCTTAGTCAAAGAGGGAGGAACAACTATTAATTTACAAAATATGGCTGCATATAGGTTGATTAATACGAAAGGAATGACATATTGTGATAACCGAATTTTTTGTCATGATCACATAGCAATAAACATAGAATGTGTAGTTTTTATCCACTTTGCATTTTATATTCAGGGTTGCAACAACATGTACATCACAGTTGACAAGTGCACGATCAGCCTTTGGGCCTAAGGCTCGCACTCCTCAATACATCCTACACAAATCTATCTTTTAAGTTTTGATACCATGAAATCCATAGACACACACTGAGATTAAGAATGACTTGACATAAATCACTCTCTTTCTCAGTGATACTACAACAATCGACCACCAATAACACAACTTCAGACCAAATCACCGTGCCACTCACATTCCTGAATCACTAAACCACTCATTTTAGGACAATATTCGGACACAAACTGGTATACCTATTCGTTATAAAGATTTTACATTTTCATCTTACGCTATATGCTCTTCACATGTTGATTTCGTATTTTCACATCTATGGTCTTTCGAGTCTTTGTACATATACTGATTGCTTAGTTACTGTTTTATCTAAGTAGCTCAGCTTTGTATTTGTTAAATCTTTACTTTTGCTTAGCTGAAAGAGGGTCGATACCTAAAACTTATCACTTGCTTCTACAGAAGCTGCTATTCTAGGACACCACTAACGACTATAAGACAATCCACTGTTATAGTTGAATAAAAACAAAAAGTTGTATGAAACCTAAACTTAAATTAGTATAGCCTTTGGGACATGTATACCTTGCCTCTGTTCTTTATATATTTGGTATGTTTATGCCATATAATTGTTACACGATTATGATATTTCAATAGGCTCATATGTCATATATTCTCGGATAGGATTCTATAGACCCATAAACTCTCTGCGAGATTCTGATTAAACTTGAATGAATCTTTATATAGGTTCATATCGGATTTTATAGGACCATACTAACGAATTAAACTATATACTATAATAAATCCAAATATGAGTACAACCAGTCAAACAAGCTAACAGTCAAAATACAACAAATACAAGAACCACTTACTGACCGTGGCAAGGTCATTTGGTTCTACTGTGACTATAGCCTGCTACAAATAGTATAAGCTTTTATGATTTTAGTTTTAGGTCCCTGAGATTCTCGATGTTTACAGCTTTCTACTAATTTATGTAGAGGTATGGCCTCGAGGATGCTTTTAGAATGAGTTATTAATCTTTTGCTTTTTGAATTAAAGCAAGGCTATGCTTGAATTTCTCAAATCTATTATCTTATTGGCCAAAACATTAGGTCCATAGAAGGACATGATCATATAGCAATCTGAGAAAACTAATGTATCTTTGTTTATTTTTATTCATATATACTGTTTGTTTATTTAAATTAAGAATAATTAATATATGAAATAAATTAAAAGAAATAACATATACAAAATATATTTTCTTTTTAATAGATAATCATATAATATAAAATATAAAATATATAATCCATAAATATTGGTTCTTAAATTAGAAGATATAAATATAACTTAAAAAATAGAATATATATCCCATAAATATTGATCAAAATCTTATAATATCTGTATAAATACATATGGTCGTCCAACTAATTGACCTAAAAAAATTGTCATAGTTAAATATAATATCCAACAACAGCTTTCCAGAAGATCAATAATTATTCCAGTGGCATGAAGATTGATGTTATCATAATTGATTCATCATCACATGATGATATGGTAATCATAAATAAATTTAATAAAATATATTATAATTAATTTTTTATCTTGTTGTAATATTGTTGTTTTAAATTTTTATAGATCCCCCAAGGAAGATCAAAAACAACCAGAGTTAGGAAAAATTCTCCTATAACTATAAATTCCTCATCAGATGTTCATATGGTCGAGGTATTTAATAATTAATTGAATGTGAACAAAACTTCTGAATCGGTCTTTGATTATTATAAGATATTACAAATACATAAAAAGTAACATTTATTTGTGTTTTAAATTATATTCATTTCCATTTTTAATATATACAGACAACATCAAATAAAAAAAGGCGTAGGATTGTCAAGAAATTTGGTACCAACAAAATGACTTCAACTTCAAAAACAGAAAGTTACCAGCTTAATGATGAAGCATCACATGATGATCAATTGGAAAATGGTTACACACTTTTGGAGAACTATAGAGCAGAAAAACTGTTTCCAAAGGTTAAAAGAGAAAAGGTTTATTTCTTTCATTCTAATATTTATTTTGTATTTTAAAATTTATTCAAAATTAAATTTTAACAAATCAACAATAGTACATCAACAAAATTTGTTTTATACTTATATTTTTATGTTTTTTTATGTATATTCTTAGGTTTCTGATGATGATATCCCATTCCGTATAAGTAGTCCTGCAAAAAGACTAACGGACTCAAAAGTTGAAACCTACCATCAAAAGGATGAAGCATCAGATGATGATCAATTTCAAAATGGTTTCACGCTATTGGAGAACTACAAACCAGAAAAACATTTTAAAAATGTTAAAGAGGAAAAGGTTAAATCCGTATTATAAAAATAAACAATGGTAAACCATCAAATAAGTTTGTTTTATCTCACTTCATTTAATTATTTGTAAAAATATTATTAGGTTTCTTACGATGATATCTCATTGCGTATAAGTCGTCCTGCAAAAAGTCTCAACAACTCAAGATATAAAGAAGTGAAGTTCAAGGTTTTGGAAGAACAATCAGATAATGAGTTTAATGATGATGCTCAACTAGAAAATGGTTACACACTTATGGAAAACTACAAATCAGAATTACAAATTACAAATGTTAAAAGTGAAAAGGTTTAATTCTTTCATGCTAATCTTTTCTCAAAATTTTTAAAATTTTTCAAAAACAAATTAAACAAATCAACAATAGTAAAAGAACCAAAATATTTGTTTTATACTCATTTTAATTATTTTTTATATATATTATAGGTTTCTGATGATAATATCCCATTTTTTATAAGTGGTCCTCCAAAAAGTCTTAAGCAATCAAAAGTTGAAATCTACAAGCTTAAGGATGAAGCGTCAGATGATGATCAATTTGCAAATGGTTTCACACTTTTGGAAAACTACAAACTAGAAACACATTTTACAAATGTTAAAAAGGAAAAGGTTTCATTCTTTCAACCTATTTAAGTTTTCTAATTATATAATTATTTGTTTTATACTCATTTTAATTAGTTTTTTATATACATTATAGGTTTTAGATGATGATATTCCATTTCGTATAAGTGGTCCTGCAAAAACTCATAAGCACTCAAAAGTTGAAAGGTACCAGCTTAAGGATGAAGCATCAGATGATGATCAATTTGGAAATTGTTTCACACTTTTGGAAAACAACAAAGCATAAACACATTTTACAAATGTTAAAAATGAAAAGGTTTAATTCTTTCAACCTATCTAAATTTTTAAATTATATTATTATTTGTTTTATACTCATTTTAATTAGTTATATATATATATATATATATATATATATATATATATATATATATATATATATATATATATATATATATATATATATATATATATATATATATATATATATATATATATATATATATATATATATATATATATATATATATATCTAGGTTTCTGATGATGATATCCCATTTCGTTTAAGTGGTCCTGCAAAAAATCTAAAGCAATCAAAAGTTGAAAGCTACCAGCTTAAGGATGAATAATCAGATGATGATCAATTTGGAGATTAGATAATCAAAGTGGAATTAGAACATGACACATTAACAAGGTGTTTGGGGAACAAGACACATGAATTAAACAAAAGGGTTGCTAATTATATTGATAATCAACAACCACTAGACGTGTATACATTAATCTCACGTCTAGTGCAACACACGCTTTAGGTTTAAATTGTATATGAAAGTTATATAAAACCTAATAACCCTTGGTTCCTTTTATAGTGTAAGGATTAGGGTTTTACAAAAGATAACTATGAATAAACATGAATATCTTCTATTTAAATAAATAATACAGAATATATTCTGCATACTTATCCTAAATAGAAGCTTCCAACAGTGTTTGACTTTTGTTGACTTCTGTCAACGCCTAATTTGCTCTTGACAACGCCTGGATTACACTTGTCAATGCTTAGACAAATGCCTTCATATTTTCTTCGTTTTTGAGTTTCTGCCACATCAACTTTTTGACCCAACAATCTTGCCCTAGTTGATGTCGATAAAACTCTCTGTGTATCTCTTGTAAGTTGTACATCATCTTCAAATTGTTTCCCCTCAATTGTAGCATGTATGTATTCCCCTTTTTGTCACATCAACAGGGAAGTAAATAATGTACGCAATGTTGAAGATTCTCCAAACGTAGGCTCCATGTAATGACCTTGAAGAAAAATAAGTACAATAATTTTGATGCAGAAGTAGAATAACACAAACTTTGTATTTCTTTCACCCAATTGCTCACTAGTTAATAAACTCTTCCCCTAGTTGTCGAAACGACTAGAGAAAAATGCAACTCTTTCACTGCAAAAAGGGGCCCAGTTTATTGGTACGGAACGGGAACTGAAACCAACAAAAACCGTATAACTATAAGCCAACTATTAGCTATAACAATATATTTTGATCCAATGAACAAGGTGTATTGCTCACCCATCAGTTTTTATTACATGGGTACTGGTAACCTTCACGACTATGAGCCAATCGTATGCTATAACAATATATTTAGTCCAATGACATGGTGTATTGCTCACCACAGTTTTTGTTACATGGGTACTGGTAACCTTCACGACTATGAGCCAGTCGTACGCTATAACAATACATTTAGTACAGAGACAAGGTGTATTGCTCACCTAAATAAGAAAAACAAATTTGTGAAAACTAACTTCAACATCAAACTTACCATAAGAATTATTCCCCTTAATCATATACTTCTTTATGAAAAATATCCGAGCCATTAATATCAACATGATATTCTGAATAAAAACGGAGATCCCATGTACCTTTGCATGTAAATACCTCCTTTTGTGTGCTAAAATCGTATCAATTTTCTCAAACAGTTGCTATTCCTTTGTTATCCGAAATCCTTCATTGTCCAATATCTTGTTGATCCCAAACTTAGATCGATTTAGCTTTATGTATACGAGATTAGATCAAGTAATACACTTAGAGAAACCTTTGTATATGCTTATGATAATCTAAGTGTTATGCGGAATTAACACTTAAACAAGAACACACAATGATATAAACAAACTTTCACTTTGATTAATAATATCAAACTTGCTTACAATGAAAGTAGTTTACGAATGAAAACTTATATGAAACATAAACCTAAAGGTCTTCTTTTATAGACATAAGAAGCCTTGTACAATAATCTACGTATCAGCTATTCTAGGTAAAGATAAATATAGAAAATACATTGTTGTTCCTATCTTTACTAGAAGTAATCTAGAATACAATAAACACGTAGAGTATATCTTCCCATCAGTGCTTGTCTTCAATGTATCAACGCTTGACTTTGTCTTGTCAACGCTTGAGCTGTCAGCGCTTGTTGTGCTCCTGTCAACGCTTGTTTTACTCTTGTCAGCGCTCAAGTGATCTGGCCTTAATTTATTCCCAACAATCCTCCCCTAAACTTGATATCCACTCTTATGATCAAGTTTCTGAATAAGCATTAAGGACTAGGAGGAATCTTACAAACCTTCTCATATTGGTAATGAATAAATTTGATCAAGTCTTTTGCCACGTCAGTTGAATAATCAATTTCCAGCTGAGTGTCCTTCATCTTTTCCAAAATAGCCTTGGATATGAAATACTGACCATCCACAAGTAGATACTCAGCAAACTTTGTAGAGCTCAAATGGTAAACACCAGCAGCTGAATATAATCTCCATTGAAGACCACTGAGGTCATCTTCAAGATCCTTCCAAATAGCAGGATCCTCATCTTTTGGTCCACACATTCTTTTGAATGTGGACCACAGTTTTATTCCATTAGCTGAAGTTGGTGCTTCAGCCTCATACTTGGTCTCTAGAAACCTCCATAGGTCTACCAAGTTTTCTCTATCACAACTTGCAAACAAAGATATGAGAGTGGTAAAAGTGTGTACCTCTTTGCCATACCTGCCAGTTTTCCAAAATCCACATTCATCTTCTTCATAGCTCACAATCGGATTTCTAGAATCTAAAGGTAACACTTGCACCATATCTGAAGCTTCTAATGGTGAGAGCTTGAGGCTCTTTCTTATGACAGCTTCACTTGGATATAGTGGATCCATATCTTTGGGAAACTCAAGAGAAATTCCCTTTTTCACTGGTCTGGGAACAAACATAGCTTTCTTGAGTTCCATTTCTTCTGCAAGTTCTTCTTTCCTTTCATCAGAAAGAAGTCTGAGAGTGTTTGCTTCCTGCACTCTCACCCAAATGGGATAAGCCTTGCATTCCAATTCATCAAATGTCAATGCCCTCAATTTCTGGTAAGTCCATCCTACTCCATGACATCTGAGCAACATGTATAATAGCTCTCTTCTATCCCTTTTCAACTCTGAGAGAATATTACTTGCCTTGTGTTTCAAAATTACCTGGCAATCCTTTTGAACTCTGAGGAGAATCACCAAACCCCATATTTGATCTGAAGTGGTCAAGTGTGGATTATCCATGCATCTTTCTTCCCAAGCATTATACATTTGAACCACCTCTGGTATATCAAAGTCAACCTGCAATTTCAATTCTCTCAATTTCTCCTTGGCCAACTCATCTCCATACTCAAGTCTTTCTGGTTCTATAATCATAACACTTGAGTCTGAGCTAGCTCCATCACTTCCTTCTTCTGAAGTAACAACAAATGGTGACTCTTTCACCTCCTTTCTGTCTTGTTCCATGATTTGTGCAGCCAATCTTCTATCAAACTCAACTTGAGCTGCATCCTTTGGAACAACCTCTTCCACCATAATACCCTTACCCTTATCTAATGGAGCAATTGTTGGTAAGGTAGATGGTGATACCTGTGAAGAAACCTCCTTGATGATGGATGATGACTGGGATACATCACCCTCATGTGCAGGTCTGTCAACGCCCAATTTTGTTCTATCAGCGCCCAAGATATTTCTGTCAGCGTCCAAATTCTTCTTGTCAACGCCCAAATTTCTTGCCTCATCGCCTTTTGCAATCTCTTCCAACATGGCTGTAAATGATAAATTCAAGTTGGTAGGAGAGACTAAGGACGTATCAAAACCTTTATGTTTCTTCAAACTTGTAAGGGCCTCAGCAACATCCAAAGATTGACCATAATGGCTGCCCTTATCACTCAGATTTATTGGATCTTCCTCCCCTTTGGAAGATTCCTCCATCCTTCTCCTTGCACTTGCAGTCTCCAAAACAACAATCCTCTCCCTCTATTGCTTGAGTTCAAGGCCTTGTGAGCTGACAACTTGTACCAAGTCTGCATTTTGCTTTTGCAAGCTCATGCAGACTGCCGTCAATTCAAGTAGGGTCATTGTTTCCAATCTGCCCTCTTCTAAAATGGGGATTTGACCTCCCAAGTCAGATTCATTGGGCATGGATGAGGACTTAAGGATGGTGGGACTACCTTGGCCAGCATCTAAGCCAGAACCAATAGTCCCAGCCTCATCCATATCACCAGCCACACTTGTGGTGGTGGTTCTCTCTGCTACATGGCTAGGACCACCAGAGGACAACACTCCAGTAGTCCTTTGGCGTTTCATCAACCTATACTCAGGGGGTGTGGAAGATGGTGTAGAAGATTGGGTGGATGTGGGTTGGTTAAGGGGTGTTTGGGTTTGTGAAGGTTGTGTGTCAACGTTGGAAATAGGCACATCAACGCCAACATTTAATGTGTCAGCGTTGAAGGGTTCTTGGTCAAGTTGCATATGGTCAGGTGAAGGTAATGGTTCAGGTATTGGGTCAATTTGTGGTTGGGGGTCTGGTTGGGGTTGAGCTGCTGCAATGACAGCAAGCATAGCTTGGGTTAAGGGTAGGTCACGATGGGGGGGGGGGGGGTGAGTTCATCTTCATAAAAATAGCTTTCTTTTGCACAGGGATATCATAAAAATCATTATGATCCCTTGTGCAGTATCCTTGAACATCAAAAACCATTTGTAAAAATCGGGGATAAGCTAAAGTCATTTTCTTCCCCTTATTTTTACACATGCCCTCAAAAATCATTTTAGAATAATTAAATTTTTGCCCAGTTGCGATACAAACAATAGCACTTGCAATAGATCTATTGATCTCATTGTGTGCAGTGCATTTGGGACTCAAACATTGAAGGAGGACATGTATGAGGTACTTCCAGGCTGGGGGAAACTCCTGTTTATGATACTTGTTTAAAGTACCTTCATCAGGAAAAGGATATCCCAAAGCCCTTAGACCTTGTTCTATTTCATTAATGGGAAGGGTGGCTATACCACCAGCATCATCAAGATGCAAGGCTTGGCGTACCAAAGCCTCAGTAACCACCCAAGGTCTCCCATGAACAATAGAAGTCAATGTATTCACTCTATTCACTATTGAAGAACTGACAGTGTTCCAAAACTGTTTAATATGTATGACTGGAATGAGTGGTGCATGAGAAAGAGCATACCTAATAGGAGATGCGTTCAAATACGCCACCATTTGTGTGTATTGGGGAAACAGAGCATCATCAGCTTCAAGATACGCAATCATGTTGTGTTGGCTTCTGAACCCCAATTCCAATTCTGATGGTTTAAACTTTGGTGCCATTGTTGAAAGCTGTTAAAATTGATTGATGAAGATGAAGTTGATAAGAGAAAATTATGTTAGACAAGAATTATAGATACCCTGTTTAAAAATAGGAGCCAAATTTATAGGAGAAGAAAATGCATGTGATTGGCCCAAAAATAGGCAAGTATTTTCAAAAACACAATCATGAAAATATTGAAAAAGTATAAGTTTATCTCATGCATTAAATGAGAGGTAACAACTCCCAAAATTACGGCCTAAAAATATGTCAAAAAGTAACAACTGGGTAGGACCCATTGAGTGTCAACGGTCAAAAATAACCTATCAACGCCCAACGGCTATAATCTTGTCAACGTTTGCCTATAGCCATGTCAGCGTCTAAATTGGTCACAACAACGTTTGGAAAAATACTTGTCAGCGTCCAAAAATAAAAATGTTTAAAAAATGAAAAATGACCTTAACAAAGTAATTTATCCTAGAGAAGATAACCAAAAAGCTGATAATTATTATAGGGCGGCAAGCACTGTCCAGTTATGCACACTTGCTTAAGCAAGATAGACATAACAGTCCTCTAGTGTCCCTTGCTAACCAAAAATCTTAACAACCAAGTTACCTTATAAAATCCCTTGTTACTCCCAGGTAAATCCCATAACAAAATTATTCCCAAGTCTCCCAATAGACCACAACCAATTCTAGGCCAAAAATGTCTTGGCAGCATGCATAGTATATCAACTTTGCATGCTACAGTGCCTCATGATTTAGTAAAACTAACTCATACTCACATGTGGACACAATCTAGAATTGTGATAAGAGTATCATATGGATACCCAAACATCCTAAAGGTTCCTAAAACCTCCCCTTAAACTATGATACATAAGTTGCCAAAAATATGCATGAACATAAAAAATTTATGTCAAGATAGGAATTGAAAATTCCAACCATCATCCATAAATAAAAACTTGTCCAAATGCTTCTCCATTGATCCATAAGCAACTCTGTATCCAATGGTATATACTGCTGACACCATCTGCACATTTAGATTGAAAACCACAAAACTAACATTGTTGCTGACAACGCCCCGGTAACACATGACAGCGTTGAGGGAAGCTTTGTCAGCGTTAGACAATTATATTGCTGACAACGTTACAAAAACACTTATCAGCGTTCAAGCAACCTTTGTCAGTGTTAGAAAAATATAGTGGAAAATCTAAATCATCATAAGACCAATAACAATGCATCATCCTGTACATACTTTTACAAAAAGACTCCAAAACACATATTATGTGAGATTGACCATTCCAATACTTGTTACCAAGTATTGAAACCTCCCAGCATCAAAAGGTTTAGTTAGTAAATCTGACACATTTTCCTCAATGTCAACCCTATCTGGTTGTATTAAACCTTTTTCAAAACAATCTCTAATAAAATGGTGTTTAATTTCTATGTGTTTAGTTTTAGAATGATGTACAGGATTCTTAATGATGCATAAAGTGCTGTTATTGTCAACAAATATCTTGGTATGCATGAAATTATACCCATAGTCCAACAGCTGGTTCTGAATCCACAAAACTTGTCCACAACAAGCAGCTGCAGCCACATACTCAGCTTCAGTTGTAGAATTAGCCACCACTGTTTGTTTCTTGCACTGCCAAGATATCAACCTGCTCCCAAGAAACTGACATCCACCAGTTGTGGATTTCCTATCAAATTTATCACCTCTATAATCATTATCTGAATATGTAATCAGCTCCAATGGTGAATCCTTTGGGTACCACAAACCAAGACTAGGATAGCATCTTAGGTACCTAAAGATCCTCTTCACAGCATAAAGGTGACATTCTTTGGGAGTCACTTGATGGCGTGCACAAGCACACACAGAAAACATGATGTCAGGTCTGGAGGCTGTAAGGTACATCAATGATCCAATCATGGACCTATAGTGCCTAACATCAACATCTTTCCCATCTCCAATCTTTCCCCAAGGGTGTTCTCTATCCATAGGAGTAGTAGCCCTCTTTTCATGTGGAGAAATGCCAAACTTCTTCATGATCTCAGCCACATATTTATCCTGGGAGATGAAGATACCATCTTCTTTCCGCTGAACTTGTAAACCAAGAAAGAAGTTCATCTCCCCCATAGCACTCATCTTGAATTTGTCTGTCATAAGCTTGGAGAAATCCTCACTCATCTTTGGATCAGTAGACCCAAAAATGATGTCATCAACATAGACCTGAACAAGTAATACATCCTTGCCTTTCTTCTTTGTAAATAGTGTTTGATCTATGGTGCCCCTTTTGAATCCATTGTCCACCAAATAGGTAGAAAAAGTACCATACCATGCTCTAGGGGCTTGATGAAGTCCATACATAGCCTTTTTGACTCTATACACTTTATCTGGATTCTCTGGATCCTCAAAACCAGGAGGTTGCATCACATATACCTCCTCAACAATAGTTCCATAGAGGAAGGCACTCTTGACATCCATTTGATAGACAGTGAAGCCCATGCAAGATGCATAGGCTAGAAAGATCCTTATAGCTTCAATCCTTGCAACTGGTGCAAAGACCTCCTCATAGTCTATCCCCTCCTCTTGTGTATATCCCTGAGCCACTAACCTTGCCTTGTTTCTGACCATAATGCCTCTTTCATCTCTATTGTTCCTTAGAACCCATCTTGTCCAGATAGGTCTGACATATCTGGGACAATCAACCAGCTCCCAAACATCCTGAATTGCAAATTGGTGAAGCTCATCCTGTATTGCTTCCACCCAACTTGGTTCTTTGAGAGCATCAAATATTTTCTTGGGTTCCTGTTGTGACAGAAAACAGGCAAACAAACATGCTTGCACAAGAGGGGTATCAACCTTCTTGTGAATATTGGCAATGAACCCACCAAGACCTTGATGAGATCTTCTAGTCTAAACTGGAGTCATAATATCACCAATGATTTGAGAAGTGGGGTGATTCTTCATAGTGGAAGTGAGAACTCCTCCTTCAAAAAGTCTGGTGTCCTCAACCTCATTCTCCATGTTGCCAATATCTTCTTCATCAGACTCTCTTTCATCAATATGAGGATGAACCTCTTCATATATATTGGAAGGTTCACCTTGTTCAAAAATGGAAGAGAAAAGATGTGCAGAAGTGTTGTCAACGCCTGAACCTTGTTTGTCAGCGCTTGGGCTAACAACGCTTGAACTGTTGTTGTCAACGTCTGAACCATCAACGTCTGAATTGGTCTTGTCAGCGCTAGATTTGCCTTTTTCAGCGCCTGAAGGACCATGCATGTTTGTATCTGGTGGTACTTGGAGACCACCATTATCTTTACCAGCAGCAGCAGCAGCAGCAAAAGCATCTGTCCAAATGGGAATTGTAACATATTCTTGTATATGAGATGTCTTTTCTGCTTGTGATCCAACCTTTTCATGAACCTTTGTACCTGAAACATCAAAAACTTGTTCTTCCACAACATTTGAAGCTACCTTCACAATGTCTGGATTAGTGACAGACATATAATTTAAAGTTCTAGACAAAGGCTCCAAGTCAAACAACCAATTTGGACCACTTTCAGGATCACTAGGTTTATTCTCTAAAAACCTAACATGTACTCTTTCAAGTATACGTTTTTCCTCTTTAAGATAAACCCTATATCCCTTGCTCTGCACTGAATACCCCATGAAGTAGCCTTCATCACCTTTTGCACTAAATTTCCCTAAGGCATCATTAGTATCTAAAACTACTACATGACAACCAAAAGGTCTGAGAAAACCAATATTAGGTTTTCTACCCCAAAGTAACTCATAAGGTGTTTTGTTCTGAATTTTGTTAACCAATGCTCTATTTTGAACATAACAAGCTGTATTAACAGCCTCAGCCCAAAAGGCTATAGGAAAATGAGCATCAGCCAACATTGTTCTGGCAGCTTCAATTAGGGTTTTATTTTTCCTCTCAGCAACCCCATTTTGCTGTGAGGTTCTAGCAATACTAAATTGCCTAGTAATTCCTTTCCTGGCACAGAAATCATCTAGCTTCTTATTCCTAAATTCACCACCATTATCACTCCTAAGCATTTTAACTTCATTGCCAGACCTTTTCTCAATCTGAGTGATAAAATCAATTAGAATATCAGCTGTGTCACTCTTCATAGCTAGAAATAATGTCCAAGTAAACCTAGAAAAGTCATCTGTGATGACAAAGCAATATGACTTACCATTCAAACTTTCTATATTAGTTGGACCAAAGAGGTCCATGTGTAGCATATGAAGAGGTCTAGAACTAGTATGCACCTGTTTGGACTTAAATGAGACCTTGTGCTGCTTGCCTTTAAGACATGCAACACAAGAGTGGTCATTATGGAAGGCCTTCTCAGGCAAACCATCAACCAAGCCAAGTCTCACAAGCCTATTTATATTCTTAAAATTTATGTGCCCTAGTCTCCTGTGCCACAAATTACTCTCATCTACTGAAGCTTTAGCATAAAAACAAGACATATTATTATTCATTTTAATCCCATTCAGATTCACATTGTATATGTCTTTATGCCTAGGTGTTCTATATTCAATATATATCTCATCAGGGATCTTATAATCCTTGCTTAACACCAAACACTCAGTATCAGTAAACAGAACTTTATTTTTGTTATCACAAACTTGTGATACACTAAAAAGATTGTAATCAAGTTCTTTTACCAGAAATACGTTTTCAAAACGCAAATTCTTGGTGAGAAGGGTTCCTTTGCCTGTGATAGTACCATATCCGCCTCCAAAGTATACCTTATCACCATCCTTAATGGGAGTGAAGTTGGTCAAATAGTCTTCCTTCATTGTCATGTGCCTTGAGCATCCACTATCCCAATATCCATAATCATTGACCTGTCTTTGAATGCCCTGCACATAAAGAAAACAAATTAGTTTTCTTTGGGAACCCAGGTCTTAAAAGACTTGGATTCATCTGGTTGTTAAATAAGAACAGACTTAGTTCTCACAACAACCCCATTCTCATCCTTCTTAGGATGAAATACCCAGTTAACCCCAATAGGTTTTGTAATGACCTTTGAAATGTAATTAAATCTGTTGCAGGTCATTGGAATCCCATTATCATTAGGGTTTTGATCTTTCTTGGGTCTCCATGTTAAGCTTGAAGAAGCTTTAGACCCCTTACCCTGTGGTTGCAAATATTTAGGTCTGGTCACGTTTCTGTCAGCGTTGGAATTGGTCTTGTCAACGCTGAAATTACCCTTGTCAGCGTTGAACCTAGGGTTTGCTACAGAAACCCATTGCCTATTCGACCAGGTGTTTGTCTTTTGAAATGGTCTTTGTCCATTAGTGTTAGACCCTCTAGTGAAGAATGGGGCAAGTCTAATCACTTGTGGACTTTGCTGCACACAAGGTTTGGGTCTGACAACGTTTGACTTCCTAACAACGTTGACTTTGTTCCTGTCAGCGCTGGCTTTGGGAGCGTTGACACACTTATATGCCAAGTGTGAAAAGCTACCACAAGTGTAACAAGCTTTTCTAGACACAACTTTAGGTCTAGAAGAGAAGAAGCCTGTTCCATTATTGCTAACTTGGCTCTTGGGTGACCTAGTATTCCTATACATCTCAGCATACTTAATGCTAGGTTTTCTATCAGTGTTTGAGCCTAGGTCAACAGCTTTGCCAGTGATTGGGTTTGTAACCTTAATGGGAGTCGACTCATTGGGACTTTCACATAGCAAGCCACCCTTAACAAATAAAGTAGGGTTAGCTTTCTTCCATTCATTCAGGTCAGTCAACTTTTGTTGGTACTCTTCAACTGGAGTGACAACTCTTGGTGGAGGAATGAATTCCTCCTCTTGGAATTCTGGCAAACCAGTCCAAGATAGGTCCTTTTGTTGGACACCATAGAAGTCACCAGCTGGTGGTGGAACCACAGAGTAATCATTAATCCCAATCCCAGTCATATCCTTAGGATCTCTTTGCTTACCCACACAGTCTCCTAGGGTTTGAGTGGCTCTATCAAATCTTTGAATTTTAAGGCCAACATTATCCTTATTCTTAATGGCCTCATCTAGCTTAGCATGTAACTCACCATTAACCCTTTCCATGATGTTTCTAATATCCATACTAGCATTTAACTCATGTTTTAAGATATTTATTTTATCGTTTAAGTCAAATTCCATCTTCTTGTATTCAGAAACTGTTTTCTCAGTTTGAGTGAGAGCTAGTTGGTAATTAGACATTTTGCACTTTTCAGTACTCACATCACTCAATAATCTTAACACTTCTTTGTTAAGTTTCTCAGTGTTTAACCTACAACCTTTACTACAAAAAGCATCATTGTATACCTCATTATCAGATGAAGAGGAGGAGTGTGCCATGAGAGCATATTCAACATGCTCTTCTTCTTCAACCTCAGCAACCAAAGCTTTATCCTCTTCCACATTCTTAGCCAGATAGCTCCAATCCCATCCCATACTATCAATTTCTTGAACTGCAACCATGGCTTTAGGATCTTGAGCTTTAACAACTTGACTTGAGGGTTTATCAGCATCATATCTTCTAGGAGATCTGCATTCCCTCATGAAGTGTCCCATACGATGACAGTTGTAGCATTCAACTTTGGATTTATCAAATCCAGCTGTGTCTTTTGCATTGAAGGTCATCTTCTTCTTAAACCTTCTGTTCCATCTGTTTTCTCTTATACTAGCAAGAGCCATGTTCCACTTAATGTCCATCTCTTCCAAGTGCTCATCACTTATCTGCTCAAGGTCCTCATATGTAATCACTGAACCATTGGGCAAAGAAGCAATATAAGCACATACAGTATCCAAATCTAAACCAGTAGGTTTAACTCTCGGGGAGTCACTTTTGAATGTGTCAGCGTCTGAAAAGGAGACGTTGACAGGACTTGTTCCAGCGCTGACACATGATGATCCAGTAACTGGATGCATGTAAGAGTCCTTCTGATTGAATTGACCTTCACTGTGAGAGAAGAAGGCCATATTACTGTTGGTAGACTTGTTTCTATGCTCTAAAAGAGTTTCATCTTCCAACAGCCTCAGTTTGTTGTAAATGTCATCAAACGTGGAACTTTTGTAAGTATTATTGGCAAGAATGGATCTTGCCTCAATCTTCCACACCTCACCAAGACTTTTAAGAAAAGTAGCATTGATGTCAACATCACCAAGTTGTGTCCCCATGAAGGACAATTTGCTTGTGATGTCAAGCAATCTGCTTCTCACACTACTCAGCTTCTCATTGGGTTGTGCTTTGAAAACAGCATAATCATGCATGAGTTGTTTCTTCTTTTCTTCCCTGGTATCTGCATTGCCACCATATGCAACTTCAAGAGCTGCCCAAAGCTGCTTAGCAGAATCATAACCTCTATATTTATGCTGGTTCTCTTGTCCCAACGAGAGTTTCAGAATATTTAGGGTTTTCATGTCAACCCTTTTCTTTGCTATGTCTTCAGCAGCCACAGCTCTACCATCTTCAGGTTTTTCTTTCTTATCCTCTTCAGAACATCCAGCAACAGCTGATCTTTGAGTAATAGCATCAGCAATCTTTTGGGCTTTATCGAATGTGTTTCCATATTCAATGATCTCCCAGAGTGTGTAGTCATAGATCCCTAGATATTGTTCAAAATTAAATTTCCAATATTCAAAGTTGGTTGCATCAAGCATGGGAATCTTGATGTTTGGTAAAGGTGAGGAGGAGGAAGTTATTGTTTCTGACATGATGTTGTTAGGGTTTTTGAGAAAATTAGGGTTTTGGTGATTTTTAGGGTTCTTGTGTTCTTTAAGATCAAAAGTTCCTCAACAAGCTCTGATACCACTTGTTGATCCCAAACTTAGATCGATTTAGCTTTATGTATACGAGATTAGATCAAGTAATACACTTAGAGAAACCTTTGTATATGCTTATGATAATCTAAGTGTTATGCGGAATTAACACTTAAACAAGAACACACAATGATATAAACAAACTTTCACTTTGATTAATAATATCAAACTTGCTTACAATAAAAGTAGTTTACGAATGAAAACTTATATGAAACATAAACCTAAAGGTCTTCTTTTATAGACATAAAAAGCCTTGTACAATAATCTATGTATCAACTATTCTAGGTAAAGATAAATATAGAAAATACATTGTTGTTCCTATCTTTACTAGAAGTAATCTAGAATACAATAAACGCGTAGAGTATATCTTCCCATCAGTGCTTGTCTTCAATGTATCAACGCTTGACTTTGTCTTGTCAACGCTTGTTGTGCTCCTGTCAACGCTTGTTTTACTCTTGTCAGCGCTCAAGTGATCTGGCCTTAATTTATTCCCAACAATCCTACCCTAAACTTGATATCCACTCTTATGATCAAGTTTCTGAATAAGCATTAAGGACTAGGATGAATCTTACAAACCTTCTCATATTGGTAATGAATAAATTTGATCAAGTCTTTTGCCACGTCACTTGAATAATCAATTTCCAGCTGAGTGTCCTTCATCTTTTCCAAAATAGCCTTGGATATGAAATACTGACCATCCACAAGTAGATACTCAGCAAACTTTGTAGAGCTCAAATGGTAAACACCAGCAGCTGAATATAATCTCCATTGAAGACCACTGAGGTCATCTTCAAGATCCTTCCAAATAGCAGGATCCTCATCTTTTGGTCCACACATTCTTTTGAATGTGGACCACAGTTTTATTCCATTAGCTGAAGTTGGTGCTTCAGCCTCATACTTGGTCTCTATCAACCTCCATAGGTCTACCAAGTCTTCTCTATCACAACTTGCAAACAAAGATATGAGAGTGGTAAAAGTGTGTACCTCTTTGCCATACCTGCCAATTTTCCAAAATCCACATTCATCTTCTTCATAGCTCACAATCGGATTTCTGGAATCTAAAGGTAACACTTGTACCATATCTGAAGCTTCTAATGGTGAGAGCTTGAGGCTCTTTCTTATAACAGCTTCACTTGGATATAGTGGATCCATATCTTTGGGAAACTCAAGAGAAATTCCCTTTTTCACTGGTCTGGGAACAAACATAGCTTTCTTGAGTTCCATTTCTTCTACAAGTTCTTCTTTCCTTTCATCAGAAAGAAGTCTGAGAGTGTTTGCTTCCTGCACTCTCACCCAAATGGGATAAGCCTTGCATTCCAATTCATCAAATGTCAATGCCCTCAATTTCTGGTAAGTCCATCCTACTCCATGACATCTGAGCAACATGTAGTATAGCTCTCTTCTATCCCTTTTCAACTCTGAGAGAATATTACTTGCCTTGTGTTTCAAAATTACCTGGCAATCCTTTTGAACTCTGAGGAGAATCTCCAAACCCCATATTTGATCTGAAGTGGTCAAGTGTGGATTCTCCATGCATATTTCTTCCCATGCATTATACATTTGAACCACCTCTGGCATATCAAAGTCAACCTGCAATTTCAATTCTCTCAATTTCTCCTTGGCCAACTCATCTCCATACTCAAGTCTTTCTGGTTCTATAATCATAACACTTGAGTCTGAGCTAGCTCCATCACTTCCTTCTTCTGAAGTAACAACAAATGGTGACTCTTTCACCTCCTTTCTGTCTTGTTCCATGATTTGTGCAGCCAATCTTCTATCAAACTCAACTTGAGCTGCATCCTTTGGAACAACCTCTTCCACCATAATACCCTTACCCTTATCTAATGGAGCAATTGTTGGTAAGGTAGATGGTGATACATGTGAAGAAACCTCCTTGATGATGGATGATGACTGGGATACATCACCCTCATGTGCAGGTCTGTCAACGCCCAATTTTGTTCTATCAGCGCCCAAGATATTTATGTCAGCGTCCAAATTCTTCTTGTCAATGCCCAAATTTCCTGCCTCAGCGCCTTTTGCAATCTCTTCCAACATGGCTGTAAATGATAAATTCAAGTTGGTAGGAGAGACTAAGGACGTATCAAAACCTGTCTGTTTCTTCAAACTTGTAAGGGCCTCAGCAACATCCAAAGATTGACCATCATGGCTGCCCTTATCACTCAGATTTATTGGATCTTCCTCCCCTTTGGAAGATTCCTCCATCCCTCTCCTTGCACTTGCAGTCTCCAAAACAACAATCCTCTCCCTCAATTGCTTGAGTTCAAGGCCTTGTGAGCTGACAACTTGTACCAAGTATGCATTTTGCTTTTGCAAGCTCATGCAGACTGCCGTCAATTCAAGTAGGGTCATTGGTTCCAATCTGCCCTCTTCTAAAATGGGGATTTGACCTCCCAAGTCAGATTCATTGGGCATGGATGAGGACTTAAGGATGGTGGGACTGCCTTGGCCAGCATCTAAGCCAGAACCAATAGTCCCAGCCTCATCCATATCACCAGCCACACTTGTGGTGGTGGTTCTCTCTGCTACATGGCTAGGACCACCAGAGGAGAACACTCCAGTAGTCCTTTGGCGTTTCATAAACCTATATTCAGGGGGTGTGGAAGATGGTGTAGAAGATTGGGTGGATGTGGGTTGGTTAAGGGGTGTTTGGGTTTGTGAAGGTTGTGTGTCAACGTTGGAAATAGGCACATCAACGCCAAAATTTAATGTGTCAGCGTTGAAGGGTTCTTGGTCAAGTTGCATATGGTTAGGTGAAGGTAATGGTTCGGGTATTGGGTCAATTTGTGGTTGGGGGTCTGGTTGGGGTTGAGCTGCTGCAATGACAACAAGCATAGCTTGGGTTAAGGGTAGGTCACGATGGGGGGGTGAGTTCATCTTCATAAAAATAGCTTTCTTTTGCACAGGGATCTCATAAAAATCATTATGATCCCTTGTGCAGTATCCTTGAACATCAAAAACCATTTGTAAAAATTGGGGATAAGCTAAAGTTATTTTGTTCCCCTTATTTTTACACATGCCCTCAAAAATCATTTTAGAATAATTAAATTTTTGCCCAGTTGCAATACACACATTAGCACTTGCAATAGATCTATTGATCTCATTGTGTGCAGTGCATTTGAGACTCAAACATTGAAGGAGGACATGTATGAGGTACTTCCAGGCTGGGGGAAACTCCTTTTTATGATACTTGTTTAAAGTACCTTCATCAGGAAAAGGATATCCCAAAGCCCTTAGACCTTGTTGTATTTCATTAATGGGAAGGGTGGCTATACCATCAGCATCATCAAGATTCAAGGCTTGGCGTACCAAAGCCTCAGTAACCACCCAAGGTCTCCCATGAACAATAGAAGTCAATGTAGTCACTTTATTAACTGTTGAGGAACTGACAGTGTTCCAAAACTGTTTAATATGTGTGACTGGAATGAGTGGTGCATGAGAAAGAGCATACCTAATAGGAGATGCGTTCAAATACGCCACCATTTGTGTGTATTGGGGAAACAGAGCATCATCAGCTTCAAGATACGCAATCATGTTGTGTTGGCTTCTGAACCCCAATTCCAATTCTGATGGTTTAAACTTTGGTGCCATTGTTGAAAGCTGTTAAAATTGATTGATGAAGATGATGTTGATAAGAGAAAATTGTGTTAGACAAGAATTATAGATACCCTGTTTAAAAATAGGAGCCAAATTTATAGGAGAAGAAAATGCATGTGATTAGCCCAAAAATAGGCAAGTATTTTCAAAAACACAATCATGAAAATATTGAAAAAGTATAAGTTTATCTCATGCATTAAATGAGAGGTAACAACTCCCAAAATTACGGCCGAAAAATATGTCAAAAAGTAACAACTGGGTAGGACCCATTGAGTGTCAACGGTTAAAAATAACCTATCAACGCCCAACGGCTATAATCTTGTCAACGTTTGCCTATAGCCATGTCAGCGTCTAAATTGGTCACAACAACGCTTGGAAAAATACTTGTCAGCATCCAAAAATAAAAATGTTTAAAAAATGAAAAATGACCTTAACAAAGTAATTTATCCTAGAGAAGATAACCAAAAAGCTGATAATTATTATAGGGCGGCAAGCACTGTCCAGTTATGCACACTTGCTTAAGCAAGATAGACATAACAGTCCTCTAGTGTCCCTTGCTAACCAAAACTCTTAACAACCAAGTTACCTTATAAAATCCCTTGTTACTCCCAGGTAAATCCCATAACAAAATTATTCCCAAGTCCCCCAACAAACCACAACCAATTCTAGGCCAAAAATGTCTTGGCAGCATGCATAGTATATCAACTTTGCATGCTACAGTGCCTCATGATTTAGTAAAACTAACTCATACTCACCTGTGGACACAATCTAGAATTGTGATAAGAGTATCATATGGATACCCAAACATCCTAAAGGTTCCTAAAACCTCCCCTTAAACTATGATACATAAGTTTCCAAAAATATGCATGAACATAAAAAATTTATGTCAAGATAGGAATTGAAAATTCCAACCATCATCCATAAATAAAAACTTGTCCAAATGCTTCTCCATTGATCCATAAGCAACTCTGTATCCAATGGTATACTGCTGACACCATCTGCACATTTAGATTGAAAACCACAAAACTAACATTGTTGCTGACAACGCCCCGATAACACATGACAGCGTTGAGGGAAGCTTTGTCAGCGTTAGACAATTATATTGCTGACAACGTTACAAAAACACTTATCAGCGTTCAAGCAACCTTGTCAGTGTTAGAAAAATATAGTGGAAAATCTAAATCATCATAAGACCAATAACAATGCATCATCCTGTACATACTTTTACAAAAAGACTCCAAAACACATATTATGTGAGATTGACCATTCCAATACTTGTTACCAAGTATTGAAACCTCCCAGCATCAAAAGGTTTAGTTAGTAAATCTGACACATTTTCCTTAGTGTCAACCCTATCTGGTTGTATTAAACCTTTTTCAAAACAATCTCTAATAAAATGGTGTCTAATTTCTATGTGTTTAGTTTTAGAATGATGTACAGGATTCTTAATGATGCATAAAGTGATGTTATTGTCAACAAATATCTTGGTATGCATGAAATTATACCCATAGTCCAACAGCTGGTTCTGAATCAACAAAACTTGTCCACGACAAGCAGCTGCAGCCACATACTCAGCTTCAGTTGTAGAATTAGCCACCACTGTTTGTTTCTTGCACTGCCAAGATATCAACCTGCTCCCAAGAAACTGACATCCACCAGTTGTGGATTTCCTATCAAATTTATCACCTCCATAATCACTATCTGAATATGCAATCAGCTCCAATGGTGAATCCTTTGGGTACCACAAACCAAGACTAGGATAGCATCTTAGGTACCTAAAGATCCTCTTCACAGCATAAAGGTGACATTCTTTGGGAGTCACTTGATGGCGTGCACAAGCACACACAACAAACATGATGTCAGGTCTGGAGGTTGTAAGGTACATCAATGATCCAATCATGGACCTATAGTGCATGACATCAACATCTTTCCCATCTCCAATCTTTCCCCAAGGGTGTTCTCTATCCATAGGAGTAGTAGCCCTATTTTCATGTGGAGAAAATCCAAACTTCTTCAAGATCTCAGCCACATATTTATCCTGGGAGATGAAGATACCATCTTCTTTCTGCTGAACTTGTAAACCAAGAAAGAAGTTCATCTCCCCCATAGCACTCATCTTGAATTTGTCTGTCATAAGCTTAGAGAAATCCTCACTCATCTTTGGATCAGTAGACCCAAAAATGATGTCATCAACATAGACCTGAACAAGTAATACATCCTTGCCTTTCTTCTTTGTAAATAGTGTCTGATCTATGGTGCCCCTTTTGAATCCATTTTCCACCAAATAGGTAGACAAAGTACCATACCATGCTCTAGGGGCTTGATGAAGTCCATACATAGCCTTTTTTACTCTATACACTTTATCTGGATTCTCTGGATCCTCAAAACCAGGAGGTTGCATCACATATACCTCCTCAACAATAGTTCCATAGAGGAAGGCACTCTTGACATCCATTTGATAGACAGTGAAGCCTATGCAAGATGCATAGGCTAGAAAGATCCTTACAGCTTCAATCCTTGCAACTGGTGCAAAGACCTCCTCATAGTCTATCCCCTCCTCTTGTGTATATCCCTGAGCCACTAACCTTGCCTTGTTTCTGACCACAATGCCTCTTTCATCTCTCTTGTTCCTTAGAACCCATCTTGTCCCAATAGGTCTGACATATCTGGGACAATCAACCATCTCCCAAACATCCTGAATTGCAAATTGGTGAAGCTCATCCTGCATTTCTTCCACCCAACTTGGTTCTTTGAGAGTATCAAATATTTTCTTGGGTTCATGTTGTGACAGAAAACAGACAAACAAACATGCTTGCACAAGAGGGGTATCAACCTTCTTGTAAATATTGGAAATGAACCCACCAAGACCTTGATGAGATCTTCTAGTCTGAACTGGAGTCATAATATCACCAATGATTTGAGAAGTGAGGTGATTCTTCATAGTGGAAGTGAGAACTCCTCCTTCAAAAAGTCTGGTGTCCTCAACCTCATTCTCCATGTTGCCAATATCTTCTTCATCAGACTCTCTTTCATCAATATGAGGATGAACCTCTTCATATATATTGGAAGGTTCACCTTGTTCAAAAATGGAAGAGAAAAGATGTGCAGAAGTGTTGTCAACACCTGAACCTTGTTTGTCAACGCTTGGGCTAACAACGCTTGAACAGTTGTTGTCAACGTCTGAACCATCAACGTCTGAATTGGTCTTGTCAGCGCTAGATTTGCCTTTGTCAGCGCCTGAAGGACCATGCATGTTTGTATCTGGTGGTACTTGGATACCACCATTATCTTTACCAGCAGCAGCAAAAGCATCTGTCCAAATGGGAATTGTAACATATTCTTGTATAGGAGATGTCTTTTCTGCTTGTGATCCAACCTTTTCATGAACCTGTGTACCTGAAACATCAAAAAGTTGTTCTTCCACAACATTTGAAGCTACCTTCACAATGTCTGGATTAGTGACAGGCATATAATTTAAAGTTCTAGACAAAGGCTCCAAGTCAAACAACCAATTTAGACCACTTTCAGGATCACTAGGTTTATTCTCTAAAAACCTAACATGTACTCTTTCAAGTATATGTTTTTCCTCTTTAAGATAAACCCTATTCCCTTGCTCTGCGCTGAATACCCCATGAAGTAGCCTTCATCACCTTTTGCACTAAATTTCCCTAAGGCATCACTAGTATCTAAAACTACTACATGACAACCAAAAGGTCTGAGAAAACCAATATTAGGTTTTCTACCCCAAAGTAACTCATAAGGTGTTTTGTTCTGAATTTTGGTAACCAATGCTCTATTTTGAATATAACAAGCTGTATTAACAGCCTCAGCCCAAAAGGCTATAGGAAAATGAGCATCAGCCAACATTGTTCTGGCAGCTTCAATTAGGGTTCTATTTTTCCTCTCAGCAACCCCATTTTGCTGTGGGGTTCTAGCAATACTAAATTGCCTAGTAATTCCTTTCCTGGCATAGAAATCATCTAGCTTCTTATTCCTAAATTCACCACCATTATCACTCCTAAGCATTTTAACTTCATTGCCAGACCTTTTCTCAATCTGAGTGATAAAATCAATTAGAATATCAGCCATGTCACTCTTCATAGCTAGAAAGAATGTCCAAGTAAACCTAAAAAAGTCATCTGTGATGACAAAGCAATATGACTTACCATTCAAACTTTCTATATTAGTTGGACCAAAGAGGTCCATGTGTAGCATATGAAGAGGTCTAGAACTAGTATGCACCTGTTTGGACTTGAATGAGACCTTGTGTTGCTTGCCTTTAAGACATGCAACACAAGAGTGGTCATTGTGGAAGGCCTTCTCAGGCAAACCATCAACCAAGCCAAGTCTCACAAGCCTATTTATATTCTTAAAATTTATGTGCCCTAGTCTCCTGTGCCACAAATTACTCTCATCTACTGAAGCTTTAGCATAAAAACAAGACATATTATTATTCATTTTAATCCCTTTCAGATTCACATTGTATATGTCTTTATGCCTAGGTGTTCTATATTTAATATATTTCTCATCAGGGATCTTCTAATCCTTGCTTAACACCAAACACTCAGTATCAGTAAACAGAACTTTATTTTTGTTATCACAAACTTGTGATACACTAAAAAGATTGTAATCAAGTTCTTTTACCAAAAATACGTTTTCAAAACGCAAATTCTTTGTGAGAAGGGTTCCTTTGCCTGTGATAGTACCATATCCGCCTCCAAAGTATACCTTATCACCATCCTTACTGGGAGTGAAGTTGGTCAAATAGTCTTCCTTCCCTGTCATGTACCTTGAGCATCCACTATCCCAATATCCATAATCATTGACCTATCTTTGAATGCCCTGCACATAAAGAAAACAAATTAGTTTTCTTTGGGAACCCAGGTCTTAAAAGACTTGGATTCATCTGGTTGTTCAATAAGAACAGACTTAGTTCTCACAACAACCCCATTCTCATCCTTCTTAGGATGAAATACCCAGTTAACCCCAATAGGTTTTGTAATGACCTTTGAAATGTAATTAAATCTGTTGCAGGTCATTGAAATCCCATTATCATTAGGGTTTTGATCTTTCTTGGGTCTCCATGTTAAGCTTGAAGAAGCTTTAGACCCCTTACCCTGTGGTTGCAAATATTTAGGTCTGGTCACGTTTCTGTCAGCGTTGGAATTGGTCTTGTCAACGCTGAAATTACCCTTGTCAGCGTTGAACCTAGGGTTTGCTACAGAAACCCATTGCCTATTTGACCAGGTGTTTGTCTTTTGAAATGGTCTTTGTCCATGAGTGTTAGACCCTCTAGTGAAGAATGGGGCAGGTCTAATCACTTGTGGACTTTGCTGCACACAAGGTTTGGGTCTGACAACGTTTGACTTCCTAACAACGTTGACTTTGTTCTTGTCAGCGTTGAAATTGTTCCTGTCAGCGCTGGCTTTGGGAGCGTTGACACACTTATATGCCAAGTGTGAAAAGCTACCACAAGTTTAACAAGCTTTTCTAGACACAACTTTAGGTCTAGAAGAGAAGAAGCCTGTTCCATTATTGCTAACTTGGCTCTTGGGTGACCTAGTATTCCTATACATCTCAACATACTTAATGCTAGGTTTTCTATCAGTGTTTGAGCCTAGGTCAACAGCTTTGCCAGTGATTGGGTTTGTAACCTTAATGGGAGTCGACTCATTGGGACTTTCACATAGCAAGCCACCCTTAACAAATAAAGTAGGGTTAGCTTTCTTCCATTCATTCAGGTCAGTCAACTTTTGTTGGTACTCTTCAACTGGAGTGACAACTCTTGGTGGAGGAATGAATTCCTCCTCTTAGAATTCTGGCAAACCAGTCCAAGATAGGTCCTTTTGTTGGACACCATAGAAGTCACCAGCTGGTGGTGGAACCACAGAGTAATCATTAATCCCAATCCCAGACATATCCTTAGGATCTCTTTGCTTACCCAGGCAGTCTCCTAGGGTTTGAGTGGCTCTATCAAATCTTTGAATTTTAAGGCCAACATTATCCTTATTCTTAATGGCCTCATCTAGCTTAGCCTGTAACTCACCATTAACCCTTTCCATGATGTTTCTAATATCCATACTAGCATTTAACTCATGTTTTAAGATATTTATTTTATCTTTTAAGTCAAATTCCATCTTCTTGTATTCAGAAACTGTTTTCTCAGTTTGAGTGAGAGCTAGTTGGTAATTAGACAGTTTGCACATTTCAGTACTCACATCACTCAATAATCTTAACACTTCTTTGTTAAGTTTCTCAGTGTTTAACCTACAACCTTTACTACAAAAAGCATCATTGTATACCTCATTATCAGATGAAGAGGAGGAGTGTGCCATGAGAGCATATTCCACATGCTCTTCTTCTTCAACATCAGCAACCAAAGCTTTATCCTCTTCCACATTCTTAGCCAGATAGCTCCAATCCCATCCCATACCATCAATTCCTTGAATTGCAACCATGGCTTTAGGATCTTGATCTTTAACAACTTGACTTGAGGGTTTATCAGCATCAGATCTTCTAGGAGATCTGCATTCCCTCATGAAGTGTCCCATACGATGACAGTTGTAGCATTCAACTTTGGATTTATCAAATCCAGCCGTGTCTTTTGCATTGAAGGTCATCTTCTTCTTAAACCTTCTGTTCCATCTGTTTGCTCTTATACTAGCAAGAGCCATGTTCCACTTAATGTCCATCTCTTCCAAGTGCTCATCACTTATCTGCTCACGGTCCTCATATGTAATCACTGAACCATTGGGCAAAGAAGCAATATAAGCACATACAGTATCCAAATCTAAACCAGCAGGTTTAACTCTTGGGGAGTCACTTTTGAATGTGTCAGCGTCTGAAAAGGAGACGTTGACAGGACTTGTTCCAGCGCTGACACATGATGATCCAGTAACTGGATGTATGTAAGAGTCCTTCTGATTGAATTGACCTTCACTGTGAGAGAAGAAGGCCATATTACTGTTGGTAGACTTGTTTCCATGCTCTAAAAGAGTTTCATCTTCCAACAGCCTCAGTTTGTTGTAAATGTCATCAAACGTGGAACTTTTGTAAGTATTATTGGCAAGAATGGATCTTGCCTCAATCTTCCACACCTCGCCAAGACTTTTAAGAAAAGTAGCATTGATGTCAACATCACCAAGTTGTGTCCCCATGAAGGACAATTTGCTTGTGATGTCAAGCAATCTGCTTCTCACACTACTCAGCTTCTCATTGGGTTGTGCTTTGAAAATAGCATAATCATGCATGAGCTGTTTCTTCTTTTCTTCCCTGGTATCTGCATTGCCACTATATGCAACTTCAAGAGCTGCCCAAAGCTGCTTAGCAGAATCATAACCTCTATATTAATGTTGGTTCTCTTGTCCCAACGAGAGTTTCAGAATATTTAGGGTTTTCATGTCAACCCTTTTCTTTGCTATGTCTTCAGCAGCCACAGCTCTACCATCTTCAGGTTTTTCTTTCTTATCCTCTTCAGAACATCCAGCAACAGCTGATATTTGAGTAATAGCCTCAGCAATTGATGAGACTGCTTTTATACATAGTCTCATCGTCCAAATCGGGCTTAAAATGCATTAAATATCATTAAAACTGCCAAATATATGCTCGTGTTTGTTGCTTGTGTATTTTAGGTACGGATATTGAGGAAAAGACAAAAAGATCACAAGAATCATTCAAAAACGAACACGGGAAACGAAGCCGCACAATGAACCGGACCCAAATCTGGAATTTCCAAAAATGACCTTGAAGAATTGAAGATTGTCAACATTGGCCCCTCATTTTTGAAGACTTGGAAATTTATACCCTTGCAAAACTCATAAAATGCATTGTTGTCCCTAAATTATCAAGAAATTACAAGAACAGCCCTTGAAGATTGAAGAAATTACATTTGAAGTCCTTGTTTTAAGTTTGGAAACATAATGTACCAAATATGACAAGTGGGCAAACTTATTTATAAAGGGAAATGAAGTTATTGTTGTTTATTACAAGATGAAGAAACAAAGGAAGTAGGGGGACTAAAATTGCCAGACAACAAAACTCACCACAACCAATCATGTTTCCACCTCATCCCAACCAACCAATCACCAATCACCACATCACCACTCCATCCACGTCTGCTTTCCACCAAGCAAATTAAATAAACCATTTTAATTTTCCCACCAAACAGATTTTTAAAATCTAATTTACCCAAAACGGATTAAACCCCCCCTAATTACCCAAGAACCCTAATTAACCCCAGGCACAATTAGCTTCATATCAAAGGGGTTATGTTTCATCTTTTCCAGATCCCTAATTACCCTCACCCTCACCAAACCCCACACTCAAAACATGACCCTAGACCAACCCATGTGAGTGTAGGGCCACCCCTACACCCATCACTTTCCCTCAAACCCCAAAAACCGACAACATATATGGTTGGATGTATTTCCTTGGACCCAAAGCATTATTAAACGGCCAAGATCATACTACAACAGCTGGCATCTCTTCATCAATCACATGGCACGATTTTTGACCAAGACCCCAAGGGCATTTTCGGATCTTCATGACTATTAGGGTTTAGGGTTTGATTTATTGTATTATTTTATTTCAAGCTTCTAGTTAGTTCTATTAGATAGTATAAATACATGGTGCATGTACCATGTATTCTTTGTTCCAGTTTTTAGCTTTCACATTTGTAATTCCTTTTTAGTAATATAAAAGTTTGGTATTTGTTGAGCAATTTAATTCCTTTTTATGGTTATTAAAAGTTGTGTGTGTTGAAAGCTAAGACTGAGTTCCATTTAACATTTCTTCAAACATTTTGTGTTTGAATTTTCAGGAAAAAACGTTTCTGAAATATTGAATCCTTTTGGCGAAATCTTGTTTTCAACTTGGATTTTTAGGAGTATAAGTTATTTGGTTAAGGTTATTTGAAAGGAAAACATTTGAGAAAAGTTTTGAAAAGGTTTGAAAGGTTTGAAAAATCAGAAAGTTGGTATTGTGTTCTACTTTCTTTCTTAGCAGGAAATCAAGTGATCGTTTGTCCAGGGTTCTGCACAGACCCGGGTCTGTTAGGAGGTGGCTAGCAGCCATTGTTGGGCCTGGATGTAGGTCCAACAAGGTAACCCCCTTGTTTTCATTTTTAGTTTTCATAATACTGTGATTTATGTGATTTGCATGAAAGTTGTTTTTTTTGCTTATTGATTGGTTTGATATTGCTCTCTTGTTGGTTATATGCATGTTAGTAGCATTTGTATTCAGTTTGGATAGGTTTTGAGTTGATCTGCTTGGGAAAAGTTAATTTTCAGATTTTAAAGGGTGTTTGGGATAAGGGATTAGCCAAGTTTTGTGACAAAGATTTGTGTTAGTACCTGGTTAAACACACTCATTAGTTTATTATTAGGTGACATAAGCATTTTGGTTTCATTTTGATAAGTTTTAAGAAGGTTTGCATGTAAAAATTTGGCTAAACATAGCATAAAACAGTCAAGTCCTTTTCTGCTTGATTTTTGTGATTTTTGTGCCACCAAGTTTGTTAAATGTTAGAGATTGGTAGTATCTAGGGTCACTGGTAGTTCTTATGTGATTTGGTGCACTCATTTGTTAGTTTGTAGGCTTTGAAAATTGTTTTTGTGCCAAGTAAACCAAGACACTGTTCATCAGAAACATGAAGGCTTAATCAGAAACTTTGTGGGCTTATTTTTCTTGATTTTGTTAAGTGACCTTTGTGTTTTTGTGTTTGCATAGACTCCTTATACTCAACTGAGTATAAGGGTGCCTTATTGTCCAAAATAAGCACTCAATATAAGCTTTCCTAAGCTTATAGCTTTTCTAAACAAAAACTAACACTACCAGTGGGAACTCCTTTCCCACTGCTAGCTTTATTGTTACCACTGCTAAGCAAACAGACAAAAGTCTGTCAAGTGTCACTATCAGCTTTTGAGAATTTTTGTCTTTAGTGGGCAAATTTGTGAGTTAGGATTTGAAACTTGTTTCTTTATTTTTCTTATTTAATTTAGGATTTTTCTATTTAATTAGATTTTTATTTACTGTTCATTTTATATTTTTTAGATTAAATAGCCTTTTTTAATACTTTTTAATATTTCTGTTTTTGTCTTTTAGTGACAAAAATTAATATTTTTCTGTTTTAACATTTTTCCTAGACTTAGAATATTATTTTAAGATTTTTGGTTGAAAAAGTTTTCACTGTTCATCTTTTATTTATTTTTTATAATTAATTTAGTATAATTAGGGTTTAATATTAAACTGTTTTTGTCTTTTAGTGAAAAATTTAATATTTTTCAATCTTTTTCATTTTTTTCTGTTTATTAGAGTAAATTAGGATTTTTTAAAAATTGTTAAATTATTTTTGGCATTATTTTATTATTTTTTATAATTATTTTAGTTTTAAAATAGTTTTTAGTGTTTTAAAAATAGAAAAATAGTTTTTAAAAATTAGGAAAAATACTTTTTAGTCTTTAATTAATATAAGTAAGTTATTTGTCCAATAAAATAATATTTTGGACTTTTTGATTAATTATATTTAATTTTAGGGCTTTAATTAGCATTTAAAATTGAATATTTAATTAATAAAAGGTTTTAAAATATTTTTATTGGATTTTTACTCTTATTTATATTATTTTAGACTTATTTTAGCTTATAATTAATTTTTAGGTTTTAAAATTTTTAATTTTGTAGTTTTTACGGTTTTACGTGAACGCCTTTTCGTCTTAGCTCGATCCGTCTTCGTAACCGTCTTTTCTTTCTTATTTCTATTTTCTTTTCTTCTCAATATAATCACAAAAGTTAATCATTTAACTACATCAATTTTTGGCGCCGCTGCCGGGGACGCGTGTTGTGTTTTGATTGAACAATTGTTGTTTTTTATATAACCATAATTTGTATTTGTATTAGTAGCACTCTACTAATACGTATTATCGTTTTTTCGGTTTTTGTGTGAATACTATTACTATATTGTATACGTAGAACAATAAATTCACAAGTACTCCAAATACGTGAGAAATCACAACCTTGACTTGGGAGGTCATTACCCAATCATTGTATTCGAATCTCAAACCAAAGAAAAAAGGCAAAAATAGATAAATACTTTCGTGAAGCTCGATTTTGAAAAATAGAAACTATAAGGTGGGTATAAGGCGGTTGTATTTCACGACCTAAAGGAAAAAGGCTCTTAAGTGCTTCGCGCCGCCTCGTTTCCTCCGCTTGCTTGTGAGTATTTGATTTTGAGAGTGAATCGAGGGTTTTGCCGCCCAAAGTATTATTACATATCATATATATTTTCTTGGTTTCTATTGATTAAACCCTCTTGAACGATTTGGTGTTCCACCATCGTTCTAAAGTCATCGAAGGCGTTCACTTCACGTGATCGTTTTCATTCCTTGAGGCTTCTTTAATCGAGAGATTTGATTAAGGAGGAGATTTGTAGATTTTTGTCTACTTAATACATTCCACAAATTCCAAAAAAGTTAATACCATCAAAAACCACAAAAAAATTGAAAAATACAAAATACCAAAAAGAATCTTCTTTGCTCGTTGTACGTGACGTTTATGCTAACTCGTAATCAAGCAAAACGTGCACGTAGACGAAAGAACAAAACTCCCACTCCAACTCATTCTAGTGAGGAGTCTCCTATTGAAGAACCCATTGTACGAGAAGAACCAACCACGGAGAATCGAACTATGATGGAGTTACTTCAAGCACCCACCGAGGGTTATGGAGAAGCGATTGTGATTCCCGCTATCCTTGCGGAGAATTTTGAGGTTAAAACGGGTTTGTTGTCGATGATCCAAAACAACAAATTCCGTGGTGATGAGAAGGACAATCCACACAACTATATCCGCTAATTTAATCGTCTTACCGCCACTTGCAAATTCAAGGATGTCTCGAATGACTCAATTAAGATGATGCTTTTTCCGTATTCCTTAGCGGGGCCCGCTAAAATTTGGTTAGAGAAAGAGCCACCCAATTCTATATTGACGTGGAAGGATCTCGTTTCAAAGTTTGTGAACCAATTTTTTCCGCCCTCTAAGACTACGCATTTGAAAAATGAGATCTCAAAGTTTTCACAAGAATCAAATGAAAGTTTTTCAACGGCTTGGAATAGGTTTAAGGAGATGTTACATGAATGTCCTCATCACGGTTTTTCCGACTTACATCAAATCGACACGTTTTACAATGGACTTAATGATCATGAAAGAGATTATTTGAATGCCGCCACGGGTGGTAATTTTTTGTGTAAAACGGTTGAAGAAGCTTTGGTCATAATTGAGAATAGGTCTAAGGTTTATAGCCCTCGTAACACACCGAGTGTTGCCAAATTGGGCTCATCATCGTCTCGTAATATCAATGCCTTACATGATGAAGCAAATGAAGAAAATCGGTTTTTTGATAGATTTGCTAACCTTATGTCCCATTGGAAAGCTCAAGAAGCTTCGAATTCCGCTTCGGTTAAAGCGGTTTCTAAGAGTTGTTTGTCGTGTGGTGGAGCTCATGATCTTTCCGAGTGCATTACCGCGGATGGTAACACTTCGAGTGCTTATATAGCCACGGGAACTTATAACCAAATCGGTCAAGGTTCCCGCCAAAATCAAGCTCCACCAAATCAAAATGCTAATAACTATCGAAACAACAATCAAGGTAGTAATTATCAAGGAAATCAAAGGAATTACAACAAGGGTAATTATCAAAGTGGAAATGGGCAAATTTCAAATCAAAACCAAAACCGTGATTTTCAAACTTCTACTCAAGGTTTTCAAAATGATCACACCAAAAATCTTCAAGGAGAATTTTTGAATTATGCTAAGGCTAACGATGCTAAGTTTGACAATATGCAACGTGAAATGGTTAGCTTAAGATCCGAGTTGAAAAACGAGCATAAAAACGAACTTGCTAATGAACTTAAGACTCACGCCAATAAAATGGAAGGAAATGTTCAACGACTCCAACAAAATAAACAAAAAATGGAGCAAGGTCAACATGAGATTAAGCAAGAATTGTTAAAAGCGGATGCTAGGCAATCGAAGTTTGAAGACCGAATGGGAAAATTGTTTGAAGCTATCATGTGTAAACCCTCTTCTTCGGGTGGTCTTCCTAGTGATACCATCGTGAACCCGAAAGGAGAATTAAAGGTTATTACTACTCGTAGTGGTAAAACTTTCAAAGAACCCATTTCTCGTCCAAGTACTTCTATGGAGAAGGAAAAAGAGAAAGAACCCGAGGTGGTGGTCGAAAAGGAGCAAATTCCAAGCCCACGAAGTACCGCTCAAACCACACCTACGGTTGAACCAATACCAATCATGGAACCCGAGATTCCAAGGCTGATGCCTAGGCCTATGCCCCAACCCACACCACCTTTACCATACCCTTCAAGACGAGACAAGGAAAAGGCACAAGAACAAAATAATTATCAATTTGAACTTTTTATGAAAATGTTTCGTGACTTGCATTTTAATATAAGTTTTGCCGACGCCTTAGTCATGATGCCTCGATTTGCCGCGAACTTCAAAAGTATGCTGAATAACAAAGAGAAATTGCAAAAATCGTCTAGTTGTTCATCGGTTTTTCTAAGCCGCATACCTCAAAAAGTCGGTGATCCCGACAAGTTTTTAATCCCATGTGCTATACAAGATATGGAAGAATGCTACGCCTTGGCCGATCTTGGTGCTAGTATTAATTTGATGCCTCTTGAGATTTTTAAATCGCTCAATCTTCCCAATCTCACTCCTTCAAGAATGTCAATCGAGATGGCCGATCATTCTACGATTCTAGCTTGTGGAGTAGCCGAGGACGTCTTCGTGAAAGTTGGAAAGTTCTACTATCCCGTAGACTTTATTGTTGTTGATATTCCCATCGATCCTAAAGTTCCTCTAATTTTAGGTCGATCATTTTTGGATACCTCGAGAGCACTTATCGATGTGCATGCAAGGAAAATCACTCTTCGTTTCAATGAGGAAGAACTCGTCATTAATGCAACTCAAAACTCCACACTTTCTCATGTGTATTCGATCACGTCTTTGTACAATGTCAATCCCATCAAAAACATTTGCAAAAAGATTTCAAAAAGAGTTTTAGAAGTTGTTGAGAAAAATGAAGTTCCGTCCCCTCCGCCGGTGGAGGTTAAGAGTGTTAAGCCTACGATTCCAATTGTGAATGATTCTTCGGATGATGAATACGTTGATCCCGATGGGGGAGTTTTCTTTGTTGACAAAAGTTTTGAGAACTTGCCACCACCTTTGCCAAAACGGTTTTCAAATGTGAGAATTTTTAGTGTGACTAACATTGCTTTAGAAACACCAAATATTTTTGACATAATTAAATCGGGTTTTCACAAGGAGAGTTTAAAAGATGAAAAAGGAAAAGATTTTGAATTGAATTTAAAAGATATTTCTACAATTCTAACTCCGTCATCACTACTTGTTTTGAGTACTACAAGCTCGTCTTCTCCTTTTGACGATGCTTTGTGTGGACCTAGTGTGGGGGAAACCCCTTATGTTCCCTCCCCTTTCTCCACCGAGGACGAGATATTTGATCCTGGAATTGCTTATAAAGGGAAATCTCGGTCTTCTACCGATGTAATAAATGGAAAATCTTTTCATTTGATTGGTGCGAGTCTACCTCGAGTAGCTCAATGTTTTCATGACTTACCCATTGTCCCACCCTTCTATTTCTTCTCACCTATTTTCTTGAAACTCTTTGAGTTTTTGTTTGCACTTGATGAAGTAGCGTTGATTTGTTTTTCCAATGAAAACGAGAACGCCATCTTTGATCCCGGTATTTTGCACCATTTAAGGACTTAGTCCTTAATACCGGTTGTTTTTGGGCCTTGTTTATCATGTAAGCCCCACCAAAAATTTACCATAACATGATTATCCCTAAATGATCACATTTATGGGGATTCGAGTCGAGCTTTTGACTCGGTTATCAAAAACAAGGTGCCTCATGGGGGAGACCCATGCTTATCCATGTACATATTATTGCTTTCTAATTAGTTAATGTGAGGGGATTTGTGCCCTTTCAACCTTTGTTCCATGGTTGTTTGTGCATTGTGGTTTTTAGATCATGATCTTCACGATTGGAGCCTCTCGTGTTCGTTTTATGGGAGCACGCGATCGTTTGCTTTGAAGACTTTCTCAATATCCAAATGATATATCCTTTTGATGTTCTAACCTTAGGTTATTAGCACACTTCATAAACGGCTATTAATTTATTGGTTGCACCCTTTCCATGCTAGATTAGGCATTCGACTACGTCTCTAGTATGGGGGTGTTTTGCACCCCTAAACTCGAAACATTGAGGACAATGTTTAACTTTAGTATGGGGGGTGAATAGATACTTGCCTTGCCAAACCATCACGCTTTCCAAAGTTTATCTTTTTGTTATCGTTTTATTGCAAAATAAGGCTAAAAATGGCCAAATTTTAAAAATTTTCTCATGTTTTATAAGTGTTTGAAGACACGAATGTAGGTTTTCCGATGGCGAGAATAAGAGTAATTTTTTACTCGATCGTGCGTGTTGAGCACTTAGCTTTGATTCCTTAACTTCACATTAGGCTAAGCCTCTTAAATGAGGACGAGAAATGATAGGGTTAATTATAAGTTACTATGCTAAACGTAGAGTACTCGTATTCTTTCAAAAACTCATGTGTTCTCGTTGTTTGCTTATTCTCCCTTCGCTTGTAAATATTTTTTGCTTAATAAATATTGACTTAGCGGTTTAGTTAGGATTGTTGGGTTTCTAGTCTTTTTTAGTAGCTTCCGTGTAATTAAATTGGGAAGACATTAAGGTATCGCCAGCGTCACGGTTTTGAATTATTGGCACCCGAATAATCGAAAGCTTCACCCAATAATAAGATTTCAAGTGCTCACCTAAATCTAGCAAACAATTTGAAGCCCCACAAGTCCTAAAATCTATGCAAAATTGAAAGTGAATCAAGCCTTAATCTTCGAAGCTTTAAAGATCCAAAATTCGCCTTAGCGTGAGGATATACGTCTTTGGCTAATAAAACCACCGATGAGGCGGATAATAAAAGGCAAGGCAAGACCGAAGTCATAATAAAAGCTTCATGGTGAAGTTGAATAAAAGATGGAGGTAAACCAAAGATAATAAGGCCCTTCCGTTAGGGGGCGTATAAAAGTCTTGGTAATAAGTCTCATGTTCAAAACCGTTATAAAACCGTGTTTATCGATTCTTCTTGTCAACTTAATTTTTTGACATCGTTGTCTATTAGGAGGGGTTATTGATTTGATGGTCTTAGTTACACCGTTAGGACTCTATTTTTAGACCTAAATCTCTATTATCGCATAAGTCAACAATGTATCCTCGTGAAACATTCAAGACATAATAAAATATAAGAGATACAACTTAGGAATAATAGGAGGATAAGTACGTGATTAGGGCATATGAGTAGTGTTAGCATTACTAACTTATAATGACAATGATCTCGTTGTACGCTTGGCATGGAATTGGAGTGAAAATTGAGGACGATGAAATTATTTCTAACGAAGCATTCACGTGTTCTTATTCTATGAACCTAAACGTCCCATTTTGTGATGAAAATCATACATTATGTCTAAAACGCATGTAGTAGTAATAGTAGTAGCATAGCTAGTTTATCATTCCAATAAAGTGAATAAAATGAATTTTGGAGGTGCTACGATACTTTATTCTAGCATTGCGTGAGGGCACGACAATGGTTTAGTATGGGGGAGTGATGAGACTGCTTTTATACATAGTCTCATCGTCCAAATCGGGCTTAAAATGCATTAAATATCATTAAAACTGCCAAATATATGCTCGTGTTTGTTGCTTGTGTATTTTAGGTACGGATATTGAGGAAAAGACAAAAATATCACAAGAATCATTCAAAAACGAACACGGGAAACGAAGCCGCACAATGAACCGGACCCAAATCTGGAATTTCCAAAAATGACCTTGAAGAATTGAAGATTGTCAACATTGGCCCCTCATTTTTGAAGACTTGGCAATTTATACCCTTGCAAAACTCATAAAATGCATTGTGGTCCCTAAATTATCAAGAAATTACAAGAACAACCCTTGAAGATTAAAGCAATTACATTTGAAGTCCTTGTTTTAATTTTGGAAACATAATGTGCCAAATATGACAAGTGGGCAAACTTATTTATAAAGGGAAATGAAGTTATTGCTGTTTATTACAAGATGAAGAAACAAAGGAAGTAGGGGGACTAAAATTGCCAGACAACAAAACTCACCACAACCAATCATGTTTCCACCTCATCCCAACCAACCAATCACCAATCACCACATTACCACTTCATCCACGTCTGCTTTCCACCAAGCAGATTAAATAAACCATTTTAATTTTCCCACCAAACAGATTTTTAAAATCTAATTTACCCAAAACGGATTAAACCCCCCCCCCCCTAATTACCCAAGAACCCTAATTAACCCAGGCACAATTAGCTTCATATCAAAGGGGTTATGTTTCATCTTTTCCAGATCCCTAATTACCCTCACCCTCACCAAAACCCACACTCAAAACATGACCCTAGACCAACCCATGTGAGTGTAGGGCCACCCCTGCACCCATCACTTTCCCTCAAACCCCAAAAACCGACAACATATATGGTTGGATGTATTTCCTTGGACCCAAAGCATTATTAAACGGCCAAGATCATACTACAACAGCTGGCATCTCTTCATCAATCACATGGCATGATTTTTGACCAAGACCCCAAGGGCATTTTCGGATCTTCATGACTATTAGGGTTTAGGGTTTGATTTATTATATTATTTTATTTCAAGCTTCTAGTTAGTTCTATTAGATAGTATAAATACATGGTGCATGTACCATGTATTCTTTGTTCCAGTTTTTAGCTTTCACATTTGTAATTCCTTTTTAGTAATATAAAAGTTTGGTATTTGTTGAGCAATTTAATTCCTTTTTATGGTTATTAAAAGTTGTGTGTGTGTTGAAAGCTAAGACTGAGTTCCATTTAACATTTCTTCAAACATTTTGTGTTTGAATTTTCAGGAAAAAAGGTTTCTGAAATATTGAATCCTTTTGGTGAAATCTTGTTTTCAACTTGGATTTTTAGGAGTATAAGTTATTTGGTTAAGGTTATTTGAAAGGAAAACATTTGAGAAAAGTTTTGAAAAGGTTTGAAAGGTTTGAAAAATCAGAAAGTTGGTATTGTGTTCTACTTTCTTTCTTAGCAGGAAATCAAGTGATCGTTTGTCCAGGGTTCTGCACAGACCCGGGTCTGTTAGGAGGTGGCTAGCAGCCATTGTTGGGCCTGGATGTAGGTCCAACAAGGTAACCCCCTTGTTTTCATTTTTAGTTTTCATAATACTGTGATTTATGTGATTTGCATGAAAGTTGTTTTTTTTGCTTATTGATTGGTTTGATATTGCTCTCTTGTTGGTTATATGCATGTTAGTAGCATTTGTATTCAGTTTGGATAGGTTTTGAGTTGATCTGCTTGGGAAAAGTTAATTTTCAGATTTTAAAGGGTGTTTGGGATAAGGGATTAGCCAAGTTTTGTGACAAAGATTTGTGTTAGTACCTGGTTAAACACACTCATTAGTTTATTATTAGGTGACATAAGCATTTTGGTTTCATTTTGATAAGTTTTAAGAAGGTTTGCATGTAAAAATTTGGCTAAACATAGCATAAAACAGTCAAGTCCTTTTCTGCTTGATTTTTGTGATTTTTGTGCCACCAAGTTTGTTAAATGTTAGAGATTGGTAGTATCTAGGGTCACTGGTAGTTCTTATGTGATTTGGTGCACTCATTTGTTAGTTTGTAGGCTTTGAAAATTGTTTTTGTGCCAAGTAAACCAGGACACTGTTCATCAGAAACATGAGGGCTTAATCAGAAACTTTGTGGGCTTATTTTTCTTGATTTTGTTAAGTGACCTTTGTGTTTTTGTGTTTGCATAGACTCCTTATACTCAACTGAGTATAAGGGTGCCTTATTGTCCAAAATAAGCACTCAATATAAGCTTTCCTAAGCTTATAGCTTTTCTGAACAAAAATTAACACTACCAGTGGGAACTCCTTTCCCACTGCTAGCTTTATTGTTACCACTGCTAAGCAAACAGACAAAAGTCTGTCAAGTGTCACTATCAGCTTTTGAGAATTTTTGTCTTTAGTGGGCAAATTTGTGAGTTAGGATTTGAAACTTGTTTCTTTATTTTTCTTATTTAATTTAGGATTTTTCTGTTTAATTAGATTTTTATTTACTGTTCATTTTATATTTTTTAGATTAAATAGCCTTTTTTAATACTTTTTAATATTTCTGTTTTTGTCTTTTAGTGACAAAATTAATATTTTTCTGTTTTAACATTTTTCCTAGACTTAGAATACTATTTTAAGATTTTTGGTTGAAAAAATTTTCACTGTTCATCTTTTATTTATTTTTTATAATTAATTTAGTATAATTAGGGTTTAATATTAAACTGTTTTTGTCTTTTAGTGAAAAATTTAATATTTTTCAATCTTTTTCATTTTTCTTCTGTTTATTAGAGTAAATTAGGATTTTTTAAAAATTGTTAAATTATTTTTGGCATTATTTTATTATTTTTTATAATTATTTTAGTTTTAAAATAGTTTTTAGTGTTTTAAAAATAGAAAAATAGTTTTTAAAAATTAGGAAAAATACTTTTTAGTCTTTAATTAATATAAGTAAGTTATTTGTTCAATAAAATAATATTTTTGACATTTTGATTAATTATATTTAATTTTAGGGCTTTAATTAGCATTTAAAATTGAATATTTAATTAATAAAAGGTTTTAAAATATTTTTATTAGATTTTTACTCTTATTTATATTATTTTAGACTTATTTTAGCTTATAATTAATTTTTAGGTTTTAAAATTTTTAATTTTGTAGTTTTTACGGTTTTACGTGAACGCCTTTTCGTCTTAGCTCGATCCGTCTTCGTAACCGTCTTTTCTTTCTTATTTCTATTTTCTTTTCTTCTCAATATAATCACAAAAGTTAATCATTTCACTACATCAATTTTTTTGGGCTTTATCGAATGTGTTTCCATATTCAATGATCTCCCAGAGTGTGTAGTCATAGATCCCTAGATATTGTTCAAACTTGAATTTCTACAATTCAAAGTTGGTTGCATCAAGCATGGGAATCTTGATGTTTGGTAAAGGTGAGGAGGAGGAGGTTATTGTTTCTGACATGATGTTGTTAGGGTTTTTGAGAAAATTAGGGTTTTGGTGATTTTTAGGGTTCTTGTGTTCTTTAAGATCAAAAGTTCCTCAACAAGCTCTGATACCACTTGTTGATCCCAAACTTAGATCGATTTAGCTTTATGTATACGAGATTAGATCAAGTAATACACTTAGAGAAACCTTTGTATATGCTTATGATAATCTAAGTGTTATGCGGAATTAACACTTAAACAAGAACACACAATGATATAAACAAACTTTCACTTTGATTAATAATATCAAACTTGCTTACAATGAAAGTAGTTTACGAATGAAAACTTATATGAAACATAAACCTAAAGGTCTTCTTTTATAGACATAATAAGCCTTGTACAATAATCTACGTATCAGCTATTCTAGGTAAAGATAAATATATAAAATACATTGTTGTTCCTATCTTTACTAGAAGTAATCTAGAATACAATAAACGCGTAGAGTATATCTTCCCATCAGTGCTTGTCTTCAATGTATCAACGCTTGACTTTGTCTTGTCAACGCTTGAGCTGTCAGCGCTTGTTGTGCTCCTGTCAACGCTTGTTTTACTCTTGTCAGTGCTCAAGTGATCTGGCCTTAATTTATTCCCAACAATCCTCCCCTAAACTTGATATCCACTCTTATGATCAAGTTTCTGAATAAGCATTAAGGACTAGGAGGAATCTTACAAACCTTCTCATATTGGTAATGAATAAATCTGATCAAGTCTTTTGCCACGTCACTTGAATAATCAATTTCCAGCTGAGTGTCCTTCATCTTTTCCAAAATAGCCTTGGATATGAAATACTGACCATCCACAAGTATATACTCAGCAAACTTTGTAGAGCTCAAATGGTAAACACCAGCAGCTGAATATAATCTCCATTGAAGACCACTGAGGTCATCTTCAAGATCCTTCCAAATAGCAGGATCCTCATCTTTTGGTCCACACATTCTTTTGAATGTGGACCACAGTTTTATTCCATTAGCTGAAGTTGGTGCTTGAGCCTCATACTTGGTCTCTAGCAACCTCCATAGGTCTACCAAGTCTTCTCTATCACAACTTGCAAACAAAGATATGAGAGTGGTAAAAGTGTGTACCTCTTTGCCATACCTGCCAATTTTCCAAAATCCACATTCATCTTCTTCATAGCTCACAATCGGATTTCTGGAATCTAAAGGTAACACTTGCACCATATCTGAAGCTTCTAATGGTGAGAGCTTGAGGCTCTTTCTTATGACAGCTTCACTTGGATATAGTGGATCCATATCTTTGGGAAACTCAAGAGAAATTCCCTTTTTCACTGGTCTGGGAACAAACATAGCTTTCTTGAGTTCCATTTCTTCTGCAAGTTCTTCTTTCCTTTCATCAGAAAGAAGTCTGAGAGTGTTTGCTTCCTGCACTCTCACCCAAATGAGATAATCCTTGCATTCCAATTCATCAAATGTCAATGCCCTCAATTTCTGGTAAGTCCATCCTACTCCATGACATCTGAGCAACATGCAGTATAGCTCTCTTCTATCCCTTTTCAACTCTGAGAGAATATTACTTGCCTTGTGTTTCAAAATTACCTGGCAATCATTTTGAACTCTGAGGAGAATCTCCAAACCCCATATTTGATCTGAAGTGGTCAAGTGTGGATTCTCCATGCATCTTTCTTCCCAAGCATTATACATTTGAACCACCTCTAGCATATCAAAGTCAACCTGCAATTTCAATTCTCTCAATTTCTCCTTGGCCAACTCATCTCAATACTCAAGTCTTTCTGGTTCTATAATCATAACACTTGAGTCTGAGCTAGCTCCATCACTTCCTTCTTCTGAAGTAATAACAAATGGTGACTCTTTCACCTCCTTTCTGTCTTGTTCCATGATTTGTGCAGCCAATCTTCTATAAAACTCAACTTGAGCTGCATCCTTTGGAACAACCACTTCCACCATAATACCCTTACCCTTATCTAATGGAGCAATTGTTGGTAAGGTAGATGGTGATACCTGTGAAGAAACCTCCTTGATGATGGATGATGACTGGGATACATCACCCTCATGTGCAGGTCTGTCAACGCCCAATTTTGTTCTATCAGCGCCCAAGATATTTCTGTCAGCGTCCAAATTCTTCTTGTCAACGCCCAAATTTCCTGCCTCAGCGCCTTTTGCAATCTCTTCCAACATGGCTATAAATGATAAATTCAAGTTGGTAGGAGAGACTAAGGACGTATCAAAACCTGTCTGTTTCTTCAAACTTGTAAGGGCCTCAGCAACATCCAAAGATTGACCATCATGGCTGCCCTTATCACTCAGATTTATTGGATCTTCCTCCCCTTTGGAAGATTCCTCCATCCCTCTCCTTGCACTTGCAGTCTCCAAAACAACAATCCTCTCCCTCAATTGCTTGAGTTCAAGGACTTGTGAGCTGACAACTTGTACCAAGTCTGCATTTTGCTTTTGCAAGCTCATGCAGACTGCCGTTAATTCAAGTAGGGTCATTGGTTCCAATATACCCTCTTCTAAAATGGGGATTTGACCTCCCAAGTCAGATTCATTGGGCATGGATGAGGACTTAAGGATGGTGGGACTGCCTTGGCTAGCATCTAAGCCAGAACCAATAGTCCCAGCCTCATCCATATCACCAGCCACACTTGTGGTGGTGGTTCTCTCTGCTACATGGCTAGGACCACCAGAGGAGAACACTCCAGTAGTCCTTTGGTGTTTCATCAACCTATATTCAGGGGGTGTGGAAGATGGTGTAAAAGATTGGGTGGATGTGGGTTGGTTAAGGGGTGTTTGGGTTTGTGAAGGTTGTGTGTCAACGTTGGAAATAGGCACATCAACGCCAACATTTAATGTGTCAGTGTTGAAGGGTTCTTGGTCAAGTTGCATATGGTCAGGTGAAGGTAATGGTTCAGGTATTGGGTCAATTTGTGGTTGGGGGTCTGGTTGGGGTTGAGCTGCTACAATGACAGCAAGCATAGCTTGGGTTAAGGGTAGGTCACGATGGGGGGGGGGTGAGTTCATCTTCATAAAAATAGCTTTCTTTTGCACAGGGATCTCATAAAAATCATTATGATCCCTTGTGCAGTATCCTTGAACATCAAAAACCATTTGTAAAAATTGGGGATAAGCTAAAGTCATTTTGTTCCCCTTATTTTTACACATGCCCTCAAAAATCATTTTAGAATAATTAAATTTTTGCCCAGTTGCAATACACACAATAGCACTTGCAATAGATCTATTGATCTCATTGTGTGCAGTGCATTTGGGACTCAAACATTAAAGGAGTACATGTATGAGGTACTTCCAGGCTGGGGGAAACTCCTGTTTATGATACTTGTTTAAAGTACCTTCATCAAGAAAAGGATATCCCAAAGCCCTTAGACCTTGTTCTATTTCATTAATAGGAAGGGTGGCTATACCATCAGCATCATCAAGATGCAAGGCTTGGCGTACCAAAGCCTCAGTAACCACCCAAGGTCTCCCATGAACAATAGAAGTCAATGTAGTCACTCTATTAACTGTTGAGGAACTGACAGTGTTCCAAAACTGTTTAATATATGTGACTGGAATGAGTGGTGCATGAGAAAGAGAATACCTAATAGGAGATGCGTTCAAATACGCCACCATTTGTGTGTACTGGGGAAACAGAGCATCATCAGCTTCAAGATACGCAATCATGTTGTGTTGGCTTCTGAACACCAATTCCAATTCTGATGGTTTAAACTTTGGTGCCATTGTTGAAAGCTGTTAAAATTGATTGATCAAAAGTTCCATTTTCACTCAAACGTGAGGTTGACTAAGATGCGTCTACAAAGAAAAAGAAGATAACTTGTGATCCAAAGCTTACTGTGACATCAGCAAAGTAATATTAATTCACCTGAAAGCAGGATGGAAATCAATGCAAGTATGAGACGTTTGCAATATCTTGTCTCAAGGATATTTGGGAAGGATGGTTATCACGTGAGTTAGATGTGATGAATTTTGGAGTAAGATATGCTTTAGGCGCTGACGTTTGTAATTTTAAAGCTGACGAGAATAAGTTTGACGCTGACAGAAATAGGCGTTGACATGAGTTGTCCGAGAAACGTTTGCTCAAGCGTTGATAGGTTTTGTTTGATATCTGACAATGAATGCGACTAAGATATTGGACAATGAAGGTTCTCGGATAACAAAAGGAATAGCTGCTGTTGAGAAAATTGGTATGTTTTTAGCACACAAAAAGGAGGAATTTACACACGAAGGTACATGGAATCTCCATTTTTATTCAGAATATCATGGTGATATTTATGGCTCGGATACTTTTAAAAGGAATTAATGATCTTAAAGCGAGTTAGCAACAATTCATGAGATAATGAGAGTCTTCATGAAGAGGTGTTAGCTTAAGGGGAAGAATTCTTATGGTAAGTTTGATGATTGAAGAAGATTTTCGCGAGTTTGTGTTCTATCATATCTTAAAAAGTCGTGTCTGGTCAACATTACTTTTGAAGATAACTTGTTCGTGCTTACTTGGTTGGTGACGAAGACTTGTCATAACACTTGAAGGAGTTACATTATCGTGCTCAGTGTCTCACAAAGGATGAGAATATTGACAAGGGATTGAGGTCTGCTTATACTTTAACGTTCTCATATAAGTTCGACGTCACATGGATAGTACAAGACATGGAACACAAGGTTGGGGTATTCTACTTCTATATCCAGAATACTTTATTTATTTTTCTTCAAGATCATTACTTAGAGCTACATTTGGAGAATCTTCAAAGATTGCATACATTGTTTACTTCCCTGTTGATGTGACAAAAAGGGGAATAAATACATGCTACACTTGAGGGGAAGCAATTTGAAGATCATGTACAACTTATAAGAGATACACATAGAGTTTTGCCACCATCAACTAGGGGAAGATTGTTGGGTCAAAAAGTTGATGTGGCAGAAACTCAAAAACGAAGAAAACATGAAGATATTGTCTAAGCGTTGACAAGAGTATTCCAGGCGTTGTCAAGAACAAATTAGGCGTTGATGGAAGCAAGCATTGTCAAGAGCAATCCAAACATTGTCACATGCAATTCAAGCATTGACAGAAACGTAGACAAGAAGCTTTTAGAAGATTCTATTTGGATATATATGCATGATATATTCTGTATATGTTTATTTAAATAGAAGATTTACTTGTTTATTTGATTTTATCTCTTGTAAACCCTAATCCTTACACTATAAAAGGAACCAAGGGTCTTAGGTTTTAATCATCAATTCATTCACAATGTAAACCTAAAAGTGTGTGTGCACTAGACGTGGGATTCAATGTATACACGTCTAGTGGATGTTTTTTATTAATATAATGAACATCTCTTTTGTTTTAATTCATGTTATTCGTGCCTAAACACCTTGTTAATGTGTCATGTTCTAATTCCGCTTTGATTGTATAATCATATGAACATGGTGCATTCCTAGTAGCTTAAAAGATCCGGAAACCAAGGTTTCCACATATCTCTATCATGTCTATTGCCCAATATCGGACAAAACGTATCAGCGCTTGAACAAATCTTTCTCGGACAACACGTGTCAGCGTTTTCCAACAACGCTTAACTTATTCATGTCGGCGGCTAAATAACAAACATCAGCGGCAAAAAATACAAGTATCAGCAATCTTCTTATTAGATCACTATACTTTACTCCACATCATTAGCTTATCTTAGCCCATACATATTTAGCCCACATACTATCCATGTTCCTATAAACTTAGAAAATAAAGGTCACAGATTAGCTCCAACTTTTTAGGAATCTTATATTTCATCCGTAATATGCAAACTCCTCAAAAGTAGGCAACCAAATAATATCTTCCATAAATAAATTTATCTTCACACGTCTTTTGACTCGTTCAGAACAGCTAAAAAAAATTGCACCCTCAAATCTCGTAATACACATCTTTTGAACAACAGACGTGGATCACAGAGTTTATATGTTACCTGCTGTCGTTACCTGCTGTCCCTTTTGTGTGAACACCATCATTGACCAAAGATATCATTGACCTCCTTTTTCCATGTGAATTCATTCATGCTAGCTACTCACGTCTTTTTCATCTTTTTCCTTTATGGGGCTGTACAAAGCGTGAGATTAAACCACTTCACATGCCATTCTTAATCAGTAGCAAAACATATTGAGTTCCATTCGTTCATCTTGTACCAATCCAATATTTAGGGTTTATAACGAAACCCTAATAATCAATGATACAACCTGCTGCTACTATATTACAACGTGACAAATCTAGGGTTTCAGCCAACCCTAAAAACGAGAATCAGCTTAGCACTAAGGAACATCGATCATACTAGGGTTCATCATGGATCCAAAAATCCATTCACCAATGCTAGTATAATCCATCATAATAAACAGCAACATACCATCTTTTCTGTTTAGAGATAATCTAGGGTTTGAAGAAACCCTAAATTATGATTTTATGTGAAACAGAAAATCTGAAAATCACCACTGCTGCCAACTTTGACGCCTAATAACTTTTGATTGAGGGCTAATCTGGACAATCCCTCCAGTGGATGTTTAGATATATGTGTATAGAACACACACAAGAAATTTCGTGACGACCCAACGGTCCAATCAAAAGTTATGGCCTTATGAATACTGCTGCGCACACAAAAACATCCAGAAAAACCCTAGACGGATTTTTCTTTCTTCTCAATACACGAACACCTTGTTGGTCCTAGCATCACGAGCCACGAGGCTCTGATACCAACTGTGGAAACCTTGGTTTCCTCGATCTTTTAGCTACTAGGAATGCATCATATTCATATGATTAGATAATCAAAGCGGAATTAGAACATGACACATTAACAAGGTGTTTGGGGAACAAGACACATGAATTAAACAAAAGTGTCGCTAATTATATTGATAATCAACAACCACTAGACGTGTATACATTAATCCCACGTCTAGTGCAACACACGCTTTAGGTTTACATTGTATATGAAAGTTATATAAAAACCTAATAACCCTTGGTTCCTTTTATAGTGTAAGGATTAGGGTTTTATAAAAGATAACTATGAATAAACATGAATATCTTCTATTTAAATAACTAATACAGAATATATTCTGCATACTTATCCTAAATAGAAGCTTCCAACATCGTTTGACTTTCGTTGACTTCTGTCAACGCCTAATTTACTCTTGACAACACCTGGATTACACTTGTCAATGCTTAGACAAATGTCTTCATGTTTTCTTCGTTTTTGAGTTTCTGCCACATCAACTTTTTGACCCAACATGGAGATAGTTTCACACTTTTGGAAAACTACAAAGCAGAAACACATTATACAAATCTTAAAAATGAAAAGGTTTAATTATTTCAACCTATCTAACTTTTCAAATTATATTATTATTTTTTCTTAATTTTTTTTTATAAATATTATTAGGTTTTTAATGATGATATCCCATTGCGTATAAGTCGTCCAACAAAAAGTCTCAAGGACTCCAGATATAAAGATGTTAACTTCAAGGTTTTGGAAGATCAATCAGATGATGAGTTTGATGAACTATTTACACATAAAAACAATTCAAATCAGACTATTTTCACTCTTATATATAGTTATATATAAATGATTAAAACACAGTAATATTATTGACATAGTCGAATCTTGGAAGAAGATGGCGTTCAAAAGGTGGATAAATCCACCAAAAACAAGAGTTTACATTTTGTAAAAAAGGAAAAAGTTTTAAACTTTTGTGAAGATGAAGCTATTGAAGATAACAAAATACATACCATTCGTGAAAGAGGCATTCAAATTTAAGCAACTCAGATTACTACTGGAATCATGAGTATGATTCAGACATGTATAGTGTGAGATCCGTGTCTGATGATGATGGAAATTTTATTAATGATGATACTCAAGATTATTGACATAAACAACTGATGAAGACAAATAATCAACAAAGAAGAATTTAATTATTTATGTTTTACCCATTTTTGCTATCAAATAATATTATCTTTAAAATTTTAGGGCCAAAAAATGTTTAGAATAAGTAACATTCAATATGTTACAAAGTTATTTAATTTAATTCAAATTTCAATATTATGAGTGGTATTTGATTTTTTATATATTTGTTGCGTTTGTGTAGAGTAAACCATGATCAAATACCATAGTTTATAATAAACAAATATAATAACATATGCATCCTTACTGAAAATCCTACCTAAACCTCAAGTTAGTGCTGATGCAACAAAAATAACATTTAAGTGAAATCGCTAATAAGATATAAAAAATCAGTAAAGATAAAAATCATACCATTTAAACTTGTCATTCTGTCTATTAGCATCAACCTTACGCCTATGTAGTGGAAGGGGAAGGAGCAAATAACGGCAAGCATCAAAATCACCTACGACTGGCCATTTGTTGACTATTTCACTTTGGTGTCAACAAAATCCCGTTGATCTCCCTGTTTGACCTCAAGTTCTCAGACGGCCACATTGAGATTCCGTACGCGTTTGCAATCACCTGCAATCATAACCATAATTCAAATATGAGATAAACTGTAAATAACCATGAGTTTGACATCAAAATAAGTTATTTTAACCTCGTACAAATACCACAACTCAGGTATGAATTAATAGAATAACTTGCTAAAATCAAAAAAAAATTAAAATAAACAAAAGAGTTCTATCAAAATCTGTATAAAACTCACCCTAATTTATTTGGTTAATAATATATTTGTTAAAAAATTACATTATGTTTGATGACATATAGGTGGTTAATCATCAAGTAGTTTTAATGAAATTACGTTCAAGCTCAATAAGGGATACAATACAGAAATTTAACCTAATTATATATTTCAAAAGTATATAATCTCACACATAGCACTGTCATATATGCAGAATAATAGACTAACATACTCTTTTAAAAGTAAAATAGTTTTCCAACCCATATTGCGACCAAATTATTGGTACCAGCCAGTGTGCCAACAAAATTATTTATGATTATAAAACTTTTCCGACATAACAGTTTCATTTACATCTTTCTAAATTGATTTCTTTTATAGTCAATTTTAAATTCACAGAAATAGTTTAAAAATGTAAAAAAACCAAAAAAAATATAAAAAAATAACAGGATAACTAGACTAACATACTCTTTTAAAAGTAAAATGGTGTTCCAACCCATATTGCGACCAAACTATTGGGTACCAGCCAGTGTGCCAACAAAACTGTTTATGATTATAAAATTTTTCCAACATATTTATAAATTGATTTCTTTTATCGTCAATTTTAAATTCACATGAATAGTTTAAAAATATAAAAAAATAAATAAAAAAATAACAGGATAACTATAAAAAATATATTATCTATAAATAACACAATTATAATGTAAAACAAATATTTTATATAAATAAAAAATTTGTTACTAAACCAAACGTTTGATAAATATATACACCTTCAAAACATGAATTACAGAAAATTAAGAGTCTTCAATCCCATAACTTGTAAGTAAAAAAATATATTCATGATTATTTTTTATATGTATTTTAATAGTATTGATTTCTTTATTCAGATTCTGATGTAACATACCTTTATGTTTTTTGATATAAACAACATTTATTCAATAGACATAGCATGAACCAATCATGTAAAACAACCAAGACACAAATCATCAGAACATACTCCAATACGTCAACTAGTACTTACAGAAGGTTTGTTTTAAAACCCAGTTCATCACATACATACATTATTTGAATATAAGTTTATATGCATACATACACATTATGACTTATTATCATATTAGAACTTATTACACAAAAAATAAAAAATATACATACACATTATGACATAATATTAATTTTTGTAAAGTTATATATTTAACATATCAATTTCTAATCTAATACAAGTTTTTGTGTATTTATAACTATAAAAAACACAAAACATAGATATTCAACTAAGAAAACGCGGAAGGACCGCTACAACACGACCACCAATAACATTGGAAGATATACAAATACGAAAACGTGGAAGGAAGCCTACAAGTAAACCATTCAAAGAAGGTTTGTTTTAAATTTTGTATAAACCATAAATATATACATCCATTTATGTATTTTCTAATCGTTACAACTTATGACTTTCTTATTTTTAATTATAAACAGGTAAAACAACAACAACAACAACAACAACAAGACCTACTACTATCATAAATGAATCTGAAGCTGGGAATATAAAACGGAAGGCGACAAACACAAGGCTACATGACAAAACCAATGAATTCAAAGGTCAAAAAAATGTTAATCAACGAATCTCAAATATACTAATAGTCTATAAACATATCATAACGAATTAAATACAAAGAATTGTAATATATATTCCTTTAATTTCAAAAACCAGATTATCTTGATCATGGAGACCCAATACACCCATGTGAATCATGCGGCGCATTACTGTGGCATGCTGAAACCGTAAGAAGAGCAACAGATGCCTCGGACGAGGCATATTCTATTTGTTGTAGTAGAGTAAAAGTAAAACTAGGCAATGAAGTGCTTCAACCACCAGAATTATTAAAAAATCTTATGACTAACAAACACGAAAAAAGTTCACATTTTGTTGACAATATAAGACGTTATAATTCAATGTTTGCCTTCACTTCCATGGATGGAAAAGTAGATCATTCGGTAAACAACGGTCGTGGCCCATTCTGTTATCGGATTTCCGGAGAAAATTACCACAATGCAAAAACTTTGCTGCCAAAACCGGGGAAAAAACCACAGTTTGCGCAGCTATATATTTACGACAAAGAAAATGAAATTACTAACAGAATGAACTGCGTAAGGTATGTCAAAATATATCAACTATGTCTCATTTTATAGTACTTGTATATTTATAAAATTCTAATACTTTGACTGTTTAAAAAAACAGCAAGGAGTCGAGTGAATCTACAAATAACAGCCAAGTAGATCGCAAGCTCACTATCGATATCCATGACATGCTTGATTCAATTAATCATTTAGTGAAATATTTCCGAATGGCTGGTGAACGTATAAACAAAAAAAAGGATAGAAATCTGAACATTAAATTAATTGGAACAAGAACACGAGATGGACGAGATCACAACAAACCTACTGCGTCAGAGGTGGCGGCTTTGATAGTAGGTGATTTTGAAACAAACAAACATAAGAGGGATATCATACTGCTACAACAAGATGGTGGTCTTAAGAGGATAAGCGAATTGCATCCATATTATCTAGCCATGCAATATCCTTTGCTTTTCCCATACGCTGAGGATGGATATCGAACAAACATATTTCATTTTGGTGTCACTGACTATGACGAAAAAACAAAGGCACCCGAGTTAGTATGAAACAATGGTTTGCATACCGAGTACAAGAAAGGAAAAACCAATTTTCAATGATGCTAAATGGAAGAAGACTTTTCCAGCAATTTTTGGTCGATGGCTACGCTATGATCGAGGCCGAAAGAATAAAATTTCAAAAAAAACAACAAAAGGATCTTAGATGTGATACGTATTCAAAATTAGTAGAAAAGGCTCAAGATCCAAATTCGGGAGTAACATTTCATGGCAAAAAGGTTGTTTTAGGATCAACATTCACCGGAAGCCCAAGGTATATGATGCAGAACTATTTAGATGCCATGACAATATGCAAGTTTAATGGCTATCCAGACTTATTTGTTACCTTCACATGTAACCCAAATTGGCCAGAAATCTCACGTTTTATCAACAAAAGAAACCTAAAATCAGAAGACATACCCGATGTAGTATCAAGAGTTTTCAAAATAAAGCTAGACAGCCTGATCAAGGATTTCAAGGACGGACATACATTTGGACCCATGAAAGCAGGTTCTTTACATGAATTCATTTTAGTTATGATAAAAATATACTTTTCCAAAACATATATATACTTGTGACACTAATTTTTACCATTTTTCCTCAAACTGACAGTGGAATACACAATAGAATTTCAAAAGAGAGGACTTCCGCATTATCATATACTTCTGTGGCTTGAAGATCACTGTAAGTTAAAAACAACAAAAAGAATTGATAAATTCATTTCCGCAGAAATCCCAGATAAAAATGAGGACCCAGAGCTATACGAAATAGTATCAGAACACATGATGCATGGACCATGTGGACATGATAACCCAAATAGCCCATGCACCGTCGATTTCAAGTGAACAAATTTTTTCCCTACAGAGTTCAATAACGCAACAGTTATCGATGATAATGGTTACGCAATATACAAAAGGCGAAACGATGGGAATACGGTAACAAAAAACGGGGTACCTCTTCATAATGGTTACGTGGTTCCATACAATGCAGGTTTACTAAAGAAATATAAGGCACATATAAATGTGGAATATTGCAACCAGGTTGGGTCAATAAAATATTTATTCAAATACATAAACAAGGGACCTGATAGGATTTATGCTGCTGTTGATGGAGAAGAGGTGGACGAGATAAAAGACTTCTATGATTGCAGTTACATTTCTGCATGTGAAGCTGCTTGGCGAATTTTTGGGTTTGAAATTCATTATAGGACTCCACCAGTAGAGAGATTACCATTTCATTTGGAGAACGAACAATTTGTAGTATTTGACGCTATAGAAAGCATCGATTACACTCTAGAAAAACCCTCCGTAAATGAGACAAAATTCATCAAATGGATGGAACTCAATAATACAGATGCATTTGCAGCAACATTGTTTTACGCAGAGATACCTAAATACTATGTATGGAATACTCAAAACAGAGTTTGGGATAAAAGACAACAGGGATACAATTTAGGCCATATTCATCATGTACCACCATCTTGGGGAGAGATGCTTTACTTGCGGGTATTGCTTAACAAGGTCAAAGGTCCAAAAAAATGGTCACATCTTACAAAATACAATAAAATACAGTACCCAACATACATAGAGGCATGTATAGCTAGAGGGCTATTGCAAGATGACAAGGAGTACATAGACGGACTATTGGAAGCAATCCTATGGGGAATGGGAGACTCTTGAGAGCTTATTTTGTAACGTTGCTAATGACAGATAGTTTGTCAAGGCCAAAACTCTTTTGGGAAAAAGCATGGCATAAAATGGGTGACGATGTGGAGAGAAACGAGAGAAGACTGCAAGGAAACAAAGGTATGTTCTAACTTTCAATAATAGATGAATAACATTAAATTTATAACACTTCAAAAACAATAATAACAAATTTTTTTTACATGCAATTGGACTTATAAGTAGACTTGATGCTATCATAGGAGCAAAAGAAAAACACATGTCTGAAATACATCGAAGACATGCTGCTCAGTAACAACAAGAGTTTAAAAATATTTTAGGCATGCCATATCCAAAAGATGAATTCACAATGGAAGGACACAACAGCCTAATACATGACGAGAAACCTTACGACCCGATAAATATTAAGAAAGATCACGACACATGGTATCCTACTCTCACAGGTGAGAAAAAACAAATTTACTCAACAATCATGGATGTTGTTAACAAAAACAAAGGAGGAATATTTTTTGTATACGGATATGGGGAACAGGAAAAACATACTTGTATAAATCAATCACAGCAGGAATACGTTCAAAAGGAGACATTGTATTAAATGTGGCTTCAAGTGGTATTGCAGCTCTTTTATTAGAAGGAGGAAGGACAACACATTCTCGGTTTGCAATCCCATTAAACATACTTAATGACTCTGTTTGTCACATAGCTGGCGAAAGCCATCTTGCAGATCTGATAAGACAGGCAAAATTGATTATATGGGACGAGGCACCAATGATTCAATCCTATTGTTACGAAGCATTTGAAAGGACACTAAGAGACATTTGTAGACAAGATCCTAATAAAGCATCAGAACTTCCTTTTGGAGGAAAAGTTGTTGTATTCAGTGCGACTTTCGCCAAATCCTCCCAGTGATTCCAAATGCAACAAGAAATAAGGTAGTACATGCAACAATAAACTCAAGTCCTTTGTGGCAAGACTATACAGTGTTAGAGTTAACAGTGAACATGCGTTTAACTACCGGATCAAGTGAATCAGAGAAGAAAGAAATACAAGATTTTGCTCATTGGATCTTAGGTATTGGGAACAGCGACAACGATCCTAAAAATGATGGACAATCAACTGTTGTGTTCCCTGATGAAATGCTCATACCAGAGACAGATGACTACGTTAAATCAATCATTGAGGAAATATGTCCAAATCTGAATACAAGACTGTACTCAAGAAATTATTTTCAAGAAAGGGCTATTCTAGCACCAACTCATGAAATGGTTGATTTGATCAACGAAAAGATGATGTCATTTCTTCTAGGGGAGGAAACAATATATGAATCATCCGATTCGGTATCGTTGGTTGAGGAAGATACAAAATTCGATCACTCAATATACACACAAGAATTCCTAAATGAAATAAAGATGTCCGGCCTTCCTAAAGATGCCATCAAAATAAAAATAGGAACACCGGTAATGTTAATGCGCAACATTGATAAAAAAGCATGACTATGCAATGGAATAGGGCTTCAAGTTTTTAGAACAGGGAAAAATGTAATCGAAGGTGGTATCATATCAGGTGAAAATGTGGGAAAGCGTTGCGCAATTCCAAGAATGATCATTACACCAACTGACAGAAAGATGCCGTTCAAATTAAACCGAAGACAGTTTCCAATTCAAGTGTGTTTTGCAATGACAATCAACAAAAGCCAAGGCCAAACATTATCAGAAGTTGGGTTGTTTTTGACAAAACCAGTTTTCTCACATGGCCAGTTATATGTAGCGGTATCAAGAGTCAAAGACAAAATAGGATTGAAAGTATTGTGCTTAGACAAGGAAGGAAATCATACAAATACAACAACAAATGTTGTATACAAAGAAGTACTATATCGTCTATAATAGAAGGTATGTTTAATTTATAAGAAACTATGAATCTTCCTGTATTTTTATTATCTATATGGATTTTAAAATATCTTAAGTACAGAATCATTATTTCCTAACGACTGTTCAGTAAAACAAATATTATATAAAAATATAATCCAAATAACATACAAGTAAAATATATCATTAAAAATAATTTATATATATATATCATATTTTAAAATAATATTCTAAATAGTATATAAATTATAATAGTAAACTATCTTTAATAATATATCGATACACAAAAAAACTATCAAAATAGGTCGGTATCAATAGCTTTTTTCAAAATAAAATTTTTTAACAACTATTCAAATAAGTCAAATACAAAAAATATCACTTACACATCAAAGAGTTGAGTGCTTTATACAAATAATGTGAATTGATTATATCTATACTATTTGTTTTTTTCGTTTGCATATATAATATTAGGACATGAATCGGCAACTTACTGCCAGTTTACAAGTCTTTAAGCATTTTGGCGTGGTGTACATGTAAATGACTAACAACCCTAATTAGCTAACTTTTAAGTAAACACATAATCAGAAACAAATTTGTTTTACCGATTCTTAGTAAAGCTTAATAAGCTGATAAGTAGTTTTAAAATACAAATCTAAACAACCCTTACAATTTTCCTTATACAATCAATGAGTGTTTAGTTCCGACACAAATCTACAAAACAAACATATTGCAAACTTTAAATAACCCAACGACAACTGTTTTAAACTTTTCATACTGTGCGGTAAGTGTGGACCTACATGTGATATAACATACATAGCAACTAAAGTGAGGTGAGATCATGTAATTAGTAACTCCAAACTCTAAGATCATTGTTTGCAAGAGGCACTTACATTTCAAGTACAAAACCTGTAATTCTAATTTCATTAGATACTTACATATTACTATATAATTTCCTTAATTACTCTAAACTTGAAATGGTAAGAAATGTGTCATGGCACAAGCTTAGAGCTGCCAAGGACCGCACTAGATTTTGGTTCAACTATCAAAAAATAACTACATTTGATACCTTTTTCATAATATAAGCTTCAGTTCAATTTATAGAAGATCCAAGTTCAATTTCATTTTGGACTTTTCAATACCTTGAGATACTCATTTGAGCTCAATTGGTACAGGGGTATCCACTTGTGGAACTACATCTAAAATCCTTGTAATAATCAGAGACTAAATTTTCCATACTAAACTTCAACATCTAACTGCTATATCTCTAAAATCTACAACATGAGTTATATTTCTTTTCCTTAGGTAATACTTGGTAAACTATAAACATGTTTAGTATGCTAAAAAATATCACTGCTTTTAGTTTACTTAATTGTTTATGTGCAGTACATGTCTCATGCAAGACATTCTGGAAGAAATATATTTGATCATTTTTCAGAGGATCCCACTAGATTTTTTAGATGCTGACAAAGTTTGTGGATGCAGCGGATGATTATGTTAGGCACCGTTTAACAAAGTTACTCACAATTTGGGTGTTTTTTTATTTATCTATGACTGACACTATTTTTAATACAACTCATACTTCTGCTAATGTAACTGTACAGAGTCCAGTCACTGTTCTCTGATATTACTCCTATTAATAGTACCTTTAACGCCTTCTTTTTGTAAGCCATGAAAAGGCATAACCACTAGACCCACTACGACTAGAATATCAACAGAACTTCTGAGGTAACAGGTCCTCCTTCACCGTCTGCGTTTTTCGGACCAAAATGTGCTCTTTGGGACTATCCAACGCCTGCTCAAGGTGGCTGGTGTCACAATTATTACACCACCTTGCATGATGCTAATGGTCAAACTCAAGGCATACCTCGAATTATACTGTTTGTGCGTCCAAAAGGCATTCAAATGGGTTAACTCATGGAACCCCCCCCCCCCCCCACTTAAAACTATGACTGCGTTATTGCGCTCATTGTATGTTGGGTGTTGTATTTTATTTTCTATTGACAACGACCAGTCAGAAGTCAGATTTTGTGTTTCTATTTCTGGCGTCCATTTTTGCCGTTGTATGACTTAACCTTAAAACACACAACCCCGCCCGTTGGGCGGGTTACCTCGAATTATGATGTTTTAACCACCATGCGAATTTCCCTCTTTTAAGTAAAAATATTAGTCCTAACCAGTTGATTTTTCAATATTATTCAATATTAGTCCTAAAGAGTTAATTCGGCTTATATGTTCAACAAGGCTCTTCGTGAATACTATCACTACCCATATAATCAGCTGTTACAATACATTTCAATTTGCTTAAGTTTTAATGGTTCAGATAACAAATTCATATCTGTATATACCTGTATGAAGTTCTTTCTTTCCAGCTGCAATTTTCTCTTATACGCTGCCTCACGTCGGATAATTATTGCATACATTAAACCTCTTAATTTTGCACCAGCTTGCCCAGGTGCATAATCAAAACGCTCTTCCTGGATAAGTAAACCACAAATGACCCCTGCAATTATTCCAGCAAGGGGGTAATAAATTTAGATTTGTTTGTTCTTAGTCAACAGCTACAATCTGTTAAATGAGCTAATAGTTACATGATTATGATAAGCTAAAAAATGGGTAAATATAAGAGTAATTATTGGTGCTGGAACCTAAACCAGTTTTGTGTCATACATGATATAGCTTTATTTAGTTTCACGTATAACTGATATAGCTTGTAGAACAATTTATAGTCTTCCTCCAAAAAGATGTAGCAGTCTTAGTTGAGGCGAAGTCGGTGTGGTTTAGCTCAGCCTAATCGGTTTGACCCATAAACAGACACTTCATGCTCTAATCTTTACCAATGGAGACTGCTAAAAATAGTTCATATAACAACTATCTGCTTATATCCAATGATATAAAGTTGATTATATTATGTCATGTATTCACAAATGGTCATGGATTTGTGCCTAATGGTCATAGATTTGTGACTAACACCTATAAAGCTTCCTCCTTTAGCCGTTTATCCAGATTACTACACTATTTAGAAGACCGTTTATCCAGATAACTACACTATTCAGAAGACAGGTGCATACAACTATAGTCTTATTCGATCAAACATTAAACACATGGTACTCCAGAGATCAAGTGTCAGTGTTTTGTTACACAAGGAAAAATTCCTTTTTATACAATGTTTAAATTTCTAAACTAAAATTATTCAACCAATCATCAAATTAATAAACCCATTTCATTTACTTAACAACCAAAACCTCAAAACAAATCAAAACCACAAAATTAAAACAATATTTACAAACGAAATAAAAAACAATTCAAAAATACCTTTCAAATAGAATCATCCAAAGGTATATGTGTGCAAATCATGTTTATCAAATCAAAAATCAACACCACCACTATTGGATAATTTCTTGGAAAAATTATCCAATGTTGATTTGAGTGGGATGTTTGATACCACGGATGTAGTGACGAGAAAAGTGATGTATTTTGGTCCACACAGATACAAGTGATGAAAATGATGGGGATGTATTTTGTGCATTTCTTTTTTAGAAATATTTCTTGGAAAAATTTAAAGGCAGGATTTAAATTGTTAGATTTAAATAATAATAACAAATAAGACTGAATTTTAAATAAAAAAAAATTTTTGTTGAAAAATGCCCTAATATTTAACAATCAAATAAATTAAATAAATTAAAGTAAGTTAACCTAACGGAGATAACACAAATTGACCAAAAATGAAAAATACAGTCAACTATAATAACCAAAAATGCAATTAACTCTTCAAATTTAAAAACAAACAAAAGAACAAACAAACGCCAAGGGAAAATGTTTACAAGATTAAACAAACTGACAGAGAAATATACATTTGTTTTAACGATGATAAAACTGAAATATTACTCGAAGGATTTGGATTGTTACATTTAAATACAAATTAAAAAAACACAATATTTAAATTTTGTTACGTTCAATAAAAAAAGTTTGATTAAAAAAAATCTTATTCGTTAACAATCATGAATGAAAAATTACCAAAGTAAAAAAAAATAAATAAATAAAAATAATTTCCTCTGTAAAACTAAATAAAAAATATATAAAATTTAAAAAAAATTGAAGTTTTAAATTAAAAAAAAAATTAAAAAACAAACAAACTTGATTTATAAAAAAAATATGGTATACAATTGAACACATGAAACCAAATAATTTAAAAAAATAAATTTTTGTTTTGAAAAAATAAAAAAACAAGAAACTAAATATACATATTATACTAATATTTCCCAATACGAAACAAATTAACAACAAAAAACTTTATATTATTGTAAACTACAATAAATACTAAGTTTCATTTTACAATTAATAAATTCTAATACTAATTAACTTATTCAAATTAAAAAAAATAACAATTAATATTATTCTTACATTAATAAAAATAATAAAACCTGTATTACTAACAAAAAATATAAACAATAAAAAACTTTATTTATAAATAACTCATAACTCAAACATACTACATAAAAAATATATATATATAAAACTACAAAAACACTCCAAAACAACCCAAAAAAGCGACCCCGCCCGTTGGGCGGGTTACGACGCTAATATATATATATATATATATATATATATATATATATATATATATATATATATATATATATATATATATATATATATATGAGTTAGGTTATTGTATTGTAGTACCTTAAACCTGTTAAAATGAGAAGTCATCTTAACCATTGATTTCATCAATTAACATGTGATATATTTAATATGAGACACAAAACAATACATCTTATACATACAAATTTATATAAAAAGCAATAAAAATTTGATACGTAAAAATTTATAACTGATACATATGATACATAGTTTTACTTCACAAAAATTTATTAAAATAAATAATCAATTTCTTCGTAAATTCAGTGATACACTATCAAAAATTAAATTTGAGTTAACAAAGATTTGCTAAACTATAATAAACAACTGGTACACGAGAAACTAGTAATATTAAAAATAGTGAACCAACTACTCGTACACGAACAAAAACTTTCAAAAAGCTCGTACACGAACCAAAAACTCAAAAACGAACTAAAACTAATCAATAAATGTGACATTTACCTATTTTTTATTGCTTCTCATTTTAACAACTTTAAGAGCCTACACCATTTTATCTGAATTATATATATATATATATATATATATATATATATATATATATATATATATATATATATATATATATATATATATATATATATATATATATATATATATATATATATATATATATATATATATATATATATATATATATATATATATATATATATATATATGTATGTATATATAAATATATATATATATATATATTTATATATACATACATATATATATATATATATATATATATATATATATATATATGTATATATATATATAAATATATATGTATATATAAATATAAATATAAATATATATATATATATATATATATATATATATATATATATATATATATATATATATATATATATATATATATATATATATATATATATATATATATATATATATATATATATATATATATATATATATATATATATATATATATATATATATATATATATATATATATATATATATATATATATATATATATATATATATATATATATATATATATATATATATATATATATATATATATATATATATATATATATATATATATATATATATATCAAAAACTCTTATATAGGAAGGATGGTGAAACAATTCCTTAAATACAAAATTCAATAAAAATGACACATGTAATTTATTAAAGGGTTTCTATAAAATGCTTCAAAAAGAAAATAGGAATTCCAAATGATGTCTTAAATACAAAATTCAATAAAAATATATATAGGAATTACAAATGATGCCTTAAATACAAAATTCTATAAATATATATAAGGAAGGAAAATATCAATGTAATAACTAACACTACATATATTAAACTTCTAATACAAACACACATAAATTCAATTTTCATTAAAAAAATATATACATAAAGCTAGCCCGTCCATCGGACGGGTCTAAAGGCTAGTATATATATCTCTACATTATATATAAGAGGAGGGATATGTCACATAAGCATGTTTTAATCCACGTCATCATTATTAATTAAGGAAATAATTTTTTATACGTTTTTTAGTAATTATCTTTATATTTACAAATAAAAATAAATATTTTGTTAGCAACAATATATTATCCCTAAATATTCGTTAGAAATAAACATACAATCTTAAATAGAACCCTAATCCCTCCCGATTGAAAACATAATCACTGAGCCATATTAAAACCCTATTCTATTAGCCAACCCTAATAAATTCTTTCGTTTTCTTGATCTTTTTTATGAACATTAATATTTTAATCTATACCTATGATTCTTTATCGTTTATGATCATCTTAATATAGCTTCTTTGCGGCCCTTTGCAGGTTGTCATCTGCCACTAATTATAAAAGCATAGGCAAGTTTATTTATAACTCATATTAATTTTTCCTCTTCATAACCCTAATAATAGAATCATGACAGATATGAATCCATCATTTGTTTAGATATTTTCCTATAACTCAGTATCGACATGTTACAACTAGGGCAATAACAACTTTTTGCGATGAACATTCGGTTGTTTATATCTCTGTTTGAAGGTAATTTTACTTTTTCTGATTACAAGTTTATTATATTGAATATATCAGTCTAGATAAATTGTGACAAATTGTTTTTGTTTTGAATATGATTATTTAATTATTTTGTTTTAAGTGCTAGATAAGTTGTTTAGCTGTTTAGGGTATAGTGAATTAGTATCATGTAATCAGGTTAGGACCAGTTGTTTGAAAATATCAGTCCCCACAAGATTAGTATCAACTAACCAGTTTAAGACCAGTTGTTTAATGTATTAATACCAGTTGTAGCTAGGGAGGATTTATAATCTAAGAGCCTGCTATTATTTTTCCATCCTTCTGTTCTGAACGAACATGTGGGTTCTGCATATGCGGCATGATGTTTAACTTAAGTTGCACAATGTTTGTTACCTTGGTTGTTTTACAAATTTTTGAAGAATAATGTTATTGTTAATAGTATATCGTGCTGCTGCATAATTTATAGGCGATAGTACTTTGATTCGTAATGTTGAGTAGGTCTTCAGGCTTAATGGTGAAAAGAAACAAGACGTCACAGTTAATTACAATGTATATGGTAGGGATTTAATTGGCATCTGATGTTACGGGTTATATATTGTAGAATATTGAAAGTGAGAGCAGAATATTGAAAGTGAGCAGAATATTGATAGTGAGATCAGATATGTAAAGAATACAAAAAAACTCGCTCGATAAATGATTTGCTGTGAAATCGCAATGTATTACTAAATTGTGTTTTTTGAGCTTATGTTGTGCATGTTATTTGTATTGATGAGTTTCTAAACTATTTATTAGGTGCTTCCTCAAAACAAAAAAAAAATCCGCTTAAAGTCCCTTACTTGGTGTCAAGACACAGTTCAAGAAACCCTTTTAATATTCTAGCTAACACTTGTGGAAACATTTGGGTTGAAAGAACTTCTATGCCTGCAAAAAGAGGGTGAATTAGCTTCACATGGTCTCAACAAAGTTTGCAGTTACTTGGATTCCAAACGGATAGGCGGCTATAAACTGGGACACCTGTACGCGTTGACTCTACGGACTGTGGATTTTTATCTGTTGGAGCCTCAACACGGAGATGAAGAGGTTCTTGCATTCAATATCATATGTAGGTTTATCATAGTTAATACATTATCTTTGATTTGTTGTGTCTGTGTATTATTTTTGCTATAAAGTAGGGGACATCTGGATTTAAAACTATGATTTAGAGCCAACACAATAAAGATATGAATAGTTCATTAACTTCTAAAGAAGCTGAGAAGCTTGCAATTGAGAAGCAAATATTTCTACTCAATGCAATTCCTCTTACAGTTGGAGCTATTCTTTGGCGTATCATCTGCTATCATCCCTCTATACATGTCTGAGGTAAACTCCTTACAACCTTTTTTTTACTTTTGTACTCTTTAACCTCTCATTTCTTACAGACTTTTAGCAGCTCCCGATATATGTGCAGATTTGTTCACGAGTGAGGAGTTTTGTTGATGTTAAAACTAACTTAAATCGATGGTTCTACAAACTGTAAGTGAAAGAAGATGGATGTTGTTGAATGATATTTAGAATTGTACCATTTTTTAGCAAACGTAACATGATCAAAATCTATATGTAGCTTCTTTTAATAGGTTATAAAATTGCCTCTTCAAGAGTTAGTGCAAAAGTTATGTGCACTAGCACACGCCTGAACTTGGGTATTGTGCTTGAGCCTTCAAATTCCATCATTAATCATCATGCATATATGCGTATTGTACTTGATCCTTCGAATCTTCAAATGACTAAGTGATATTCAAATCTATCAGGGACTCATTTTATTGGACTTTTTAGAAACTAGCCACAAAACCAGATGGTTAAGTAGTATAATGTCATTAACATTCGACACATTATGATCTTTAAAATATTCTTTGGCATGATGTTGTTGCTTTAGTAAAGTGTAGATAGCTGGTGATAGTAAGGTTACCTAAACTCTTTAACATGATCATGTTTATCTTTCAATCAAGAAAAAAATTAGCTGTTAAGAAAGAACCTATATACATAATAATTTCATAGCATCTACAATCACAGGCAGCACTAAGTCTTTTCTGTTCATGTTTAAAGTTACTAATATGTTATGTATGATGTGAAATATGAAAATGGAATTCAGATTTGCCTACACAAGAAGCTGATGGAATCCAGATTTAGACATAGGTCTGCAATTCAGAGTTCTACACATGTGTCATGCTTTATAGAGTTTATGCAATCTCCTGGCATGTTAAATATTTAGCCATAAGTACTTAGCAAAGAAATTAAGGAGGTTTAATGTGTTTAAAAACACTCCATCTGACTTTTAACCTGTTTAATCGCCTGTTTCCTTTTTAGTTAGACTATGCATGAACACGATAGCTTATTCAAATGTTGCATCATGATTGGTTGATTTTGTTGACAGATAATGAAGTTTTTGTAGGCAAACCATGGTTGTTGTTCTTTGGCACTTCTAACGCTGCCAAAGAACTATGGAGATGGGAAATGAGTGAATAACATACCTTGACATTTTCTTAACTAAGAATAAAGATATCTGTGATTGAGATTGCTAAATCTATAACATTCACCTTTTTTTAAAACCATTTTAAACATTGCATTTTTAAGTTTGAATAATACATACAGATCTTTGGGATGGAAAAGCCGCAAATAGTACTGAATTTGATGAGCATGCACCCAATCCTGTTGTATTAATCAAAGTAAAAATATTTGTCTGATGTTCTAACGTTCTGTTGAGTTTGATAACACACGTTTATTTAGGTGACTGAACTATCTCCAAAGGAAACCAAAAGTGTGACTGGTTGATTCGGAAAAGCGATTACTCATTTATTATATGAATGAAAACTGTAAAGGAACAAAGCAGTTGAAGTTGGACCCAACAATTTATGATGCCTTGATTAAGGAAAAGGTAGTTGTTGGTGATGTTATATACATAGAAGCAAATAGTGGCGCTGTTATACTCTGCTCCACGCTTGGCTCAGTCCCTCACCAAAGGTACATTGGTTGATTTTATTAGTTTTGGTTGGAACTTATTTGCCTAACTTTTTAGCTGATACTAAGTATTCAGAATTTAGTACCTTCGACGTTATAAAGTTTCTTCTATACAATTGTTGATTCAATACTTATACGTGTTGCAACAGCAAGCTCACTACCTTTGACGTTATGAAACGCTTGATATCAACAAGTGAAATGGAGTTAAAAAGGACGTAGTCGAGGTATGTGACAACGCACTGTCATGACTATGGACCATGACACTTGTGAGTGTTGCTTTTTGTTTTCTCCTTAATCTTCTGTTTGTGCTTTGACTAAAGATATAAACAAATGCTAATCGTGCTTATTAAAAAGTTGAATTGAATACTATTGTATTTATGTATTATTTTAAGAAATACAAAAATTTTCGTTTTGATGTATATATGGTTAAATGAATACTATTGTATATATGACTATCTATAAGGTATAATTGAATACTATTTATCAAGAAACGATCCCAAAAAAGATCCAAAAGGTAATTTAAAACCAGACATTGTTGATGGTGTGGTTAAAGAAGACTGGATGTTGAGGTTTCAGTCTGACTAGCAGAAGGGCACCGGACGTGTCCCGAGACACAACAAAACCTGACTAGCACATCACTCATACCCAACTATGTATTACACAGCCTTATAACCCAATGGTGTGAAACAAATGGAATAGAGCCACCAAAACGAGCCACTCAGTCGGCTTCTGCCTGCACACCGGCAGAACGTTCCATGATTAAAAGCCTTCTTTGTAAGCTTAGTTCTGTCAGTCTTGATGATCAACGAACTGCTGCTGGTGAAATGCGTCTTCTTGCAAAAAGAAATGTTGATAACCGTGTTGCAGTTGTCGAAGCTGGGGCTATTCCTCTCCTTACACACCTCCTGACCGTACCCGACTCGCGCACGCAAGAACACGTTGTGACCGCTCTTCTTAACCTCTCAATCTATGAAGACAACAAAGGCAGCATAGTCTCACCAGGTGTTGTCCCGGGAATAGTTCAAGTTCTTAGGAGAGGTAGTATGGAAGCACGAGAAAATGAAGCAACTACCCTTTTAAGCCTTTCTGTCATTGATGAAAACAAGGTAATGGTCTGCTCTTTAGGAGCAAATCCCGCCACTTGTGTTACTGTTAAGTGAAAGTACTCAAAGCGGGAAGAAAGATGCTACAACAGCTTTGTTTAATTTATGCATATACCAAGGTAATAAAGTTCAGGCGGTGAGTCAGGTATTATCCCGAAATTAAAGGATCTTCTAACAGAACCACAAAGTGGGATAAAGGATGAAGCATTAGCCTTTATGGCCATACTCTCGAGCCACCCAGAAAGGAAGGTGGCTATAGTTTTCTAGGTACTTACGTTTTTATGACTCACCCTTAAACATATGTCGAATGTGTGTTTTTAGCATATAAAGAGGGGCGAAGAGAACCTCATCACATTGGACGACGAAACATATGTCTCCACTTCAGGAGAAGAAGTGCCATTTTCTCTTAGTAACCCAAAATTCAACTTTGTGTTACCCAATAATATTGCAACCTTGCTATACCCTCATCAACGTGAAGGTTTTAAGTGGCTTTGGGCTCTTCATTCTAAAGGCAATGGTGGTATTCAGGATGGGACTCGGGAAAACTATGCAGGTATGCGATATATCCTATTTTAATTATGTAAAGTAACTTCAGCTAATCATATATAATGAATGGGCCAAATACAAAAAAAAATGAGAATGCTTTGTATAAAAAATAAAAGGATCGGGTTATAAATCCATATTCAAATTCATTTTACATGTAATCAGATAAATATTAACAATCAGGTAGTCTAGAATCACAACTGAATCAAGCTGGTCATTCAGGGTTGTTAAATTTGTTTGTGAAGCCACTGATGGAAATGAGTATAGAAATCTTAAATTTTGCTGCCACATGTGCTCGTCAGTGTCTACTTCAGACCCGATCACTTTTTGCAGAGGATATCAAGATTTTAAGTTTATTTCATACGTAACCCTATTAATCATATTTTCTGGCAGATTCCTGTAGCTGCGGTCGACCTCTCTACCGTACTAAATGGGTAGTTTCAAGTTTATTAAAATGCCCCCGACTACAAAAAGTAGACATAAAACTACGCCTAGATACGCAACCTGATAGATTTAATACATCACCCAAACTCTTGACACATTGATATAAACAAATGAATATAAAGTGAGATAGTTCCTCAAAGTATAGAAGTACCAGTTTCACGGAAATATAATAGGCAAGAAACGCTCCCCAACTGCTGCTATAGCAATTGCTAGCAGGTGAGCAACGATGGCTCGACCCGCCATTTTGGTAAACAAGCATGAGCTCTATGAAGCATATACAAACTCCAACTCAAATCTGGATGATAAGAAAACAAGACTTGAACTATGGGGAATGTATTGCTTGGTCTGAGCTATTTTGAAACTGAAGTTAAGGGACTAAAACGTATATTTTGTTCTATCTGTAGAAGTGTAGTATCTTTACCTATGATAATTATTTAGGATTTTTCCTATTGTTGTAATGATATGGTTTTCAGAATCACATCTAATATACTTATTACCTGACAGAAAATGGACTAGAATGGACCCGTTACCCAACTTGCCCATTTTTGATATCTTAACATATACCGGATCTGTATTTCCTTAGGTGGTCGAGGAATTTGAGCATGGCCAGTACCCTTTGTGAGCTGCAATTTGAGCATTGACTGAGTTTTTTGTTATGAGCCACTAAAAAGAGATAAAGTTCATAATAAAAATACTCAGTCAATGAGTAGCTTGTCGTCTAACTACATCAGTTTCATTTCATTTATCCAAAATTACATAACAAGCTAACATAATCAACCAAAAAATAGACCACTAAGTTAGTTGACGTAAGTGTGGAAGAGTATGATCACATGAAGCGTGTGAAAAACATGCCAACTTCAAATGGTCATAAGTTTTGATCAAAGTGCAGACATGTTGCTCACGACCAACAGTCGAGCACATAAAAAGGTTCAATGAGGCGGTTCGACAGATTGGCCGATGCTTAAATGAACGGAAAACACAATAAAGAATACCCGGATGAAGTAGTACAAGGGAATAGAGGCGACTAAGGGCAAGGGGTAATGGGTGCTAGGACCTAATATAGTGTTGGTGGGCTTTTTCCCTATGGTATATGTGTTGTCTGCTACACATGTTTATTTTGGGAGAAAGTTATAATATTTAGATCAAAGTTGGCGCAATTTGCAAGTGAAAACAAAAGGAGTATACATAGCTGGATAAAGATATGTTCAAGACTCGAATTATGAATAGGATATAATAAGATAAGGGTATACTGTGTTTTTGTTTGCTCCACTGTTTTGCAGGTGTTAATTTAATCGATCGAGCTATTGACAATGCTATGTGCTTTTGTGACGTTATTTTTACTGGTTTGCAGGGGCTTTTGGAAAGGGACGAAGTGATTGCACTGATGAATCACCTCAATCGTCTTTCGGAATCACTTAAATTCGCCACTGATATGGGTTCTTCAGGCCAATGCTAAATAACAAAGGAGGTATGGTAAACATTTAATGAAGCAGTTCACCCCGATATAGCCCCTGAATTTTCTAACATATCATTTTCAACACATTTCTCGAGAAGCCAAGCGCAGTTCGCATCTGTCCAACTATCATCGATTAGATCCTTGGATTTTCATACATATACTTCAGTCCTCATGATTCCCGAATAACGCAGCTGTATGAAATGGCATGATCTGTGGCTTTTTTTCATAGAGCCACCACCAGGGATTGTAAGTAAGTTCCCGTTCTTTTCCATCAAAACCTTAAATGTTTTAAAGTTTCCAGCTGCTAAAATTTTATTTTAAAGTGCCAATTCTTCCTTTTTCATTATTTTCAAGTGCTAATGAATATATATCTTTATGCTTTTATCCTAAGGTGTAGAGTGTGTATGTATGCTATTTTTTCGAGTGCAAGTATCTGCAATTGACTCACTGGATGACTTACTGGAGGAACTTGCTTCTAAATACCCCAACCGCTTGAAAGTTCTTATGTATTGAATTACGTGTGCATATAATATGGAGTTGATCGACTTATATAGTTAAGGTATTACTGATTTTTTAATAGTAAATTAAAATCCCATGGCCACTTTCAGAAATCTTCTCGAAATTTTCAATTCTAATGGTGTATTTACACTGCAAATGTACTCTTACAATTCAGGATATACTATATTTTTCTGATCTCTGTTTTTAAATTGTGAAGCCACCAGAAGGATGGACAACTGGCGGGCCAAGGAAATGGTCAAATATCATCCCCCTGAACCTGCGTTTGATATTAAGGTATGCTTCATTTATAAATGTTTTGGGTAGGATATGGTGAAATGGCGGAGTTGGTTTGACCAAAAAAACATTTTGTTCAAAAAATTTAATTAGTTATAAAAGTTTTGTGAGATGTCATTATGAAAATAATATCATCTAAAACAATTAGAAATTATGATTTAGAAACTTTGGGAAATATAATCACTTATGGGCAACTGATACGGGTCGTACCCATTTGACTCCAACTTGAATTGAGACGTTCATAATTAAGTCGGTTGGAATTAACCTCTGCAAGTTACAGATCGTTGATAATCAACCAAAAATAACATACAAATCAACTTGCATATTCTACGATGTGGTCCACCACCAATGAACGATGCCATGGCTAAGTCATATCGAAGATTTAGGATATGAACAAGATATGTTGTTCCACTTCTAAATTTTGAAGGATCTTTCTGTTGTCCCTAATATATGTGATGATATACTACACGAATTTAAAGAAGAAAGGTAGTAATGAGAAGAATTCTAGAGAGAGAAAGTAGTGAGAGAAAGTGAGAGAGAAATGGTTGGAACTAGGTGAATGTTAGATTGAGAAGTGAAAAATACAAATGAACCAACACCCTTCCTAACATGCTAGGAAGGGTATATATAGTCCACCCACATGCGGGCTTCTTTATGGACTATATGGTTTGGGGCGGGCTTTCCTTTTGGGCCTTAGTTACTTATCAATGAACTTTAGCCTAAAGTTAAGCCCGTATAACACGACTAATATACTACCTATTACAACGTTCTAAATATACGATATATAATAAACATATGACCGAGCATTCTTGTTTGGCTCAATATTTTGAGGCTAACAATCTCCCCCAATGAGAGGTCATAAACCTTGGTCATTTAGGAAATTTGTAGAGATTACTAATCTCGCCATAAATGAGTCTTGAACGTGTAATTGTAGTCTTGTTCCTTCATGCTGTGATCTTTGAGCCTTTGTCGTTGTCTTTCGACTTTGTCTTTAAGCTTGAGATCTTCAAATCATCCTTGACTTGTCTTTGCCATCTTGCGATCTTGTGTCTTCATCCACATGCTCACACTATTAATTGTTGAATATGTCTTTAGGCATGAGTATGTGGTTTCCGAATCATTGACTTTGCTGTGTACACCGTGACGCCACCTTCTCGAGACAAAACATAGACACGGACTGAATGGCTTTGACATTCGTCCTAAATCGGTAGCGTTTTACCTCCGGTCGGTGAAGACCGTTATACGATATTAAATATCGTACCTGTGATCAGGTAGATTCAATTAAGAATCTCCTTGACAGGGTTTCGCGGCTGTACTAGCCGTTCTCTTTACTCGACCGTCTCAAAGCAAGACTGCGAACATAAAGAGTGAATCGATTGGATAAATATCCGCTTGATTAAAGTCGTCAATTCAAATTCCTGGAACAAGTGTGATTCATAAAGAATCTTACCATTGTTGCTTTCCAGTTGACACAAGTTTGATTCATAAGAATCTCACAAGTCACCTACCGTAGCGCTGTTTGATGTTGACGCTAGAAGGATTTCCATTCGTCACTGTGAATATTAATGAATATCACTCTGAATGTTCTGGCAAGACCATAAAGATATTGTGTAGAAACCTGAAACGAGTTTGAATTAATTCAGAATCAAACCACTGTTGCTTTTCAGTTTTACATATGTTCAATTCATAAAGAATCTTGCATATGACCTACCGCAGTGCTGTTTGATGTTAACACTGGAAGGATTTCCACTCATCATTGTGAATACTAAGTAGTGTCACTCTGAGTGTTCTAGCAATATCACAAGGATATAGCGTAGGACTCTCTTGATCTTCATCCGTGTGTCCTAACGAGATTTGATTTATCTCTTGGCTCTAGACTCGATTTGTGCACTTTTAGTGGTCGGAGGCTGGAGCAGATGCCACCTATTCAATATCAACTATCTCGGAGTGAGAAAGTCAATAGAAGTCGTGTTGATCTCCGTGACAATAAAACAAACTTCTTTTGAGAGAAGCCTGAGTAGCTAGGAAAGGGTTGTGCTTCACATCACTGGGTCCATGATGAGTTTGTCTTCATGATGAGTTGACCCGGTTTCTGCCTAAGTTGTATGGAGGGCTTCTTTCTTTACACCCTTTATCCTTACATTTCTTTTTCATTCTTCAACCCCTTCAATGCTTACCAAGACATCATTACTAGCACCTTGTTGTGATTGTTCCAGTGCTAGCATCAGTACTTAGTCGGCATTCAGCTACGTTCACATTCTACTCCATCTTTCCTAAGGACTTCTAATAATCTATTGGATTGTCCCTGGGAAGATCCCTCCGGTTCTGGTTGGATCATAGGACTTAAACCTAATCACCCTTTTGACACCAATAACGTCGTGAATTAAAGATGTTGTGGGTATTTGATCGTAACCATGAAAACCACTTTAAATTCTAACAAAGTGTTTGAAAACCATTTAACACCTTGCTAGTTTTGTCGTTTTAGAAATGCTCCCCCTTCACATGTGCATCGATAATCGAAAGTGTTTCGCACATGTAGGTAGGAGTGAAAGTGCTTGAGTCTTATATTAGATCACATTTTAATCACATTTTCTCCCCTATCTCTAATATATAAAATCTTTTGATATTAGAGATACCAAATTTGATTAAAATATATTTTGAAAAATAGTCTTGAAATCTCCGGGAGAAAGATGTGTTAATCTTTTGCATGAAGTTAAAATGCTCCCCCTCAAAAATTGATCCAATTGAATTGTCATTGTGAGGATGTGATCCACATTAAACTTTTGAGGATAGGAGTTGTTGAACACACAATTTTTGAAAGATTTTGAAGATCATTGAGAAATTCTTGAAAAAATTGTGTTCAACGCTTTTTGAAAAATCAATTCTTTTTGACGAAAAGGTTTTTCTAAAGCATAAACTTGAGTTCATAGAATTTGAATGTCTTGACGAATCCACTCAAGTGTAAGAAGATTTAACTTCTTTTGCTAAGGGTAAGAGTACAAAAACGTACACTCCCCCGTGAAGTTAGATCCGGGTTGCAATCTGAAAGTGATTACAAGCCATTGTGTTGAGCTCAAAACGTTGAATGTTTTGTGACAAGCTCAACCCGTTTTAGATTGCTCTACCCGTTGTTTGGAAATATTTGTCCAAAATAGACAATTTCCTTTATTAAAAGAAGAAATGACATGTTTTGAAAAATATTTACAACTTTCATTCGAGCTTTATGTACACACCCGTGTCGTTATTGAGCGACATTTCTAGGCACGTCCATATTATCGATACTGAAAGACATGTCGAGAAGAATATTTTTGGATTTTGAAAGATTTTTTATTTTGTATTTTGCTTTTATGTGTTTTATATTTTTGTATTTTGCTTTTTCAAAGATATTTACAAGTTGATGTTTGATAGATAAATCAAGCAGGCACCTTTGCCAGAATCTCCAGGTCTGCTGGAGTCAAACATCTCATACCAATTTGCCTAACGAGGTACTCAAACCTATCTTTCGACAGAGCTTTCGTAAACAAGTCGGCTAATTGGTAATCCGTTCCAACAAAGTATAATTCAACGATACCTCTTTCAACTTGTTCCTTTATGAAGTCATATCGGACATCAATGTGCTTCGTACGGGAATGCTGTACCGGGTTGCAGGAGATGGCTATGGCTGACTTTGAGTCACAGTACATAGGTACTTTATCAAAGTGGAAGCCATAATCCGTGAGTTGTGTTCTCATCCATAGAACTTGAGCACAACACGCAGATAGAGACACATACTCCGCTTCGGCTGATGAAAGTGACGTGCAATCCTGCTTCTTGGAAGACCATCCCACAAGCTTGTCTTGACCTAGAAATTGTGCACCACCAGAAGTACTTTTACGTGTATCAAGACACCCTGCATGATCAGAATCTGAATAGGCCGTTAGAAAGAAACCGGTTTCCCTCGGATACCAGAGTCCCAAATGAATGGTATTCTTAAGGTACCGAAAGATCCGTTTAACCTCCTTGAGGTGCTTTTCAGTGGGTCGTGCTTGATATCGTGCACAATAGCATGTAGCATGATGAATATCTGGTCTGCTTGCTGTCAAGTACATGAGGGACCCGATCATGGAACGATATCTCGTTTGATCTATGGGTAATCCCTCCAAGTCAGCATCTAGGGATGTGGTTGATAATGGTGTCCCAACGGGGTCACATGATGTCATACCATGCTTTTTTATTATCTCTTGACAATACTTAGCTTGGTAAATGAAGATACCACTTGGGGATTGGTGAACTTGAATTCCTAGAAAGAATTTTAGTTCTCCCATCATAGACATTTCAAATCTGCTGTGCATTACTTTTTCAAACCATTTTGAAAGTTTTGGGTTTGTAGACCCGAAAATAATGTCATCAACATAAATTTGCACAAGAAGAATGTCATCCCCATATTTATAAGTGAACAAAGTTAAGTCAATGGAACCTTTTGAGAAACCTTTGGAGACCAGAAATTTTGAGAGTTCGTCGTACCACGCCCTTGGAGCTTGCTTGAGTCCATAAAGTGCTTTGTGGAGACGATACACCTTGTCAGGATAATGAGGATTGACGAATCCTTCCAGTTGCGTGACATAAACTTCTTCCTTCAAAGGACCGTTAAGAAACGTCGTCTTTACGTCCATTTGATAAACGATGAATCCCTTATGTGCAGCATAAGCAAGGAAAATTCTGACCGCTTCCATTCGAGCTACTGGTGCAAATGATTCTTCAAAATCAATACCCTCTTTCTGTCCATACCCTTTAGCCACTAGCCTAGATTTATTCTTGATGATCGTGTTCTCTTCATCCATCTTGTTTTTCCAGATCCATCGAAGATTTAATGGTTTTACATCGTATGGTCTGTCAACAAGTTCCCAGACTTTAAGTCTTTCAAATTGTTGAATTTCATCCGTCATCGATTCAATCCAAGCATGATCATCCAAGGCTTCTTTGATGTTTTTCGGTTCGGCTGAACTCACGGCGAGTGCGAACATACAAACATCGCCATCGGTGTGAAGCTGTCGTCTTGTACGAACGGGCTGTGAAGGGTTTCCAATTACATGAACCAAAGGATGATCTCGGGTCCAATGATGTGTTGAAGGATGTCGTTGATAGAACGTATGCATATTTGACGGATCAACATGGCGAGTAGAAGACTCTCCAGTTTCGTGTACCGGTGTACCGAATGGGTTGATAAATTCGTCTTCGTCAGATAATGCATTGTCTGCTTGATTTGTGTTCTCTGGAGCAATGACAGTAGTTGTGGATGTTGTAGGATCGATTGTTGAAGTAATATTCTGAGGAGGTAAATCTGCAGCAACCCGTGTTGAAGTAGATGAAGTTGTATCTGGTTGTTGACGATGATCGGTTTCATCATTCTTATCATGAGTGACAGCGGAAGACTTCGATACAACTTGTTTCTCCCCCGTGAAATATTCATCATACATTGGTCCATATAACATTTCCAACTCTTCAATTGTCGTATCGACTGTCATATCAGCTCTAGGAACATTTTCTGGAACCAGCGTTGAACTTGACGGTTCATTGCTGTGGTTTTGAGTTCCGAGTTCCGTGCGGTTTTGAACGGAAGTCGTTTGTCCTTGTGGATCGGGACTTAAACTGCTTTGTTCAAGTGCCATTTCTTGAGATTCATCAAATCGGATGTGAATAGTCTCGACAATCAATTTTGTTCTTTTGTTAAACACTCTATATCCCTTAGACTGAGTTGCATATCCCACAAGAATACATGCATCACCTTTTTCTTTCATCTTATCCAAATTTTCACCATCTCGTATAATGTAACAAGTACATCCAAAAACATGAAGGTGTTTGAGTGAAGGTTTTCGATCATGAATTATGTGATATGGTGTCTTTTCGTGTCTTGGGATAATTAAGGAGCGGTTTTGTGTGTAGCATGCGGTTGACACGGCTTCGGCCCAAAAGTATAGTGGAAGTTTTGAAGCGGATAATAATGTTCGAGCAGCTTCAACCAAAGTACGGTTTCGTCTTTCAACAACGCCGTTTTGTTCGGGTGTTCGAGCAATAGATGTTTCATGTTCAATCCCTTCGGCTTCAAAATACTTTCTCAGATTTGAATTCAAAAATTCTGTACCTCTGTCAGTACGAACCACTTTAACTTGAGCTTGAAGACCACGTTGTATCAATTTAAGGAAGCTAATGAGAACATCGGGTGTTTCATCCTTGGACCTCAAAAAGTGAGTCCATGTGTACCTTGAGTAATCATCAACGATGACCAGAATATATTTCTTTCCATTGATACTCTGAACACGCATGGGACCACACAGATCCATGTGAAGAAGATCTAACCGTCCTTTAGAGCTTGGTGTGGTCTTTGTTTTGAAGCTACTTCGTTTAGCTTTACAAAGTTCACAAGAAGAACAAAGATGATCTTTGATGAATTTCAAGCTTGGAAGGCCTCTCACAATATCTTTCTTGGAAAGCAAGTTAATGGTATCAAAGTTGAGATGAGAAAGACGTTGATGCCATAACCATGCCTGAGTCGTTGAAGCTTTAGCCATGAAGCAAATTGGAGTTGATGAAGTTGTGTCTTGAAGTGAAATTGTGTAAAGATCAGTACCCCGTGTACCGGTAAGTAAGTCATTCCCATCATAATCACGAACAAAACATGTCTTCTTTCTGAAAGCAACTTCCAAATCTGCATCACAGAATTGACCAACCGAGAAAAGATTGTGATTGAGCCCTTCGACGTAGTATACCCTTTTAATCGTGATATTCCCCTGAACCAAATCTCCATATCCTAGGATCGGTGCAAATTGATCATTTCCGAATCGGACCGTACCTAGGAACTTCTCCACGAAGTTAATTAGAAGCTTGAGATTCCCCGTCATGTGCTTCGTGCATCCGGAGTCCATTATGAAGAGAATTATTTGTATCACCTGCAGAAGAGTTAGAACACGATGGAGCATTTGCTAAATTGGATACCACATTAGTTGTGAGAGTAGAATCATTAGTGTCCTTATCGACATTTAAAGGCAAACTAACACTCGTTTTCACATTTTCTGTCCTAACTTTAGGCATCCATTTATATCCGGGAGGACATTGATTAGCAAACCACCATTTCCAAGACTTACTGGCAGACTCATATAATTCCTTAATTTTGCTTCTAAGATTCTTAGTGGTGGAGTCTGATGCATTACTTTTCTTAGTGGGGGTAGCACCAGAATGGTTCACTTTGCGTTTGGGTTTACTAGCACTAATAGGCATCACAGTTTGCTTCTTAGTTCTAGTTTCTACGCCTTTGACATTATTCATAGCACACATAGAATGATTAGCATTAGCACACTTGCCACATTTGACACAAACAAATTTCACATTCATAGCATTCAAAGTCGAATCATTCAAATCGTCATGACACGCGATTACAGACGTTTTATTCTTAGAAACATTGAAAATCCTAGGGTGTTCTTCTACTTGCTTCATCTTCCCTTGATTCTTGTGTTTCCAGACCTTATCATTCACTTGAGTGCTCTTAAGCTGAGGCCGGCTAACACTAGTAGTGGAGACTATTCCTGTAGTAGAAGACACATGAATATTAGTGTTTCTAGAAGTCTGAGGCGAGTGAGTATCTTTGTTTGTGGGCTTAGTGGACATTCTATACATCCCTGGTTTAATGACATTATTGTGCTTAACGCTTGGTGCTATAGGATTCCTTATAGGTTGAGCTTGTGGTAACCTTTCCTTTCCATCCATCTTGGGGGCAAACACAGGTTTAGCAAACGAGGAATTAGATAAAGCAGATGGTTTTCCCAAGATAGAGGATCTATTCTCTTTAGAGGCATTGGGTTGTCTAACAACATTTTTCTTAATGCTAGGTTCCACAATTTTCCCACCCATTTTAGCAATGAGTTTATGTAACTCAGCTATCGCTCTGTCCCTGTCTTGTAATTGAGCTTTCAACCCTTTAATTTCCAAATTCTGTTCATTCATTTCTCGAAATGTTTGGGAAAGTTTTTCTTGCAATTTATTATCATGTGGAAAACGACCAACATCTTTTTGCAAAGCAAGTTCAAGTGAATGACAATGTTTTTGAAGGAAATCAGTTTTGTGATGAAGTAACTCAAAAGCCTTTTTGTCAACATTTTCTTTACGTTTCGAAAGCTCAATTTCAAGACGTTCACATTCTTTGATTTTATCAAGATATTGGCATGCAACTTCAGAATATTCATCAATATCAGCACAAGATGTAAAATAAGCACACATAACATCTTTAGAAACGCATTCTTGCAAGAGTAAATCATATTCATCTGAGAAATCAGACTTCTCCATTTGAAGATCATCAATGTGTTTCTCAATAGATTCAACATATTTTAAATTATCAAACATTTCAGTCCGAATGAACTCCTCAAGTTGAAGAACAGTTTCTTTAATCAACGCCGTGTTTGGAATTAAGAGTTCTTTGACAAGCAAGGTAATATCTTGAGGAATCGGACGTGTCCATTCAGCATTTTCACGTTTTTCCCAGTCTCGTTCAACAATAGATTTAACATTATCTATGTGATGTTTAAGAATACCTAATGTTTTCCTACTCTTGCTTTTAGATTCATCTAGATGGAGGTAGTTGATGTATTTGTAAACATTAGATTTCTTAGGTGCAAATGCTTTCTTCCATTGAATTCTCTTTTGTTTGCATTCTAAGAACACTTCCTCACGAGTTTTCTGAGTTTGTTTGTTGAACAGGCCATAAAGACTATTCTCATAAGCATAATTATATGGTTTAACAAACTCCTTATTAACAAGTGGTTGACTATCAGCATCCCAAAGGGCAGTCTCTTCACTATTGGCACTAACAGGCATGCAATCAAGATCTGTCCTTTCAGTCTCATCAAGATAAAGATGCGGGTTCGCAGCTTGAGCTTTGGCAAGGTACTCAGGACTTGCAAAGCTAGCTTGACCCTTAAACATCGATGGAGGTGCTAGCATTCTTACGGATTGAATAGAATCATGCGTTTTATAAACAACGTTCTTCAAAAAGTCGACTTGTGCTTCTAGTTTTGTAACTTTTTTCGGTTTCTTTATCATATCTACTTTTGAAGTCTTGTTTTAACGCATCTACCTCTTGTTTCTTATCCTCTAGAATTTTAGCAGAATCGGTAGTGGTCATAGAGAGCTTTTGTTCAAGTTCATTAACTTTGGTATTGGCAAGGTACGTTTTTTGACGTTCATCCATTAAGAAAACATTATATTGACGCTTCTCTTTAGCTAATAACTCAAGAGTTGTATGATATTTGTTTTCAAAATCGTCCTTTTGACTTTTTAACGCACTTCCCTTGTACCCCTCAAGCTCTTTGGTTTTCTGAAGGAGCTCATCTCTATAGCTTTCAGTCATCTCAGTAGATTTGATAAGAGCAGCTTTACATTCTTCAAAACTTTGAGTGAGCGTAGCGTTTGCCTTCTTTAATTGCTTTTGACTCTTTTTATTTTCAGTGACATCTTTTTGTAAAGTAGCAATTAAATTAGCAAGCGCAATACGTTCCTCTTCATCATATTCATTTGCATGTTGATCATCCTCAGACTCATTATTGCACATGTCTGATGAATCGGGTGTGGTATTGCTATCAACCGTTTCCATCATACACGTGTCATTAATGGCATTGGGTAGATCACTATGCTCAGGAATATCACCAAACACATTATATTCATCAGTAGTGTGTACCTTATCGATTGGCTCAGTGTCAAAGATAGGACCATTGTCATCTTCAGTGACTTTGAGAACTTCTTCAACCTTTGCCATGTACGAGTAATGTGCATCAAGCTCTTGATCAGAATCTTCATCATCAGTATCATCAAGCATGGCTCCTTCCTCAGCTGACAATTTAACCCCTGCTTCCATCTTTTTGCATAGCAACATCTTTTCCTTGTGATAGCTGGAGTCTCTAACCCTTTTCGGCTTCCTGCATTCCTTTGCCATATGCCCATAACCTTGACAATTAAAACATTGAATCCCACTCTGCTGAACCACTTGACTTCCAACCGTTTCCCTATTCCCAGTAGCAGCAGCAATCCTCTGAGCATCATACTTGGCAGTTTGTTGATCATATCTAGAAGGACTTTCACCACGTCGACGTGTGTCATACCTTGGAGGACTCTCAACATATCGGTTCTTTGTGTTAGATGATGTGCGAAGATTGTTGTTGGTGGGTTTGTAGATTTTCTTTGTAAGTCTTCATTATGTAAGCAATTTGTTGTTTCATCTCTTGGTTCTTTTGAGCTTGGTCTTCATCACTATCTTCTTCAGATGAGGACTCAGATGGTGGTGATGGTGCTCTTGGCACTTTACTTCGAGATTTTGTGGAAGATGAAGACTTAGATGATGTGGAATATCGTGGTGAAGATGATGTATTGGAGTATGGCTTAGGAGCACGAGAGTGAGGATCTTGAACATGTTGAGTGGTAGTCACTAAAGCAAGTGGATTAGCCGTCTTGGCAACACGTTCAGCTCGAATTTCATTTGCTTCATTCTGAAATTGCTTCAAGATGTCAAAGAGTCGATGATATGAGACCTCGTCTAACTTTTCTTGTTGTTTCACCAAAGTGACAAACCGTGTCCACTCAGGTTGAAGTTGTTGAAGAAATTGGACATTGACTTGCATGATGGAGACTTGCAGGTTATTTCTTTGTCATGTCATTCATCATTTTATAAAACCTGGAGTAGTATGAATCAATTGATTCTCCATCCCTTGAAGTAAACTTGCCAAAATTCCAAAACAAGTTTGTTTTGACATCTTGTTTGTTGAGTGATTCTCCTTGTTGCAAGCGTTCAATAGCAGTCCACATTTCATGTGCTGTCGGGCATGCATCAACCGTGGAGTAAATATCATCTCCAATCCCACTTAAAACCATATAGATGGCTTCCTTCTCCGCATCATGCCAAGCACAATTTTCAGGTGTGAGATCAGCTCTTGTCTCATCACGTTCACTTGCAGGTATTGGATCAGTGGTATCTGTGGCTGCTCTTGGAGGAACTGAGATCTTCTTAAATATATATGGTCCATGAGTAATACATTTCCTCAAGGCATCACCATTGGGTCTTGTATCAAGAATATCGTATGAAACGTGATTGCCATTGAGCATACCGACCAGATACAAGCATTGGTGGTCTCTCTTTGTTACACTGCCACCATTATGTTGTTGTTCGTCACACGATATTCGGCAGTAGAATCCATCTCAATATTCTCTGAAATGATGAAGTGAATATGGATCTTAAGTAGATTTGTTGTGATTGTTTGGTTGTTGTAATTCCGAAAATTGCGATTTTTTCTCAGCCCGACAATAAATTCCTCAGTCCGACAAAACGGTAGACCTAAAAAATTTGTAATCACCAAATTTTGAAATTGAGCTAGAAATGTCCTAAAACTAGTATGGAAAAAATTTGATTTTACTTGACCTAAAAATTTTAACTCTTTTTTTTTTTTTTTTTTTTTTAATCTTCGTGTAAACTACGTTCCGAAACTAGTCTAGATGGTGGCTAAATCTAAAAAATACTCAAACAAAATTTAGCTAAACATGTCATCGGAATGTGTCATCGGAATGCCCATCGGAATGTTGCTTAGATCGGAATGTCCTTTTGATCGTAATGTGCACCTGTCGGAATGTTCAGATCGCAAAGAGTACCTATCGAAATCTCAGATCGGAATATTCAGATCGCAATGGGTACCTATCGAAATCCCAGATCGGAATGTGTACCTATCGCAATGAGGCTGTCGCAATGTGGGCAGAGTAACGTTTCAAGATTGCCTTAAATCCGTCGCAATCCAGATCGCAATAACGATCGGAATGTTCAGATCGGAAATAAGGGGCTATCGCAATACTGATCGCAAAGTAAAACCCTAGGGTTATTGCGATCGAAATCGTACTCTCCTGTCCTAGAAATCAAGCTGTCGCAATAATGGTGCTTTTTCTTCCAACTTTTTAGGCAACGGTTTTTTTGGCAACTTTTAGGCAACAAATTAGCAACTTTTAGGCAACAAATTCGTGATTTTTACCAAACCAAAACAACCAAATCTCTAGAACAAGTATATAGATGATTTGTAGCAAGATAAAGAACACGGAAAACCACAAAAAAATTTGAATTCGAGTTGATTTATGGAAGAAATCACACGAATCAAATATAAGAAGAACAACCAATAACAAATCTACCCCGTGGCGATTGATACCAATTGTTGTCCCTAATATATGTGATGATATACTACACGAATTTAAAGAAGAAAGGTAGTAATGAGAAGAATTCTAGAGAGAGAAGGTAGTGAGAGAAAGTGAGAGAGAAATGGTTGGAACTAGGTGAATGTTAGATTGAGAAGTGAAAAATACAAATGAACCAACACCCTTCCTAACATGCTAGGAAGGGTATATATAGTCCACCCACATGCGGGCTTCTTTATGGACTATATGGTTTGGGCCGGGCTTTCCTTTTGGGCCTTAGTTACTTATCAATGAACTTTAGCCTAAAGTTAAGCCCGTATAAAACGACTAATATACTACCTATTACAACGTTCTAAATATACGATATATAATAAACATATGACCGAGCATTCTTGTTTGCGCTCAATATTTTGAGGCTAACACTTTCTATTTTGTTATATTCTACGATGTGGTCCACCACCAATGAACGAGGCAATGGCTAAGTCATATCGAAGATTTAGGATATGAACAAGATATGTTGTTCCACTTCTAAATTTTGAAGGATCTTTCTATTTTGTTGTATTTGGCATCTTCATTGATTGTGTTGAAGCATTTCCAGTTGGTTCATGTACTCTACTTGGATAAAACTTCTATATCCGGATATGTACTTAATGATAGTTGTGATATTTTGTATGGTTCAAGTGGAACCGCTGCAATGATTCACAGTTTTGCTAATGAAATTTGTATCAACAGGTTTGTATTTTGCAGCAATGATTCAGCGAGGGAAAGATTGTTGTGGCTGTAGAAGAATGATATAATCTCGAATCCTTAGCTAATTTAGGTTTCAGAGTTCTATTCATATAAATGTAGTTTTAAAAGTATAGATATGGAAAGATAGGCATAACCAATTTCTTAATCAATTTCTATAGGCCATAATTTTTTGATAAGTGTTGACATTGAATAGTGAATAACGAATACCTCTTCTTGGGGGCACCAGCTGGTCAAACATGCCTCTCCCTTTCGTCTCCTCGGCAAACTCTGGTGGCATCATGGCATCATCACCTCCGACAATATCGGGTCTGGTTATCCACAAGAAATGCTTTTGGCTATTAGCAAGTCCCCATCCGAACTCGATCAGCTGTTCTTTTGTCATGACTGTTATCCAAAGTTCACATAAACTACTTTTTTTTTTTAAAGGCAATTTTTTACAACTCACACAACTATCTCACAATTTCTATCTCACATGTCTCCACCGAGACTTGAACCCTACAACCTTGAGGTTGGAGGGTCACTCACATACCGCTATACCAAGAGGCCTTTGGTTCACATAAACTACTAAACCAGGGTCTTTTGTGTCCAGCCAGTCAATGCAACTTAGATCTTCCTCCCAAAGGTGCGACCCAATCTGTTTCATCCGACCATCGCAAAAATGTTGTTTGCATCATGCCTAATGGGCCTATAGTGAATATTCGCGGGTTTGCGACAGTTAATGCATTAAAACTGTCATGTTCCAAGCATCAAACGTGTTAAGCACAATAGCTGAGCCTCTAGGAATAGCCGCGGTTTCCTTCATGATATAGTTCAGAATGGTGTCATCTATGTATGTAGTTTCGAATGAAACTTGGGAATTCCTTAAACGAATGTTATTCATACCAGGAATCCACTCCAATGTTGTTTCAAGATACCCGTTTGTTATATCGCTCGTGTCTGTAGAATAAGTTTCATAAGGGTAAATCAGTTTCATCTATGGAAATGGAACTCAAAAGAAAATTTCATATTTGCATACATGTGATCCCCTTTGTGAAAGAAACGCATAATGATAATTAAAAACAAAATGCAACGATTTCTGCGTATGATTAATATTAAATTCATATATACTTAAATTACAACCTTTAATGTATAATTCATAATGTTTTTAAAAACATATTTAAGTATTTGTAAAATTTCCACTTTTTTTAACCGTGATTTTCGACACACTGACCGACTAATCCTCGAGGTTAGAGTTCACTGCCAGACAGACTCAAACTAGGTAAAACTCTCCCTTTCAAGAGGTAGCGTCGTCACTTCAAGATTGTTTGCACTTAGTAAGAATTAAACTTGAGAAAACATATTTGAAAATAGAAAATATGAAATTGCACCTTTTAAGCTAAGATGAAGATATAAATGTAATTTCATACAAACCCACCCTATTTTCTTTCCTAATATCTCCCCAAAACTAAAAGAACATATATACACATAAAATTCACACCTATTTTTTTCCTTTCTTCTTCCCATGCCTTACCTTTGTTGTGAACGATATCCATAAAGTTAATACAAATTCTATTAACACAAACAATTTGAAAAACATTGCTACTTTCCTAAAAAAATCCTTCTAGAATATACAATTTCTTAACAATAACATTTGGCTAAAATAAATAAATGTAAACGATAATCACAAGTCATACCCGTCCATCGGACGGGTTTTGCCACTAGTATATATATATATAATATATATATATATATATATATATATATATATATATATATATATATATATATATATATATATAATATATATATATATATTATATAATATATATATATATATATATATATAATATATATATATTATATATATATAATATATATATATATATTTATATATATATATATATGTGTGTGTGTAGTAAGACTATTTTTTCTTATTGTGTGTATTAAACTTTCATAATATTCATATCATTGTGTGTATTTTGTGACCATTTTACCCCTACGTTTTTCAAATTTTGAAGGGTAAAATGGTAATTTTACAAGACAAATCGTCTCAAAATACACACAACGATCAAAATCAAAAA